>VZZY01007101.1:0-54137 GCA_013400335.1 Eurystomus gularis | reverse complement strand
GGAAACTTGGTGTGGGTGGGGTTGCTGCTAAAATTACTCGCAGGCAGCGTGAACAAGTGGAGCGTGGCCGGGGAACGGGCTCTGCTGTAGCCGGGCCGCGATCTCTTGCTGTAGCCGGGCGCTGCTGCAAAGGGAAAATTCAGGCTTCTGTTTTATACGGGGTTTAATTCCGTGTTCTTCTTAGGGTGCTGGTGATCTCGTTGGTTAGGAGATTCTGCAGGCAGTGCGAATGAGTACTTTTGGCTGACTTTGGCAGAGCAGGAAGGGTTGGAGAAGAATTTCGGGGGGCTAGACGCGCTCATCTCTATGTAAATACGTGTGTCAAACCAGACGTCCATTATTTTTTCCATGATTAATCCAGTAGCAATATTTTTTTTAGAGTGCATGTGCCTCCACGCGTGGCCTTACATAACTGACATTTTGAGTACAGTTTTAGGCCAAAATTGCAATGTAGCTATCGCTTGCAGGGGGTAAATATAAAAAGGAAGTATTTACAATTGTAGCACAAGGGTATGAATTCCTCTTGTAGGTAAATACGTGTATTTTGGAATTCTCTGGAGGTTACAAACAAACCGAAGAAGGAAAGGAGACAGTATTTTAAATGGCATGGTTGTAAATTTTTTGTATCTTAGCATTTAGGACCTGATTTTACTTGCAGTGCAATTAACTGTGGGAGTCATATTGGGAACAAGCTCATGTATTTAGGAGAACAGTTATTATATACGTTTTGTTATTTATTTTAGAGATTGAGGGGAGGACTGAAAGAAGTGGTGCAACACAATTGTTTTTTCTTTGGAACAGTGCTTCATAAGTTGAGCTAATACAAACTGAAATTCAAGCACTGATTTTTATATTGCTGCCTGTAATGAAAAGCATATTTAGCACATATGAAAGTAACTCTTGGTAAATTAGAGGCTGTGTTATGCTTTTTCCTAAATGTGCATTATCTTAGCAAATAGAATTTGTGTGCCTGTGATTTACCTGAAAGGCTAGAAAAACAACTTGATAGAATTTGATTATATTATAAATTAGAAAAGCCAGACAGAATAATTTCTAAGGTAATTTTTTGTGGCATAGAAGTTTTCTTTGCATTCATGGATTTACAGAATAAAATATCAGTAAACTGATTTGGTGGCTCCTGGGGTTTGGTTTTGTGCTAATTTGTAGGTTTAAAGTTTTAACTGTTCTGGGTTTTACAGATTTTGGACTGCCATAATTAGGAACAACAGATCTTCCCCCCGCTTTTTATAAACATAAACTCCTTGTCAAAGCTCACAAATACTAAAAAAACCCCAACTAAACAACAAAAAACGAACCCCAAACTCAATGTAGATGAAGCATTTGAGAATAACTAAGAATAATTTATCTCTGGAATTATACTCTTGTATCATGAAGCAGAAAGACCAAATTCTTTGTAATGACTTGCTTGGAATTATTATTAAAGTTTTGGTATTTCTGCTATAAAAGATAAAGCAGTTCATAGTATGTGCTTTATTATTTTCTAATACATATGCATATTTTGAAATTGTATAGTTGTGGTTTTAGTAGATTCCATTGAAATTATTTTTACTCTGTGTTTACTCTCAGTTATTTTAGTATTTGTAGTACATTTGCTAATATTTGCAATTCACAGCAACTTTCTTAGAAGAAACATGGTAACTTTCTGCTGGTTTGATAGCAGGAGCTGCAGTTGGGATTCCAAAATGGTTTCTACTGGTAGACCTTCTTTTGCAGATTGAGCAGCATCTTCTGGATATGGAAGTTTCTTAGCCCTGGGGTTGAGACTTTATGGGAAGATAAAGCATATTGTAATGAGTAGGATTAAAAAGTTCGGATTTTTTTTTTTTAATATTCTAACTAGATCGTAAAAGTGGAATGGGAGAAGAAAGATGCTATGACTTGACTTACATGTGTGAGGAATTGAGTCACTACAAAGTAATCTTTTAGATTAAATACCAACTTAAGAAACTTCCCAGAGAGAAGGTCCTCTGGAGGGTCCTGAAATTTGAATTTATTAGCTACATAAACAGATGAATTAATTGTGTTTTTAAAATAAACTTTATTTTGGCCTGTTACAGGTTGTCGTCTTGCACATTGAAGAGAAATTAATGCTAAGTAACAACTGCCATGTTTAAGCAGTTATGAATGAGCCTGTCCTTTAGGAACACATTTTCCAGAAAAGTGACAGTTTAATACTTTAGAAATGAGTGGACATTATTTGAGAAGTGCATTATAATTTAGTTATTCAAAACATGCAGTTATGAAGTAGCTCATAATTACTCTGCTACCATTAAACCATCTCTTTGACTTTTTAATGCCTCTTAGGCCTTGTCCTTGGACGGTTGAGATATTTGTCGTTTGACAAATAGTCCTGTTCCTGCAATTTATCTAATGAACTCTGATTGAGAAAAGGTGACCATTTCACAGGTATTAAAAACATGATGTGTTTTCCCAATCAATCAAGGCTTTCGTTGTTGTGAAACTTCCTGTGTTGTGGTCAGAGTGTGCTTCATTTCTGGATCAATCCTGACGCTCTGAGTTCAGACCGCTTTACTGGAAGAGGTAGGCCTCGCTAAAGCTGTAAAGTTGAGAAGACGTTTAAGAATCAGCAGCTGACATGCTCTAGGGTAGACACAAAATACAGATTGAACTGTTTTCCTTGACCTTCAGCTGACCTCTGTTTGTTAGCGATTATGGACACAAAGTTCCTAATCTCCTTTAGAGCCTATTTAGGATGGCACCTGGCATCCTCTCCCGTAGCAGCCCTCTCCAGCCTCTTTTTCCAAGGTTACTCCTCAGTCGTATTTCTCACAGCTCGACTGCTCTTCACTTGCACAACTTCTTCAGCACTTCAGTGTCTTGTGTTCTCCTGTTCTTGTGGCCAGCCTTCAAAACACATTTCCCAGGTGTTTAGTGTTCAGTAGCTGCTGCCTGGCTTGCCCGTAGGTTTTCATGGCCAGAATAAATCCTTTACGTATTTCTTCTACTGTGTGCAACAGCTTGAGTCCTTGAGGAAAAGAGACGGTTCTTACTAATTTATTTTTATGCATTGAAACATCGCATGCTGTTGCTACGGTGATAAGTGCAATTGAAATTGAGAAAGGAATTTAGTAGGATAGAAAGGAGGGGAGGAATACAACCCCCCCCCAAAAAAACCCCCAAACAAACAACTTAGTCAACTTGGGTAGCAGCAAATAGTTTTATCAGAGCCAACCCCTCTTGTCTTTGACGTGGTTACTACATGGTTAAGAGGCAGCAGCTGCTGGTCAACAACTAGCAGAAGAATGATCTAATACGTTTTTTGGTTGCTTTTTGTATTATTTTAAAATGTCATTTATTTGTTAAGTGTTCATTATCTACTTCTCCCAAGTTCTAGTTAATATGCTTCTGTCCTGCCTGCAAAGCTTGTAGCAAAATTTATTCAACTCAAATACATTATTAGCACAAGATTTTTTGTTAATTCCCTTTTTAAGGGAAGAAGCCTTGAATTCATGTGTCCATGAGAGGAGTAATGTGGACATGTGGTTTGTTTTTTTTATCTTGTCAGGGCATTTCTTCCTTTACATATGGCAGTAGTAATATGTGGTAGAGGTAAGCAGTGGTATTGAAGAGGGGGTTTCCTTCAAGAAGAACATTTTTAGAGTCTCTGGCTTCAGTCATCCTTTCAAAAGTAACTTTAAAGTAGTAAAAAAAAAAAGTTATAAATAAAAATATCCAGTCATTCTATCAGACCATGATCTGCTTTAAGGTGCTAAGTAGACTCCAAAGTTTAATCAAACAATGCCAAAATAATCCATAATACAAAACTGCCTGGATTATGTGGCAGATCAAAAGTCTCTTTCTGGAGGAAGAAAGATACTGATGTTACCCAGGATAAAAGTTTACTCTGCTGCATGCTTGTGAAGAATACCTTTTAAAAGAGACTTCAGCTGTGGGAAGAGGGCAATGTTTTATTTCTCCTGTGTGTATTTATGTCTGTGGCAGTGGTTCCATGCTGTGCTGTTCAGCTGTATTTGTCTTTGCTGTGTTCTGCTTAGCACTTTATCTGCACAACAAACCTCCGTGGCCTCGTCCATACTGTTGTCTGGAATGAATCCTGCATGTGTCGCTTCCATATCTTCTCTCTCCACAGAGTCAGGCTGTTAAGGTGGGGGGAAAGTCCATAATTTATATTTACCAAAACCATATGCTGCATAAGGCAACTTGAGTGGGAATCTGTTGTGAAAGCAGGTGACCTCTTGAAAAACTCAGTTGTGTCACCTCTTGCAATGGAGTTCTCTTGTAGGACCGTGTGTTGAACAGCTGAGCTGGGTTCACCTGGAGCTTGGGTGGCCCCTGGGGATTATTTATTGTAGTACAGTTCTAAAGTCTCAAACCATTGCTAATAAATCTTTAAAACCTTACTACCTTAAATGGCTCTACTGCTATGATAATGTTATTTCCCGTAGTTCTTATCAGATTGCACAGATAGAATGAACTATAGGGTAACTCTTAGGAAGTAATGTTTGTAGAGATAGTGAGAGATCAGGGTGGCTGAATTCTGAATCAGTTATTATCTTTATCAGTCTGCATGCAAAGTGCAACTACTTGTAACTAAATGCTGTTGTAATGAAAGTTACACTGGATTTTCTTTTGTCTATAGGCGTGTTAAATTGCTGCTACAGTAAAGGGCAATGTAAAGATGAAATATGTGGGTTAAATTCTGTAATAGTAGAAATCCTTGCAGGTTTTTTGCTAGTACTTCCATAGGCATTCTCACATAGTTCCAAATAATCCACTAAGTACAGCTAAAGAATCACATAAGTAAGCATCCTGTTTATGAAAGGTAGGCCTTGGATTGCCATCTGGATGTCATCACAAATGGAAATCATGGCCAATCGATGCCCTGATTGTCTGCTTTTCTAGTTACATGAATTTGTTAGTGTTAGTCTTGTACTTGGAATATGTTTAAAAGTTTATTTCCAAAGAACTTGTGAGAAAAATGGTTCTGTATTAAGTGGAGTGTAACTTACAGAAGGATGTTAAAGTTGTACATTTGTAGCAAGGTACATGAAATGATAGTCTTATCTAAGATCTCTTCCAATAGATTTAATGAAAAACTTCGATGGGAACTCAAGGCTTCAAAATTTCCTAGCCAATGACTGAGAAAGACGAGAAAGGAAGGAGAGGGTCAACAGGATCACCCTTGATTTACTTTATTTTCCCAAAATCACGTGGATTTACAAGAGGAATTCTATAACTCCAGTTAAAAAGCTGCATTTGGGATGTTAGAGGAACTGTATCTCCATGGAGCTTCTGTCTGGTGAAGATCTAATGTATTTGAGGTCTCACCGGTGGAAATTTTCTTTTATCCCTCATGAATGGAGTATTTGAATAGGAGATTTGTATTCCTTAAAATTCCCATCTTCACTTCAGCAGCAACGCCCCCGGTTCCTGTGATAGCTGCTGCTGCTGCTCTGAGCTTCCCCGAACAGCAGAATGCAATTGGTGTGATTCATTCCAGCCTCGCTCCTGCCTACAAGTTTAAGAATAGCAGAAGATAAGCCTTCATTTCAGAGATAAAAAAATATAAATTAGCTGTATTCAAAGAAACGAATATTTCAGCACTAAATTGCATGTATTGACCATATTAACTCCATATTTCTGAGCATAAGCTTTTGGAAATGAGGCCATAGCACACTCAGGTATTTCCTAAGATGAGAAAACATCAGTGTCTTTGGTTTGGTTGTGTTGTATCGTATTTGTGTGGGCATTGGGAAAGCTGTTTACTTGTATGCTGTAGTTACAAGGTCACGGCAGGCTCTGAGGTTTGGTTCTTCTTCAGAAGCCTCAGATGTGCTCTTGTGTGTACATTCCCCTTCAGTGTTTCCACTTTCCCCAGCCCAGTGGCAGTCCACAGGCGCTCTCGCTGTGCTCTGGGCAGGTGGGACTGTCACTGGTATCGGGGTGTCACGGTGTGTGTTTGGACTGGGAGTGGGGTCAGACATAGAATAAAAGACTGGTTTGGGTCGGACACCTCCAGGGATGGAGCATCCACAGCTGCCCTGGGCAACCTGTTGCAGTGACTCATCACCCTCAGGGTGAAGAGCTGCTTCCTTCCATCTAATCTGAATCTCCCCTTCTCCAGTGTAAAGCCTTTACCTCTCATCCTGTCATACAAGCCCATGCTGATGTTTGGGGTGCGGGGCCCCCAGCTTTGTCTACGCAAGAACTTACTGGTGATGCCGCTGAGAAAGTAGAACTTATAAAAAGAATTCAGCAAACAACTTGAAGGCAGTCAGGGTTGCAGGGCACGGACTCGGTGCTGATTATCAGATCTCTGTTAAAACAAGTCCTGCAAGCACCTTCCGTACTCCCTCTGGTACTTCACCTCTGTGGGGTTTTGGCCTTAGAATAACAATGCGGCCTTCACGATTGCATCCAGTGGCAAGTTTCTAGTTGCTAACTTACTTCTGCTTAGAGCAAATGTATATATTTATCGAACTTAATAAAAGTATTTTTCTTGGATTATTTGGCTAAACAAATTGTAAAGTTTTCTGTATTTTCCTTTATACTTTTGCTTTTTCAGCCATACTTCCTTACATTATTTTTTCCAAGTTAAAGTAATTACATCTAGACCACAGTTACAGCATTTCCTAGTAAATTTGCCAATGCAATCTTCAGTTACATAACCTACAGCTGAAGAGCTCTGTGGTGCTGTGCTTCTCTTCCATTATTAATCAATTTTTTTTTTTTATTGATCAGGATTAGAGTGACCTGGAAGAAAACAACTTATTCAACTGCTGATTTTTTTTAAATTATACCAATATGTTTTGGAATGATTCTCCTCCTTTCCTAGGAAAATACTTTTTATGTTTTCCTGAAAATAAATTACTAGGTTTCTATTGAAATACTACTTTCCTTGCAGAAATATTGTATTGCATTAGCATTTCCCAAAACTTTCTCAGAATATTCTCCTCTGAGTCATGGAACTGTTTAAATGCTTCTACGCAGATGTGGAGACAATTTGGTGATTGCTGTTTCAGGGAAGAGCTAAATTGATTTGAGGTTATGTTCCAGAATCAGAAGGGGCTGAATTCCTGCAGAACAGGAGACAAGACACTGTTTTCCAGAGTGAAACAGGTTTTTTTATTCTGTACTTTGTGATATAGCATTGTCCTGTTGCTTGTAGCAAACTCAAGGAGTTCCTGGCTGCCATACCGATACAAAAGTGTTTGGCTTTGCTCTCTTACCTACATCTGGGTGACTTATTCCCCTGAATAACCCTTTCTTGAATTCCTTTACCTCACGTGAAGTCAAGGGTTTCCCAGGTACTATTGCTCTTTCTGTGGTTTCCTTACCCCCTGTGCAATCTTGTACTTTGGTTTTTGTTTTTTACTTGGTGACTCTGGCCTTTATGGTGGATTCAAGGTGAAATCAGTGATTTTATCTTTTTTTTTTTTCCCCAGTGTATTATTTTATTTACCTCTGGCTTGAATCAAGTCTTAATTTAATGAAGGCTCCAAGTTCTCCTTGCAGTGAGAAACTTCCATAGCTCTTACTCATGTTTGCTGCCTCCTTCTAGATGTTTTCTTTTTATTGCTTCATGTTTTCAAAACAATTTAAACAATATTATTCATACTGATTCTTTATCATTAATGACAGTGATTTTTTCAGTGCGTTTTCTTACTAGAATTGACAGTAGTTTTGCATTGAGCATATATTTCCCTTGAATTGTTTACAAGAAACATCTCACACTGGGAGCCTGTCTGCAGATACCCCTGTAACTTATGATAAACAAGCACATTTAGCTGGACTGTAACTATGAACACAAAGTTGTGGCAGCTGGTGTGTGTGTGGCTGAGAGCTGTTTGCTTTACTTAAGTGATCTCCTCTGTAAGAAAATTTGTGTTTGCAAAGACTCTAAGGATTCTCCTGTCACTGGATTATGAAACTGCAAAATATCAAATTAATGTTATATTCCACTTATTAATTACTTAGTACATTTTCCAAATCAACAAACAGTTGTCAGACCAGTGTGTATTTATTTTTTTAAATCTGTCAAACTTTCCAATTTATTTTGTTACTCCTGCAAAGGACCTTGCCCAGATGGACAGGAATGACATTGTTTTGAAGAATTCTCCCTGGCCTACACTTGTATGTCAAGTTC
Source organism: Eurystomus gularis (assembly GCA_013400335.1). Taxonomy (NCBI): domain Eukaryota; kingdom Metazoa; phylum Chordata; class Aves; order Coraciiformes; family Coraciidae; genus Eurystomus; species Eurystomus gularis. Next base: position 45,988 of record VZZY01007101.1, on the reverse strand, counting down.
AAGGAAATGTTCCAGCAGTCAAAGCTTTTACTTGGGTTTAGCAGTTATTGAAATAAGACTCACTGGTATTTCAACACTTGTAGCTAAGAAATGAGATAAGGTCTGACCGTCAGATATTCATTAGCAAATAATTACCTTTTATACATGTTTTCCCCTGGACTAAGCAAGCGCAATATTTACTTGGGCCACCAGTGCATGTAAGTTATTTAGATGACATGTTCAAAGCACTTTAAAGCTTACTAGGGCTGCTGTTAAGAGGTGATTTTGTTGTCACCCTTTCAGTTGGAGTTCTGCAAGAGCATTTGGTAGGCTATGATTAATGCTCTAGACCTTCAAAGAGGCAGTATTATTATGGGATGATTGACACAAAGTTACTCTAGTGAGAGTATTATAACTGCCGAAAATCTGTCATCTCGATGATTATTACTGCAGAATGCTGTGGAAGTGGGTACTCGGCTCTGCGTCTCCTCTAACTCGCACTGAGAGCCAGATGCCTCACCTCATATCTGAGTCTAGTCAGTATGAACCTTGTTGTGTTGGCAGTCCACAAGAAACAGTTTGTTTGTTGAATGGGAAAGACTTCCTGTGTCTGAAAGGGACTTGATTCATAGACGTTTTGATAATTTTTATCATGCATCACCATGGGGCCTACACGAAAGCTGGGGAGGGCCTTTTTACAAAGGCTTGTAGTGATAGGACGAGGAGTGATGGCTTCAGACTGGAAGTGCAGAGAGTTAGATTAGGAAGAAGTTCTTCACTATAAAGGTTGGTGAGACCCTGGCAAAGGTTGCCCAGGGAAGCTGTGGATGCTGCATCCCTGGAGGTGTTCAAGGCCAGGTTGGACGGGGCCTTGAGCCACCTGGGCTAGTGGGAGGTGTCCCTGCCATGGCAGGGTGATTGGAACAAGATGATCTTTGAGGTCCTTTCAAGCCAAACCCTTCTATGATTATGCAGAGCCAAGTCGAATGCAAGCTTCCTTACGTTGCTGCCAGTAACCATGGAAGCTGTCTCAGTAGCAAGCTGTGGTGTAAAGCAGCTCAGTCCAGTGACAGCTGACCTCTCCTCCGCACTAAATTTTTAAAGAATATTAAAAGACACACCTTTGTATAGAGTCACACCCTGAAGAGGAAATGTGTGATATTGCTGCCAGATGTTAGAGTTGTCTTGGGCTTTTACCAAGGGGTAGGTCATACTAAGTTTTTAGTGAGTGAAGAATTGACTTCCCTGCAAAGTGTTCTGTTCCAAGTTGCAGGTAAAGAGCAGGAAGGCCAGTGTTTCAGATCTTACAGACCCTTGGCAGGGATTGCTGGAGCAAAGTGGACTTTGTGCTGAAAGTTCGCTTGTAGCTACCAAATTCTTAACTGTTGAGTGTCGGCCTCCAGTCCCTCCACTCTCATATACCAGAGCTGTGCTTTTTCTGGTTCCTTGCCTGCAAAGGAAAATGTCTAAGTTACTTCTCAGTGATGTTTTATTTTTGTACTCTGTTTTAGTTGACATTTTATGCTGTGAAAAGGTGTGCAAAAATCTTCTGCAACTTTAAAATCTAATTTGATCTAAACAGGTTAATCCTGAGTGGAGTGGTTAACCGAGCAGAAGACAAATCCGTTTGTGCTTTGACTGGGATTTGTTTGCGCTGTATTTGAAAAGTGGAGGAAGTTGCCATTCCCTGTAGTGAGTTTATGAGCCTATTAACCTTTCTTGATTCCCTAAATTAAGCAGATAGCAGTTTGCTGTTGTCTCCTTTGGGACAAACTATAAATTTAGTAACTTCTGTTGTTGGTTCTGTTACCAGGAGTGCCAGCTGTTGCTGTTGTCCTGTAGCACTCTCTTCTGCATCTTGAGAAAGGCACTGATTGGGCAAATGGAGCATTACAGTTAGAGTTCCTCTGGAAACAGAATTCAGTGTATCTTCTCTTACCAGAGAAGACTGAAAAGCATTTCTCTAAGAAAATATCAGTGGGCTGCAGCTGAAATGAATGAAACACTTGGTTTCATGGAGGAAGTCAAGCAAATCTTTCCCAATTTCTCAGCAGAGAAAAATCATTTGGGTCTATATTGTACATTAAAATACTGAGTTTACATAATGTTTACCCTCTTCCTTTATCTACTTTTATATAAAAGAAAGGACCTTCAGTGACATTCTGCTGTATGACCTTGGATTGTCACTTTGAGAGGAGACAAATCTTTCCAAATTTAACAGAAGCAGAGAAGCAAAGTTTTCATGCCTGCAAACGTGTCGTGACAGTAGCTGCTTATTAACCATTAAAGATGTTCCCAGTTAGGTTGGAGACCCACTTCATAACATGCTAGAATATTTTTACTGGGGACTAATGGAAATACATTACTTATTTACTGTAGTAGGTAGCTGGTAATCCATTTTTGTCATCTCTGCTTAAGTTGTTAATCATGTTGTTTCCCTTACCGTACAAACAGGAGTGCATGACATCTGACAGACATTGTTTTTACAGCTCTGTTCTTAGTGTCTGGGCAGAAAGCTCAGGGAAGTTAATAATGCTGTGCTTGCAGTAAATAATAACCTTTAAAACTTCACAGAAAATATTAAGGCAAGCATGCATTGCGTGCCATTGCGTGCCTGGCAGTTCAGAGTGCGCTGGTAAAAGGAGAGTAACACAGGGGTCTGTGCTGTGGGAAGTGCTCCTGAGTAGGTTTTCAGAAGAATTTTGCCTTTTTGAAATGCAAGATGTGCATCTATTGCAGATCTACTGGATTGCTGCTGATAGCATTAAAAAAAGATTTTCGTCAACAGAAATGTGTGCTACATGTTTTCCTCTGTTGAATCCCCTGAAGTAAAGATTGCTTCTGCAAGTTGTGTGGAAGAAGACAAGAGACTAAGAAGGTTAAAGGAAAGAACACTGGAAATAGATGCCGAGGAGCAGGATGAAATACACTGTATAACAGAAAGAGGTGATTTTATTGCGGGTACTTTACTATTTGGAGAAAAAATTCTGACAACTGACATGTTGTAGGTATGGAAAACTAAAAGAATCAGTTGGGTAAAAATGAGTAACAGAGGGCAAATTTGAGTGAATGTAAATCGGAAATGCTGAGCGTGACCTTGGAGCTATTTTGAGGGGTTTAATTTTATACATGGGAGATTTATTCTGGTGGTAGCAGCACTGTCCAGATCCTGCATCTGTGACAGGCTTTGCTCTTGTTTCCTCACTGCTAGAGACTCCTGTTACGGTAATCCCGGCGCTCCGGTTGGATACAAAGGCAGTCCTGTTTCCTGGGAATTGTAGCCCTTCTACAGCTGCGTCCTCCAAGTAAAGCCATGGGCCGTCTGGACAAACATTGGCATAAACTGTGCAGTTCTGGTCTTCCACACAACTGCGCCTTTTCAGGAGTTCTGTTTGACATGGTGAAGCAAAGTTGCTCTTGATAGTGGGACACTGCCTTTATCAGCAGTGTGAGGGGCATCAGCTTTTAGGTCTGCATGTGAACTCAGCACTCTACCATTGTTATTACTTTAAATGTCACTTGTTCATGTGACCACTACTGAATTTGAACACATCCAGCTTGTTAAACAGCAGAATAAAGTGGCAGGTAAAGTCCTAAGTAATTACCTTTAAAGATAACTTAGTTAAAACCTCATATTTTTTATGTAACCCTCTCAAATAGTGAACCTGATAGGCCATGACAAATACTCGGGTTATTTATTACAGACAGAGGCAAACTGATAGCAATAATAGCAATCATTCTAAACTTTGTGGTACAAGTAGTCGTGCGGGGTCTTTCATTTGCATTGTCTTGCAAATGATGCTGTCAAAGTGCAGGTTATTTCTTAATTATCTGAGTGTATCTTCATGTCGGGGTCAGAAAAACATTTCAGGGAGAGCTGCAGTCAATGTAGGAGCAATATTTTTCTGGATTCAAGTAAAAGCTTGTATTCGTTAAAGCAGAGACTTAAGTTTTTGTCTCATTCTCTGTATTCAAATACAAAATTTGGATGCTCTATTTTGAACTGAATTGTACATAAAAACTGGCTAAATATAGAGAGCACCAGTTAATGTCTGGAAAATGTGTGCCAGCTGTCCTTCCTTTTGCTGCTTCTTTTGTTTTAATACTTAGCAAAATAAAAGCTAATGGAATATAACGATGGAGAAGAGCATTTATTGTAGTTTCTATAATGGGCTCGTGTGTGAAGGGTGGCTGGAGTTTGCCATCAAGTAACTTCACAGAATCACTGTGTTTGGAAAAGACCTCTCAAGTCCAACTGTTACTTAACTCTGTCAGGCCCACTTCTACACCATGTCTTTGAGCACCACATCTAGATGGCTTTTAAATACATCCAGGGATGGTGATTCAACCACTTCCCTGGGCAGCCTGTTCCAGTCTCTGATAGCCCTTTTGGTGTAGCTTGTCCTAATATCCAAGCTAAACCTCCCCTGATGTAACTTGCTACCATTTCCTCTTGGTTGTGACTTGTGAGAAGAGACCAACACCCACCTCCCTGCAACCTCCTTTCAGGGAGTTGTCAAGAGGGAGGTCTTCCCCCAGCCTCCTTTTCTTCAGAGGAAACAACCCCAAGTCCCTCAGCTGTTTCTCATAAGACTTGTTCTGTGGGCCCTTCACCAGCTTCATTGCCCTTCTCTGGACACACCTTAGCCCCTCAATGTCCTCCTTCTACTGTGGTGCCCAAAACTGAACCCAGTACTCAAGGTGTTGCCTCAACAGTGGGACAATCACTTCTCTGCTCCTGCTGGCCACTCTATTCCTGACCCAAGCCAGGATGCCGTTGGCCGCCTTGGCCACCTGGGCACACGCGGGCTCATGTTCAGCCAGCTGTTGACCAACACCCCAGGCCCCTCTCTGCCAAGCAGCTTTCCAGACACATCTCCCAAAGCTTGGAGTCTTGGAGGGGGTTGTTGTGGCCCAAGTTCAGGACTTGGCTAAGAGTTTGACTTGCTAAGAGTCTGTAGTGAATGGTGGAAGGCTGTGTTATTAGGGAGGGTAGGAGGTAGAAATACACAACTCATTGAGGGGTCAGTTTGTTCAACTAAGTAACAAGTGATAGGGCAAGAGGAAATGGCCTCGAGTTGCACTGAGGGAAGTTTAGATTGGATATTAGGAAGAATTTCTTTACTGAAGGGGTTGTCAGGCTTTGGAGGGGCTTGCCCAGGACAGTGGTGGAGTCCCCATCCCTGGAGTCACTTAAGAGTCATGCAGACGTAGTGCTTGGGGATGTGGTTTAGTTGAGGACTTGTCAGTGTGAGGTTAATGATTGGCCTTGATAATCTTAAAGGTTTTTTCCAATCTAGGCAATTCTGTGTTTGAGAAATTCCAGAGCAATCTTCATATTTGCATACTTTGTATCTGCTGTTTTACATCTGGAAATATTGGCATGGGGCAGAAATAACATTTTGAAATCTTGCTAACACAAAAGCTCTATGTTTAATTATTTACACTCATTTCCTTGAAGCTCTCGTGTGGGTTAAAATTGCAGTAGAATTCAACCCTGTGGATGTTTGTTTGCCATACTCTGGTTGGTAGGTGACATTCTGCACTGCTTCAGTCATTATGGATGAGTAAGTCTTCTCGTCTATAAACTAAGGACTTGCTATGATTTATACTGGGGTTCGTCAGAAGGTGTAAGATACCAAGGATTTGAATGAGCTGCGGGAGGTGTGGGTGGCATGTTATTTCAGACAGGGAGCGTAAACTACTTTTTGTCCCTTTTTGGTACAGAGGGTGATGGTACATAGTTGAATTTAAAATTCAAATTTAAAAGCATGAAGTGTGTGAAGAAGACTGGAGACAACTATTTCAATTTTTGTGGACGAGTGTACCATATTACATACCAATATATGTATATATACCATATATTTAAGACAAGCTTCCTGCTCATGGGATTTTTCAGCCTAAATTTTTTTTTAATCTGTTTCTCTGAATTCAATGAATAGCTTCAGCTAAGCTTTTCCAGGCTTGTGAGGAACTCCATATACCAGCAATATAGTCCCTTCTGCTTCTTGCAGACTCTTGCCTTATCTCCTCACATTGGCGTGGCATGCCCTATGGTGCCTGCTGACATTTCTTGTGCTGGTTATTTTATAATTTAAGAAGTTTGTGGTGAGATATAGCAACATGATCTTCAGTGCTGTCATTAAAGCGGAGTTTTTACCAAACGTTTTGAGAAATTGGTGTTTTAAATAGCCCAGCTCGGACTTTTTGTACACTTTCCATGGCAACAAGTTCATTGATTATGCAAACATCACGTTAACAGTCTCTCTAAATGCGGAGCTCTGTTTCTTCTCTGCAAAATTGATATTTAGTGCATGGTACAAATGTTTTAATGTACACACGCAGTTTGGTCTATGTACATCTCTTTCAGGTGTATTGAAGTATCTACCCAAGGTGAGATTTTATTGCAGCATTTATAATCCAGTTGGAAAATGCAGTGATTAAAATGTTCCTGTTTATATGTGAAGTGAGGGTTCACGTGTAGCAATGTGTTTATACAACAGGCAGTTGGATATTAGTAGAATTACTGTGAGGTTTCTCATCCATGCTTATTCTGTTCCTATTTCTATTGCTTCCACTGTGTAAGGTTGAAAGTGTCTTTTTAAGGAAGAGGAGATGCAAATTCTGCTGGAAGAAATAGATAATCTCCAATACTGTTTTCCTAAAGTATATACCTATATTTATTATCCTTCTCCACCTTTAAAATTATTTGATCTGTTAGGTTTGGGCAGATTGACAATCCAGAGCTAAGATCTTCTGTAGCTCAAAGTTAATACCATGATTCTCAGGAGTCAGGAATTAAAATGACGTTGTGGTAATTTTTGTACACTGGGAAACAGCTCATGTCAGTTTGAGTGTTTCATTTGCTTAACAGCACCTAAAACTGTCTCCATCTACTAGTATCTGATAACTTTATAATGGTATTGCAAGAAAAAGGCCTCACCAATTATTATAAATAATGATGGGTTGAGAAAAACAGGATAATAAAGGCATTTCAATGTCTTTTTCTGCACATTGTCACACACTTCAGCATTGCTGAAATAGGCCTCTTAATGACACTGTGTGTCTAGCTATTCAGATTTAATTGACATCCCCTTTAATTAGTTGTTTGTTTCAAAAATTGAGCTGCACCTTGTGTGGCTTGAATTTCACCCTTAGAATTGCAGGGGTATGAAAAATATGTGCTGCTTTTGCACCTTTTTCGTATCTTTTTTTTTTACTGTTCAGTTTTAGAAAGATTTAGTCTTGAAAATGGAAAAGTTGGTTAAGGTTTCGTAGTCCAGATTTTTGAATGGGAAATAGAAGCCTTCCTACGTAGGGGAGGGATTTTATCAGAGGGTGTTAGGAAGGGTTTTACTTGTGCATGCACAGCAGCGAGTAGGATGCATCTCTATAGCCAAGCTGGAAAACACTTCTAGTATAACATATCTTACACTAACAATACAATAAAACAATAGAAGCTATTTCTGTTTGACTCACACCAATTCAGTCTGGGAAAAAAAAAAAATAAAGCTACCACCAAAGCTGTTCTGTAGCACCACTTGAACATCTGAACCTTGGGCTCTTGGGAGGTATCCTCCTGGGTTCTGTAGGAGTTTTTCTTGCCACTACAAGAGCATGCTTCCCCAAAGCAGTTGGTAGGCAGTGCTTTCATGTTTTGTTTTGTCTTAACTTGGAAGCTTTTGAGTTCAAAAGACGTTCCCCCTCCCCCAGGTAATAATGTACGTGTGTGTTTAGAAGTACACTTAAGGGGTTTTCAGCTAAGCTTGCTCTAATGAAGGTTCAAAGCAATATTTAAATGCAAGTAAGTTAAAGGAACTCTAGTGTATTGTGTTAACAGTAATATTATGTCAGAAATATTGGAAGTTGATGTCATAATAGTTAGGCAACTTTGTCTAAATAAAGCAGAATTGTTGAGGTTTTTTTCTTTCAATTTGTAATCTTTTCTATTCCTAGCCTGGTATTTAGTAGCTTTGTGACTTATCCCTTCTATTTTTACTCTCCCTTCCTCTTTCTCTGGTAATTTGCAGTGTGACATTTCGAACAATGTAGTGGAATAACCTCACCTATCCCAGATCACTTTAAACTTTGGACAGCAATTTAAAAATGGTTTAATTACCGTGGGATGAGATGAATACTGTGAGTCAAATATTTTTTGGTGCAATAGTATGATGGCGGTTTAAGTCTGCAGTACTTAACGTGCAGCCTCTCTGCAAAAAGAAATGAGTAACTATGTAGTGAACCCATAGTATATACTTCAAAATGTGGCTGTTGGCCCAGATCTCTAAATAATATATTTGCAGAACCTTGTGAATTTGCAGTCATGTTTTCAGCAACTTTCTGTAATCCCCATTATCATAGGAATGATCAATATACATGTATATTTTATATCTATATGAGGCATGTTGTACCAACCAGCTTTCCCAAAATGTTAAAAGTTCTTAGCCATTCTCTGGCTGATGTTGTTGTGAGGCTGCTCTCTATAATCTTCTAGAAGTCGTGGAGATCAGGAGACGTGCCTGAAGACTGGAAGAGGGCTGATGTCACTCCTGTCCACAAGAAGGGTCCCAAGGAGGACCCAGGTAATCACGTCACTCCCTGGGAAGTTTATGGAGCAAATCCTTCTGGGGACCATCACAAGTAAATTGAAGCATGCAGTTGGGAAAAGCCAGCATGCATTCACCAGGGACAAACCTGATCGCCTTCTACGACAAAGTAAGCTGCTTGGTTGATGAAGGACAAGCAGTGAACATAGTCTACCTGGGCTTCTCAAGGCTTTCAGCATGGTTCCCCACAGCCTCTTCCACGAAAAACTGACTCACTACGACCTAGACAAATGGTCTGTGCAGTGAGTGGGGAACTGGCTGATGGGCCATACCCAGCGGGTGGTGGTAAATGGTTCCTTCTCAAATGGCAGCCGGTCACAAGCAGAGTCCCCCAGGGATCAGTATTGGGCCCTGTTTAATATCTTCATAAGTGACTTGGATGCTGGGATCAAGGGCACCCTGATGAAGTTTGCGGACAACACAAAAATAAGTGGGGTGGTTGATGCTCCAGAAGGGAGGGCCACTGTCAGTGAAGGAAGAGTTGGTCTGTCAACTGCTACAGGAGCTTGGCCCATACAAATCAATGGGCCCAGATGTCCATTGTAAGGACAATGGTGTAAAGAGTGTAAAGAGAGCTGGCTGATGTTGCAAGGCTGCTCTCCATAATCTTTGAGAAGTTGTGGAGACTGGGAAATGTGCCTGAAGACTGGATGAGGACTAATGCCACTGCCATCCACAAGAAGGGTCCCAAGGAGTACCCAGGTAACTATAGACCCATTAGCCTTAGATCAGTCCCTGGGAAGGTTGTGGAGCAAATCCACCTGGGGACCATCACAAGTAAACTGAAGCACATGATTGGGAAAAGCCAACATGGATTCACCAGGGGCAAATTCAGGGATCCACATTGGGCCCAGTGCTGTTTAATGTCTTCATAAGTGACTTGGATGCTGGGATCAAGGGCACCCTGATGAAATTAGCAGACAACACAAAAATAAGTGGGGTGGTTGACACTCCAGAAGGGAGGGCCACCCTCCAGGAAGATCTGGACAGGCTGGAGGAGTGGGCTAGCAGGAACCTTATGAAATTCAACAGGGACAAGTGTAGGGTCTTGCACCTGGGAATACATAACCCAGAAATGCAGCTCAGACTGGGATCTACCTGGCTGGAGAGCAGCCCCATGGAGAGGGATGTGGGAGTCTTGGTGGACAGCAGGCTCAACGTGAGCGACCAGTGCTCTGCAGCAGCAAAGGCGGCCGGCTGGATGCTGGGTTGCATCAAGAGGGCATCACCAGCAGAGATAAAGAAGTCATTGTCCCACTTTACCCAGCGCTGGTCAGGCCACACCTTGAGAACTGTGCTCGGTTTTGGTCTGTGCTATACAAAAAAAGATGCGGACAGGCTGGGGAGGGTCCAGAGAAGGGCCATGAGGATGATCAGGGAAGTGGAAGACCTGCCGTATGATGAAAGGCTGAGAAAAATGGGTCTGTTCAGCCTTGAGAAGAGAAGGCTTAGGGGAGACCTTATCACTCTGGACCAGTACTTGAAGGGTGGCTTTTTACAAGGAGTCACATGGGAACAACAAGGGGGAATGGTTCCAAGTTACTCCTGGGGAGATTCCGATTGGAGTCCAGCAGAAAATTCTTCACAATGAGAACAATTGGACGTTGGAATAGTCTCCCAAGGCAAGTGGTGGATTCCTCTACATTGGACATTTTTAAGACTCAGCTCAACAGGGTGCTGGCCCATCTCACTTAAACTATATATATTTTTTTTTTTTTTACCCTGAAAGGTTGGACTAGGTGATCCTTGAGGTCCCTCCCAACCTGGCATTCTGTGATTCAGAACACACAGGTATGTTGTTGCTGTTTTTAGCCAAGTGGTTTATGATTTGGCTTTGCCATCTGAGCAGGTGCTGGTAGATAGTAGTGAAAGGTTTTGGAAACTTTTTTCGCTATGTAATGAACCGTAGCTAATAAAATAAAGTGAAGACGCTTAAATGCTAATGGAAAAACATGTTCAAAGAACAGCCTTGGTATTCACATCCTTATAATGGGCATTTTGAATTCAATAACTTCGTGTTGGGGCTTAGTTACTTTCTATTTAACCAATCCCATTTATTAAATATGTAAGATCTTCAACATTTATACGCTGTGACAGTCAGAGTTGGATGAGATTCTAAGAATCTGCAGCATGTTTCCGCATTTTTTCCCTACTCTTCCAGCTAACACAACTTGGATTTAATTTTTTGGAGCAATTTGTGCTGCTATTTTGGGTATGGCTTTTTTTGTGTCTAAAAGGCATTCATTTTTTCTAGCCTGTCTTCCAGAATAAACAACTAGTCAGATTTTTACAGATGCCTGAAGGTTTAAGGAATTTACTTTGAAAAGCTGGACATCTGCCAGTATTCTGAATACAGGAACAGAGGAGTTCTGGTGCACAGCAAACTATTTCTCACATTAAACATCAAGTTGCATCAGTGTTTTAGAATTCTTTAGTCAAAGTAATGTGGAAATGGTTGTACTGTTATTTTCTGCTGAGTTTTCCTTAAAGATTTTTTTAGCTTGTATATACACTTTATTTCGTTGTCCCCAATGCCAAAATACTGATTTTTTTTTTTTTTCAATAGGAGAAGAAAAATTAAAAATTGATTTATAGAGTAGAAACAGCTGCATGGGATTGATATGAACTTTCACTGATCTGAACAAGTCCCAAAGGCATTTGACTAGCGAGTTTATATTATTACACTGTAATTCACAATAAGAAACTTGTGGTGGCTGTTTGTCACGAGTATAACGTGCAAACTTGTCTATTCCCACCTTTTTGAGGTGGCTGCACTCATCTGTGCTTGAAGAATACTTGTCATGGGGTATCTGATGCAGCTTCTCCACTGTCCTCCAGGAGACTTGAGATTTGGGCAGGTATCTGCGGTACTTCTGAGCAACAGCACAGATGGGACATGGGGTAGATATGTTACGGGGCTGCAGTTAGTTGTTGACTAGAGATTTCAAAGGAGTACTGGAAACTCAAGGTAAAGCTTTTCCCTTATTACCTCAAGATTTTGAGGAAAGCAAACGTCTATTTTTCATATTTCTTGTAAGCCATCAAAACAGTGTTTGAGGTCAGCTGCAAGTGTCCGTCTGCATGATCTTATCCATGAACGTTTGGTGCTGCACTTAAAGGTTATTAAAGATAATAGCATCTTGTACGATTCAGAAATATTTAATTGATTCAGTTTAATAGAATTGAGCTCCAACTGGATGGAAAGGCTGTGTTTAACTTCTTCCCTCGTGACATCTGAATGTGCTTATCCTGTCCCACCAGAAATAACTCCGTGGTTTTACAGTTCCATTAGTATTTTGGTTAACAGCAAAAGTACGAGCACAGATAATGCAGGGTTGTTTGGAGATATCTTGATCTGATCAATAAAATGAAGTGTTGGCAAATAAAGATTATTTCTCTCTTAAGTTCTTACTTTGTTGTCATCTGAACCCCTCTGAAATAAGAGGGACTGCCGCATAAGTAGCACGCATTGTCTGGACATCGGCAGTAGTGTGAGATCTCCCGTGCCTGCTGCAGTGTTGTAAAGGCAGATGATGCTCGTGCCGACCTATCTGCAACATAAGGGAAGGTGAGAGAAAGGAGCCACATTTCAGAATTAAGCTGCAAGACAAATTGATGCATTCCTCTTTGATCTATGTCACTCTAGACAAGTAGCTACTTTCCATCTGTTTCTTTAATTCATTTTCCTTTGCATCTTTCTTTTGCAGTTCTTCTAATGCACATACACATACATTAAGTTCTACCCTTCATTTATTCTTTTGTCGTTGTTTCCATTTCACTTTCCCTGCGTTTCATTCCTGTATCTTTCTTGTTTAGACCAAGTGGAGGATCCAGCTGGCAGTAGCAGCCATGTAGGACCCTTCAGGAACCTGATGGTAAGTGCACGTGTGTACTTATACTCAGGCTTCCACCAGGTTCTGTATTCTCTCCTTTATATGAGAGTAGTAGGTTGCATTTTTCATTGAAAATCTTCAGGAAGAAAATAATGCAAATCTTCCAGGTTAACTTGGATTTAAAAAGCACTTTGAGAACTCATGGAGGAGTCTATCAAAAGCTGTTAAGTATCTTCAGAAGTTCCTCAGCTCTAGAGACGTGAAAGCTGGGAGAGCATATCAATAAAGTAGCACTTCACCATAACTCCATTCTCATCCTGGGCACCTGCTAGTGAACATTAAGGGCCGTGAAGTGGATCCATCTGGGACAGTCGTTGCTATGCTTGAGTGTAGTGGATTCTTTTAAACTTCACAAAGAAAGCTGCAACCTAGAAAATGAACAGGCTAAAACTGGTATGAGGAAAACCTCAAAAATCAGTTGGTAAAACATCAGCAGTCAGTTGGAGTCTCTAGTTGATATGTGTCAGAAATTCATCTGAGACATCTAAAATTATGTATGGATGCAAGCGGTTTTGCTCGCTATTCTGAGTAAGGGCAAGTAGGTGCTTGATAAATCTTCTCAAATGTGTTTGTGCTTAAAGGCCAAGAACTTGAAACATTTCCAGCCATATCAGTGAGCAGGTTGCATCATGAGCAGGTTGCACCTTTTTTTTTTTTTTTAGGCAGGAGAACTTGCAAATTATCTTTCCGTCAATAGCATAAGAAAGTATGTGACTTAAGTAACGCAGTTTTGTGCACAAATCCTGCTATTCTGCCAATTTCCCAGGTTATAGTTGGATTTGCGGTACTGTTAATTTTATATTCTGTAAATGGACAACACTTTGGAAAACCTCTGCAGGCTTGAGCACTTACAAGTGATTGTTGTTGCTTTTACATACTTTACCTCACATTTTAAAGAGCACAATATGTTTCTAACCTTGTTATGCAAAAGAATTATCTGGGTCTTGGTTTGAAAGATGTTACTAGCCTGTCATTATGCTGAAATTCGGTGCTGCTGTAGAGTTACAGGTGGTGGTGAGACCCTGGCCCAGGTTGCCCAGGGAAGCTGTGGATGCTCCATCCCTGGAGGTGTTCAAGGCCAGGTTGGACGGGGCCTTGAGCAACCTGGTCTAGTGGGAGGTGTCCCTGCCATGGCAGGGGTGTTTGGAACAAGATGATATTTGAGGTCCCTTCCAACCCAAACCATTCTGTGATTCTACGATAATGAGATGTAGAACTGCCCAGTGACTTCATCTGCAATACCATCATATGCTGCACCGTCTAGAAAAACACCGTATCTAACCATGGCCAAGTGTGGCACAGATGAGAGGGGCCCATGGACCGGGTGTCTTCTTGTTTCTGGTCTCACCTGTAGCAACAGGAGATGAATCTGGAATTCATTTAAGTCAAGATACTGATGTTGGTCTTCAAATGATAAGTGGTCTGCAAAAAGTTGATAGCTTTTAAAGGGTTTGAGCAATTAAATACATTTCGTTACATCGCTCCTGAGGTGAGCTGTGATGCGTGTTTGGTTCCTTAGCAATATATTGGAATTTTACATTTAGAAAGAAATTGAACTGTTGGATTGTGCTGCATTACATTTCAAGAGTAATTTCAGGTGACTTGGCAGATACTTCTGGAAACTTATTTTAAATTCTTCAGACTCTTGTACTACTGGTTGTAATTACAAACATCAGTGGTATTGGTAATAAAAAATGACATTCAAGTTGGACATTGAGTAGCCTATCAGGTGGAGATGCACTTAAACTCGCTGTGCCTGTGTGAACACTGAAATAGATGCTAAATCTTCTGACAGCTTGCTGGTGCTTGGTATAAAATACAATTGAATATTGTATTGCCAAAGAAACCAGCGTTGGGTCATTGGGGCAGGTTCAGGCACTAGGATTGTTACAATATTGAGGCTATTATGAGATAATTGCTAGTTCATTTTCAGAAGGGTGCATTGTGGTTTTCCAGAGGTGACAGAAATTCATTCTGAGTCACTATTGTCATTTTCTCAGACTAAAAACTGTTAAATAAGAGAATAAAAAAGGGATAATTGCCTACATGAAACTAACATACCTCAGTTTGGAGAGAGCCTGTGAAATCTGAGCTCCTTCAGAGGAAATACAGATAATTATTTGGGAAGGATAGCATGTTCAAATAAAGCCAAGCATTTCCTTTTAAAATGGACCTGTCTCTGATCTGTTCTATTGGAGGGGATGCAGGCTTGGAAATTTTCAGTTTGAGTAGAGGAACGTATTTTAAAAGGCATTTCAGTTTCATGGCTCGGGATGTGAAAAATATTTTTGAGGAAGAACTTGTTGACAAGATTGTGAATTGCAAGAATGTGCTTCTAAATAAATGATTGTAGGGCATTAGTAGCATTTTGTGTGTTGGACCAAAGGAGGAATTTGGATTGCTGCTTTTGGGCAACTCTTGTTCCTAAGAGGTGGTGTGTAGATGTGTGGAGTTTCAGAGGAGACTGTCTCAACCATGGCGTTGGATGTAAAATAACCCTTCTGTAGGGAGGATTTGGTCTTTGCGGTGGATCGAATTGGAAGACCTTAAAGTTTCATTTATTACACAGTCCTTAAAATAATTTCTATATATTACAGAATAGAATCTTCAGGATTAATAGAAGAAAATAGCAATATAACCTCGTAGTGCATTGATAAATGAAGTTTTAATGGCTTTATGTCTTGCGTCACTGAGCAGGTCTTCGCATAATGCCATTTTGCCCTAACCTCCATGTTGTTCATCATCCTGTGCAACTAACACATGCTTCTTAATTTTGCTCACAGGAAGCGTTAGCAAACTTGTTGGTGTGAGCAGCAGCGATGCAATATATTTATCTTTTTCTGGTACCCAGTTCTGTCTAATTTGGTTTTACTGTCTTTGCCTTATTGGTCAAGATCATACTGCTTTTAGTCTTCTTGTAACGTTCTTACTTCATGGCTTTTATTATAACTCTTCAAGTCATTATTCAGAACGTTCATACAAGTAGAGAAGCCTGTATGGGTTTTTACTTCATAAAGTCTTCCAATTAATGTCGAGGATCAACAGTATATGAAGAAATTTCGTTTTCCCCATATACTTGCATGAGATACGGTAATTTAACAGCCACGTGCAGGTATTAAGTAACTGTGTGGTGTGAGCTGGTTAACTCTGGACGGTGCATTTCTGTTATACTCTATTCTTGCTTTGAAAGTGAGTAAAGTGTTTTAGAGTCTTAGGTTTTAAGACACTCCTTGTTATCTTTACTTCTGATATCTTCTGGGCTCTACAGACATACTGCTTTACCTGACTGCTGTCCTTTTGACTGATCTGTCCTCTGTATTTTGCAGAAAAATAGGGTTTCTATAGAAGAGTGTTACATTTTAAAGCCGAGTGTTTGAATCCTGCCGCTCAAATACAAAAAATACAAATTGTTGAACGGGAATAATAGATGTTTTTTTCTCCCCAGGAAAGAAAAAGACTCAGGAAGGTAAAAACAAGGGAAAGAGAGCAGCGGATACAAAGCAGAAAAAAGCTGAGTTGGATTCTTCTTCTGCAGATATGAGGGATTCTAAAGAGGGTAAGTTATCAGGTAAATTATTTTTTGTCTTCTAACTATCTTTTTGAATCAAAGGACACTTTTGATCATGTTTAGTATTTGAGTGTGTTATGTCAGTGTAGCAAAGGGAACATGTTTATACTGTTTGCCATTAAACATGAAACTCTGACTGCGGGAACAACTAATATACTGTCAAATTCAGACATAAATCCAACTCCTTAGAAGAAAGGAGCAGAGCAAAGTCCTTATTCTAAAATAATGCCTTCGGAGCTTAGTTATACAGTGATTATTTATTGTGACTTAACAGAAATCAGTGTCAAGAGGGAAAAAAATACACTATTAATGCACCAACTTGCTAGGCAGTGCTGTTTGTCCTAAGGATTATCCACAAAGGCTGTTTATAAATCAGCTTGGCTTTTTTTCACATAGTATGTGTGTGAAAATGCCTGAGAGGTATTTTAAATATACAGGGTTCTGTCTGTTTTACAAGAATGTAGAACGTGTCACTGCTGTGTAACCAGCAATGTTTAATGCTCTGTGTATTTACTGATTCCTTTCAAGCTTCTTTTCTTGAACTCCTCTTGACCCGTAACTCTTCCCTTCCTTCACTCTGTTGTCCCGTCTGCTTGCACCACACATGCGCCGCTGTTCCGGGCGGCTCATCCCCCAGCTAGGGAACGGAGAGGAGCGTCTTGCTCTGTACGTGTAAGCACTTATACACTAGTGGGAATTGGCAGCAAAATTATTTTCTTCAGCAGTGGATGTATCTGACAGCAGATGGGTTAGACTGGCATGCAGAGGTGTGAACAAAGAGTCTGTCCGGACCAACAAATGAGATGCGTGGAGGCTCCGATTCAGAAGTATAGGAAATAGCCATTTAGACAATGGCTAACCAAAAATCTGATACAAAGAATGAGAAGTACTATGCCAGGTGCAAGGTAAACCTTGCTGTGCGTTACAGTACAAGTCCGGATTGTGCAATGTGGGGGAAATGGTCAAAATCCCCAATTTGCTGGACAGGCTTGCTATATACTTTATCTATATGTATTGCAGTACCTTCCTGGCACCTGTTTGCTGTAAGAAAAGTCAATGAAAGTTTTTCTGAGCTTTCTTGAAATGTTCGAGTGCTTTCCAGGCTGTTTTGGATTGCTTGGCCACAATGTTCAATCCAAAGATTGTCTGTTACATGTAGGCAGTTGTCTACATTTTGCTGAAGTTCCAGAAAGGAAATGTCTGAATACAGTTTTACTTTCAGCTCTGAATCACATCTGTGAGAAGCAGTGGTGTTGTGTTGGGTCATAAATGTTGGCTATGTTGTATTAGAGAGAAATGTAGAAGAAAGATGTGGCATACTTCATAGAATCATTAAGGTTGGAAAAGATCTCTAAGATCATCAAGGCCAACCGTCAACCCAACATTACCTTGACCAGACAATCCACCACTACCATGTCCTGAAGTGCCATGGGGACTCCACCACTTCCCTGGGCAGCCTGTTCCAGGGCTTGACCACTCTTGCAGTAAAGAAATTTTTCGTGATACCCAATCCAAACCTCCCCTGGCATAACTTGAGCCCATTTCCTCTTGTCCTACTGCTAGTTACTTGGGAGAAGAGACCAACACCCACCTCTTTACAACCTCCTTTCAAGGCATTGCAGTGAGTAATAAGGTCTCTGCTCAGCCTGCTCTTCTCCAGACTAAACAGTTCCAGTTCCCTCAGCTGCTCCTCATAAGACATGTTCTAAAGTAAGAACTTTGAAGTGTTTGATAAGAATGTCTCATGCTTTTCTTTTTATACTTCGTGTATCAGGTCATAAAAAGGAAGATGAATCGCCCTCTGTTTCAGCTATACTGTCCCTGGAACAAACAGCTGTGATTCAGGAGATGGTAAATCAAGATGTACTTCCAAAGCTTACAATCCCCAGTCCTACCAGTGAGCCACAAATGGTAACTGAAGACAAGCAAGGAGAAGCAATAAACTGTGTATCAGATGATTTAGATGATGATGAAGAGGAGGATGATGAAGAAGAGGAGGATGAAGAGGAGATAGAAGATAACAATATGCCTAAAGAAAATGCTGAAATGCCTTTGATATGTGAAGAAAAGTTAGACTTTATGGAAGAGCAGAAGAGCACGTCAGAAGAATCTCCAGAAAGCTCTCCAAAGAAAAAACTTGTTGTGAAAATTCCAAAAGCGAGAGGTGAATCAAACGGTGATGTTCAGGAAACGTTCATGTTTCCCTGTCAACATTGTGAGAGGAAGTTTACAACAAAGCAAGGACTCGAACGTCACATGCACATCCATATATCTACTGTTAACCATGCTTTCAAGTGTCGATACTGTGGGAAAGCCTTTGGTACTCAAATTAACAGGCGAAGACACGAGCGACGCCATGAAGCAGGGCCAAAAAGGAAACCGTTCTTAACACTAACATCATCACAACACTTGGATAACATTGCTGATAACCAGGTAGTTGCGGATGATGGTTTTAAAGATGACCTGAATGTTTCCAGTCTTGTGCAAGACTCTGTTGTCTTGGATTCTGAGAAAGTTTCCCAAGAAATGTCCAACTCTGCTTTTGCTGAGGAAAATAAGGAGCCCAGAGAATTGCATCCATGCAAATACTGCAAAAAGGTTTTTGGAACTCACACCAACATGCGGAGGCACCAGCGCAGGGTTCATGAGCGTCATCTTATTCCCAAAGGTGTCAGAAGAAAAGGATTCTTCACTGAAGAGCCACCGCTTCAGACAGAGCAGGCCCCACCAATTCAGAGTGTATATATAGCAAGTACAGAAATAGAGGAGGAAGGTGAAGTAGATGATGTCTATATTATGGATATTTCCAGCAATATCTCTGAAAATTTAAATTATTACATTGATGGTAAAATTCAGTCCAACAGCAGCACTAGCAATTGTGATGTCATTCAGATGGAGTCCAACTCAGCAGACTTGTACGGACTGAATTGTATAATTAGTCCAGTCACGGTGGAGATATCCTCAAATTTAAAGGTTACACAAACACAGGTGAATGAACATCCCAAGGAACCTTCTAGCAGTGCGAGCAATGAATCCAAAAAGAGGAGAACTGCGAGCCCTCCTCTTGTACCAAAAATAAAAACTGAAGTAGATCCAGAACCTATAACTCCTACTAGCTCTTTAACTCTTCCTCTTAGCATTTCAACAGAAAACTTGCCTTTTCATAAAGAAAAAGGTGTTTATTTGTCATCCAAATTAAAACAACTTCTTCAGACACAGGATAGTAAGAAGATAACTCCATCAAGTGAAATCCCTAAACTGGGACCTTCTGTTACATCATCGCCTATTTTGCCTCCAGTATCCAGCAGATTTAAAAGACGGACTAGCTCTCCTCCCAGTTCTCCACAGCACAGCCCAGTACTTCGAGACTTTGTCAAATCGGGTGAGGGGAAAACTGTATGGAATGATAATACTCGGAGTTCAAAAATGCCAAAGTTAGAGAGCCACAGCAACTCACCTGCTTGGAGCTTGACTGGTAGGGAGGAGAAAGAGACTGTGAGCCCCCTTTGCTTTGAAGACTATAAAATATCAAAAGACTGGACAGCAGCTCCAACTTTTGGCAGTGTGTGCAACCAGCAGCCTCTGGATTTATCTAGTGGTGTGAAACAAAGGTCTGATGTCAAAAATAAGAATCATGTTCCCTGGGAATCTGTTCTAGATTTAAGTGTTCATAAGAAGCCTTGCAGCGATGCTGAAATTAGGGAGTATAAAGAAAATTCCATCCAGCCAACCTGCAGTGGTGTTAAAAAGAAGAAACCAACCACCTGCATGTTACAGAAGGTTCTGCTTAATGAGTATAATGGAACAGATGCAGCCACAGACAGCACGCTTGGTGCAAACAGGAGCTTGAGCCCGAGCAAATCCCTGGAGCCTCAGGCAGAACCTGATGTGGATCCCAGTCTGTCTGCATCGTCTTCTGCTGACACCCAGCCCCTTAGTTCCGCTCTTTCCTCTGTGCCACAGGCATCTGCTGTACCTTCCGTGTGCCAGCTGCCTCCATTG
Source organism: Eurystomus gularis (assembly GCA_013400335.1). Taxonomy (NCBI): domain Eukaryota; kingdom Metazoa; phylum Chordata; class Aves; order Coraciiformes; family Coraciidae; genus Eurystomus; species Eurystomus gularis. The sequence goes on along the minus strand of VZZY01007101.1, from coordinate 25,940 downwards.
TTAACACCAACCAATCCTCCCTCCCCACCACCCTGCCCACCTGTGTTGACAGTTGCTACGTCACCTCCTCCCCTTCTTCCAACAATGCCGTTAGCAATTCCAGATGTCTCTGCCAGTGCCACTAACGCTTCTTCTTGTCCATCGCCGCTTTCTAACACTACTGCCCAGTCCCCGCTACCAGTTCTTTCACCTACTGTTTCTCCTTCTCCATCTCCTGTTCCTTCTGTTGAACCTCTTATTTCAGCTGCTTCACCTGGTCCTCCTACACTCTCTTCCTCCTCTTCCTCCTCTTTCTCCTCAACTTCATCTTCATCATCTCCATCTCCGCCTCCTCTTTCTGTGGTTTCTTCTGTTGTTTCCTCTGCTGATAATCTTGAAAATACTCTCCCGGTGATAAAACAGGAAGAAGTGGAAACTGAGCAGCAGAAAGCAAGAGAAGAGCCTCGTACTTCAAGTGAATCGGCAGTAGTGCAGGAAACATTCAATAAAAGCTTTGTGTGCAATGTCTGTGAATCACCTTTTCTTTCCATTAAAGACCTAACGAAGCATTTATCCATTCATGCTGAAGAATGGCCCTTCAAATGTGAATTCTGTGTACAGCTTTTTAGGGATAAAACAGACTTGTCAGAACATCGCTTTCTGCTTCATGGAGTAGGAAATATCTTTGTTTGCTCGATCTGTAAAAAGGAATTCGCTTTTTTGTGCAATTTGCAACAGCATCAGCGGGATCTCCATCCAGACAAAGAGTGCACACATCATGAGTTTGAAAGTGGGACTTTGAGACCCCAGAATTTTACTGACCCCAGTAAGGCGAACGTGGAGCACATGCAGAGCCTGCCAGAAGATTCCTTGGAGCCTTCTAAAGAGGAGGAAGATGAAGATCTAAATGATTCCTCTGAAGAGCTTTATACTACCATAAAAATAATGGCTTCTGGAGTAAAATCTAAAGACCCAGATGTTCGTATGGGCCTCAATCAACACTACCCAAGCTTTAAACCACCTCCATTTCAGTATCACCATCGCAATCCTATGGGTATTGGAGTTACTGCCACAAACTTCACTACTCACAATATTCCCCAGACTTTTACTACTGCCATTCGATGCACAAAATGTGGGAAAAGTGTTGATAACATGCCAGAGTTACACAAACACATACTGGCCTGTGCATCTGCCAGCGATAAAAAGAGATACACACCGAAAAAAAATCCAGTACCACTGAAACAGACTGTGCAGCCCAAGAATGGCATGGTTGTTATAGCTGGCCCTGGAAAGAATGCCTTCAGACGCATGGGTCAGCCTAAAAGACTTAACTTCAATGTTGAGATTAGCAAAATGTCCTCAAATAAACTAAAAATAAGTGCATTGAAAAAGAAAAACCAGCTGGTCCAGAAAGCTATCTTGCAAAAAAAGAAATCTGCCCAGCAGAAGGCAGAGTTGAAAAGCAATGCATCTGAGTCAGACTCTCACATCTGTCCCTACTGTAACAGAGAGTTTACTTACATCGGCAGTTTGAACAAGCACGCATCATACAGCTGTCCCAAAAAACCCATCTCTTCCTCCTCTAAAAAGAATTCTTCAAAAAAAAGCTCTTCACCTGCAAGTGGTGAAAAAGGCACCAATCAGCGCAGGCGAACAGCAGATGCGGAAATCAAGATGCAAAGCATGCAGCCTCACTTGGGCAAGACGAGAGCACGAACCTCAGGACCTGCACAAATCCAGCTTCCCTCTGCATCCTTCAAAGCAAAACAAAATGTGAAATATGTACCTTCCATTCGATCCAAAAAGCCCAATTCATCTTCATCACTTAGGAACTCTAGTCCGGTCAGAGTGTCCAGAATGTCCCACGTTGATGGGAAAAAAACTAAGGTGATTGCCAAGAACAGTTCCTCTGGAATCTCAAGCAAAGCATCCCGGAAATTGCACGTCAGAGTACAACGGAATAATAAAGCTGTTTTGCCAAGTAAATCTGCTGCAGCAAGTAAGAAGAAGGCCGACAGATTCGCCATGAAGTCCAGGGAGAGGATTGGAGGACCTATCACCCGGAGCTTGCAGCAGGCAGCAAACGCAGAGGCAGCAGAAAACAAAAGAGATGAAAGCAGTACAAAGCAAGAACTAAAAGATTTCAGGTAAGCATTTAATTTGAAGTTGAAGCAACACAGGAACATGTTTTGCCAGTTTTCTTGGTATTTTTTGAGTTTGTCATGCTTAAATAAATAAAAAGGTTACATTTCCTAAACCACAGCTGAGTAGCTCAGTCATGCTGAGGCATGATAGACATACTTGATGAGTTTTGTCATGTTGTCATGAAATAATGCGTAGTTTGTATAGAGAATGTCTTGAATTCTAAACTGAATTGAAAACTCGGGAAAAAAATGTCAGTACCCAAGTGCAAATAAACGTATCATCATTAAACTTAACTGTTGCTGGAGACACTGACCTTGTACTTGCTATCTGGCATCTATGGTGGCCTCACATCCTTCTAGGTTCAGTTTATGGCAGTTCACTGAGCTAAAAATCATGACTGCATTTTTTACTCACTAAACTTGCATTGTTGGGGTTTAATAACAGCGTTCTCTGCATATCCTGTAGAAAAAAAACCCAAACACGACCAAATACTTCAAAAATGTATGTGCATACTGATGGAGTCAGATTGTGAAATATTTAATATACGGGAAACAGTCCTGTAAGAAAAGTTACATGAACATGTGAATTTTTTAGAAGTACCATGCTGTTGTGTTTCAGTATAAAAAGTTATGATTAAAGCTCTATTTCTTTTTGAGAAGAAGCATTTTAATCACAAGAAAGGGTAATACTTCAATGAATAAATAAAATCTTAAGCTCCGTGCCTGAGTCCCCACTTATGTCTTCGTGTAGTCTCCCAAATAATAGGATATTTTGCAAAGTGCTGCTGCTCTCTTAGTCTTGGAAGCGGGTATCTGATTTGCTGAGAAACTGCCACAAAGCTCACTGGTAATGAAGAGTTCTTTGGTGTTAGTAATTGCAATGCATGGCTGTGATCAACACCAGATCTATGGCTGAAGGTAGGAGTTTTTTATCAACGTAGTTGATAGTGGAGGAGGGGGTGGAACTGGGAGCCTCCTACAGAAGTGTCCCCCGGCAGAATTGGTCAAGAAGTGTCAAAATCCAAACTGCAGCCCATGTGTCTTAGGGTGAAGGCCTCCCGGGTGAAGATTTTGAGGAAATACTTTGTGAAAAGGTTCAGTATAAGAATTATTTCAGAGTGTGGGAGGGGAATTTGACTTAAAATAGTCAATACCCAAATTAGGATGTGTTGAAGGAGAAAAATGTTGCTGGAATTTGGAGACTAGTGATGTAAAAAACGCCTTTTAGAAATGAGAAACATCTACCAGGCCTGCTCTCTTGGGACGTAAACATCTTCATGATACTTAATTCTCATCAGCTGCTCTCTTAGTGTTATGCGTGGAACCATATTTTAAATGATGCCAGAACAGCTCAGTAGAATTTGTAACCAGCTTTCCATCTAAAGTCATCATTTGACCTTAAGCAGAATAACAGAGTACCTGGAAATCTGGGCCTATGGGAATTGTTTAATAGTATTTGGGGTAAATAACCATTTACTTGGGGGTCAAATTTCCTCAAATGTCTCAAGTACTGTTAGTTTACTTTGGCAGCTTGCAGTCTTTACTGGTTTAATGAGTAGTTATGCTAGAAGAATTCTTGCTTCGGAAATAATGTCCATAAATCTAGATTGTGTAGTCAACATTTTTTTTTATATCAAGTATATAGTATGAAGAATTCTTTTGCCTTCATACACTAATGTCTGCACAGGCTAAGTTCGATCCTACTCTGTGTAGACACTGTTGTGGTTTTGGTTGTTGTTTTTTATTTTTTCCCAGGGAATCTTGATTCTTAGTATTTTTTTCAAGACTTGCTTCATGTAGTATTTGTCTCCAGATCTGTTTTTCACCTTTCCGTTTTTCTGTGTAAACATACTCCGTTCACAAATAGTTTGTTTGGTCATTTACGTTCAGTTTTTGTTGTTTGTTTTTTTTTATTTTCTAGGAATCTCCTGTAAAAAAAACAAACCAAAAAAATCCCTTAATGACGTGGTAGAACTGTTGCATGCTCAACTTAGGATAAGCACTACGACAATGGATGTGAAATCCACAGAGCTTGCGAAACCAGCTGAAGCTGACTCACAATCATAAAACTGCCTGCAGGCTTCTTGCTTAATATTCAGTGTCAGGCATACATTTTTCTTATTTCATGCCTGACCTGTGTGCTGGGCTACAGGATGATTCAGATAAGAGAAGGGCACTATTAAAAACAGAACCAAACCCACACGAAACCATCAAATGGAATAGTGGGATTCACTAAACCAAATCTTTTGCTCTGGTGTTTGCTTCAACCTCGGTTTTGTTCGTACCTTCCTGAGTGGCTTCACTTGTACACTTGGTGAAGCAGGTCCCTTAATTTCGTCAATAATTCAGTGTAGTTTCAGGGACAACAAATGTTACTGCACTCAAAAGTATTTTTGTCATATATTAAGTCTCTTTAAAGCCTGTTGCCTAAATGAATCAGTAGATGCCAACCTAGCACGACAGAATTCCCTTATCTTCCCGCCTTCTCCTCACTTTCCAAGTCTTTTAGATATCCAGCATACAATGGGATAAAGCCTGACTTGGATGTTTTATGGATTTTTCCAAATTCCTGTTTATACACGCAAATGAAACTTTATATAGTAACGAAATACCGATACCAATTTCTAAATACCCTCTATAGAATGAATGCAATGTATCTTTTTATCGACAAGAAGGCTAGACCAGGACTACGTACCTGTATATTTTGAAAGTTAAATGTATAATTACTCTAAAAGGTCGTACACCTGTAATAACTTGAAGGCAACAAATTGGTCTGTTGTTCATAACACTTCTTCTGGAAATCCTGTTTATCGTGTGTTCATAGAGCTTTCAAGATTAATGACAGAATTGATGGAAAGTGACTAGTTTCTTTATAAAGCCACCCCTTTTTTTTTGTTCTTGACTTAAAAAGTAATCTACCTCTTAAAATTTGTAGTTTAATACTTGTTTGGTGAATTTGTGCCACTTTAACTTTCACTTTCACTATCATTCCCATTTTGTTACATTTCTATTATGGGGACTTTATGTTGAAATATTGTATAAAGCATTTGTAGCAAGTTTTAAAAAAAAAAAATAAAGTATTTAAAATTATTTAAATTGTTTTGGACACTTCAATTGTACTATATGTGATTTACATTTTACATTAATTTCATTTTGTTTTCCTTTTGGGTTGTTAATCTCAGAGCATGTTCCTGTATTAAAGTTTGCTGTTAGTTATATTGTTTCTTCTATTGGAGAGTGATATAAAGACTATTCTAATGAAAACATTAAAAATTATAATTTCACATAAAAGTGGGGTTGTCATTGCTTTTGAACATTGTAGCCTTGCTGGAGACCCTGTCAATGCAGGTAAGCGACCGAGGAGGGATTTTTCTCCCGCATGCAACACATGGTGTACAGGGCAGATGTATTAAAGAGTCTCTGTGGTGTTGCAAGCACTTAATGACCAACTAGATGGAACTATGGTGAAAGCATTTTATATAACTGTAACCAATAAAGTAAACTTTGTAAAAAACTTGTGGGAAACTTGCCTTTTGTATGGAAACAAGATGTACCAGGAAAAATGGGACGCTGTACATCTACAAGGAATTCAGTGGGCTTGCACCCTTTGGTTGTCTACACCCAGTTCACTGAAACAAATTTATACCAGTTGAGTGTCTTAGATTTTCATTCTTAAATTGTGGACCCAGTTAATTTAAACTATTTTAATTAAAATTACACACACCACCATTTCAGCTCCTTTTGATATGACCATATTCTATTTTTCTGTGCTTTCAACTTGTGAAGTAGTTTAATTAAAAAAATACGTGCAAAGAGTTTTGGCTCTGAGAATTTTGGAATGTTGTATCCCACCACCAAGAGATGTGTTCTGGCTGCCGTGGGGGAGCTGGAAGATCTGTGCCCATGGTAGTGTGGCATTTGAGTGGAGCTACGTGGCAGTGTTAAGACTAACAGTATGACAGGCACCAGTTTCTTATCACACTCAAGCCAGTAGTAAGTAATTGTCTATCCAAACCAGTACTTCTGTTTGAGTACGATTCTTTGCCAAGAACTCCCTGGTTTTCTCATGCGGTATGTCACTCCTTGAGCATCTTGTCCTCTCCATGGCTTTTTGCCTGAATTTTAAGCAATGGGGAAAGTCAGGTACAATGGTGCAGAAGCTCTGATGTTGTTCACTGGGGGGTTTGCAGGCCATTGTGGTGTCTCCACTGTGATAACGTACACTGAGTTTGGCGGTTGCACCACGATTAAAGAGGTGAATTCTTAGTTGGGTTTGTAGCAGCAGGGACTTTGGTTAGGTGGTAGGACAGCCACAGTGAAGGTCTGTACTATTGATTAGGTTTTCCTCTATTTACCTAAGTGCATACCCATAGTTGTATTTGGACATTTTAGAAGAATTGGGAAACATGAAAAAAACCTAAAACCTCTCCTGTAGTTTTGAAGTTACTGAGGGTGGGACATCCTCATTCTCATCTTCTGTTACAAAGGCTATGCCACTTGGTCTTTGGTCTTACTGCAGCCTCAGGATGTTGATCCCCTAATGAGGATCTCTTAGTGATGTCTGCAGTGAACTGATCGTAAATAAACCAGCTTCCTTCCCTCGTTCCTTAATATCACGGCAGAAATGCTGTTGCCTTGTCTCTACTGTTCCTCTGCGGTGACATTAACTCCCGTTGTGTCCCAGGGGTGGTGCCATGCTGAGATGTTCACACACATTCATACACACCAGATCTCAAGTGAAGTGCGGTGGAGATCTGTATTCCAAAGCAGGAGCTGATGGCCAAGGAGGACGGTTCATTCCCGAATAGGCGGCATCACAGATAGGAAGTGCACAGCTTTTATAGTTATTATTGCATCTCATCTGCATGATTGGATTTCTGCGGCTTTTATAACTGCCTCTTCATGATCTGAATGCAACAATAAAGCTGTAACGATGCCTGAAAAGTGCTGATATTTCTTGAAATGCATCCAAACGGGCAACGAAAACCATTAAACTTGTCCTGTTCACAGAGGCTGACTGACGGGCTGGTCCAGATCAAAGACGGCATCAGTTTAATAAAAACCAGTAATGCTGAAGGGTGTACAGGGATGGGAGATCTCCTGCTTGCTCTTTACCTTTTCTATTCATTATCTAGTTTGCTAGAAGGAGTTAAACCCAGCTTGTATCAGCAAGTGTCTTACCTGTGTCCAGTCCTAGGCGTTAGAAGCCAGGCCAGGCCCCTGCTCATGCTCTGCAAGCTCCCGACTCTTCCTGGAAACTACCTGGGGTGGAGTTGGGCTGCTGGGGGTTTCTCGTACTGTGTCTTGTTGGCGTTTTCTGTTATATGCCTTTTATTTAAAGTTCTACTTTAGTTGCTGGTGCTTTTCTGTAGGGAGATGCCATGGAAAGCTAGAGCCTGGTAATTTGATATGTAAATTTTCCCTTTTAAATGTAGAAGTGAACAGTGCTCCCTGCACTTCCCGAGCTTTGAGACTTGCTTTCCCGATTTTGGAGCTGGTTGCAGCTTTTGCTGGAGTCAACCAGCTCAGCTGGTTGCTTTGCTCAGCTTTGCTCAGCTACCAAAGCTGAGGTGCAGTTTTGTAACAAATAGCTGGTGCAAGACCTTAAAAAGAAAACTTGGAAGACCTTAGATACAGTTTCTAGCTTTTATTTACGAATGTGTGGTCTCATGAGTCACCTGCTCTTCTCTTCATGATGGAAACGAGCTGAAGGATAGATTCTGAACAAGTGCATGCTGGTTTGGATCTGAGCTTTTGTGGTAAGTGAATTATGAGAAAGAGGTAAACTGCACATCTTTCTAAACTAATAAAGACTAGTAAGAAACTTTTGGGACTGGCATGAAATTTCCAAGTAGTAACTGAAGATACTTTGATACCAATATAGAGCAAAGCTGATTTTGGGTCACCCTGAGACAATATTTTAAAATAGAATATTAATACTTGTTGTAGAATTAATACCATGTCATGTTTGGTGTTTTTAAACTGGAGCTTTGAAGAGTGCTCAACAGTTGTGTGCGCCAATCTTACAGACATTTAATGGGAACTCTGTAAAGCTTCACCTACACCGCCACAATCATCTGAATTGCTTTCTGAAGTGGATTGCTTCTTCTGAACTTTGTGGAGGACAGTTAGCCAATATCTAGTGAACTGAGAGCTAAAGGCATCTCAAAAGAGAGTAACTTTAGAAAACACTTGGGAATGAAGTACGAATTCAGATGCTCAAGAGATTTCAGAAAGGCTTATGTTCAGATTTCTTTGGGTTCTGGGCTTTGCAATTTAAGTAATGTCTTAAAGGTATTTTTTCAGTGAAATTAATACCATGGTAACACTCGGACTGTAGTGGGGCTGGTCCTGACCCCCAGCGTCCTGTGCTGAGGGCGGTGGAGGCTCAGTGGGGAACAAGGAATTGCGCCAGGAACCGACAGGACAAGAGGAAGCAGCCTCAGGTTGTGCTAGGGAAGGCTTAGGTTGGACATGAGGGACAGATTCTTTATGGAAAGGGCTGGTCCAGGCAGCCCAGGGCAGTGGTGGAGTCCCCATCCCTGGAGGTGCTTCCAAGCCGTGGAGAGGCTGAGGGACATGGGTTAGTGGTGACCTGGCAGTGCTGGGTTGATGCTGGGACTCTGAACTTAAAAGGTCTGTTCCAACCGACATGATTCTATGAAGTTAGTGCTACTTTGTGCTCATCACAGGCAAAGGTCCCCACCCAAAGGTTTCAAATGCAGAGGATTAGGTTGGCACGAGGGTGGGAAGCTGTTGGTGTGAAGCCTTCAGTGGCAGAACTCAGCGAGGAACAGGAGTATTGGGGTCCTGTTCTGCTTCTGGACCACAGTCCCTTCAGCCCCTAACGACTTTGAAACCTCTTCCTTAGTTGAGAGGAAGCCTTACTGCTATTGAGTCACCTCTGACTGCTGCTTCCCAGGCATACTTCGTGGCTTCTTGTTCTCATTCTGCTGACCCTGCACATTTGCTTCTCTTAGTAAGTCTTTAGAAAATGCTTTTGGTGGCGTGTGCTTTTGGAAGCGTGCATTTGAAGAAGCACTGACAAACTGCTGCTTTTTTTTCAGATAAAAGGCAGTAAAACTGAAACTGAAAGGGAAGCTTGAGCAGGTGGAGGGAGACTTTCTTAAGAGCTGGGTAGCTGCTTCATTTTCCTAATTTATTCAAAGCTCGAGTGGTTTGTGGAACGTCATGTCATAATCAGCTACAAGCACTTTGTGTATATATAGTTCTGCTTATTTTTGTAAGGCTTTTATGTTTCACAAGCCGAACAGGGCCTCTTGAGTCATGTGTCGGATGATGTTGCTCCCAGAAACTGCCAAAGGGTTGTGAGAAACAGCATCAATTATTCAGCGGGAGAGGTTCCATTTGTCAGCGGAACGGGCTCTGCATTCCGTCTGCGTGGGGCAGGGTGGTGGGACACGCTGGAGGTGCTGCCTTTCCGGAGAACAGTCACACTGAGACTGCTTGCACTGCTCCTCATGCCCCGGGGCAGTCAAAAAAAGAAGAATCGTCTCCTATCTGGGTCTGTTGCAGCTCCTTCTGCAGTTCAGGCAGTGCTGCTCAGCAAAGTTAAATGCCTATGGTAGAGTAAATACAAGGGACTTTTTTTCAGGGGAGTGATTTTATTGAGAAGGCAGAGGATGTGGGACCTGTTGAGGGCATCTGAAGAGAGCTGGGGCTGCAGCCTCCCTGCCGCCGGGGGTTGATGACCTGCTCAGTGCTGCTCTGGGAGGAGTTTGCTCTGGAAGGGCTCCGGCAGGCTGAGCAAGCTCTCCTGTGCAGATGGTGCAAGTAGCAGTTCGTCATGGTCCAGCTGTGACTTGGTGGTAGAATTTATTTAGCGTTTCATTTAGGTACCGTGATTTCTGATAAACATGCGAGGTAGGAAGATGAGAAATAAGGAATTCTTCATCATTGAGCTGCTTTGAAGAGCTGCATGCTCAGACTCTGCTGTCGCTGGGGTTTGACTGAGGTTGTATTCCCCATTCGCTATGGCAAGTGCTGGCTCTCATCTGTCTTTTAAATCAAAAGTGCGTCCTGCTCTGTGGTTTCTTTTGCATGGAATGAGGTGTGCAGGACTGAGGGGTCGTGCTGGTTCTGCTACCCTTCGGTAGTCGGTTTGAACTCACTCGGAGTAACCATTTTTGTGTAAAGCTAAATAAAGTCAACTGCAGTCTTCCCTATGTGGGATAAAGTTTTCTCATTCTTTCCCTCTGTGATGAATGTGATTCAGGAGATAGAAAATCTTTATCAAATCATCAGTGTAGACTGCTTGACGGTGTACAAGATGTATTTGAGTACTTCTATTTTTAATCCAACCTCCTTTACCTTTTGGCTCGCACAATGCCCTGTGCTTCTTTAAAAGGGCAGGAAGCTAAGTTGCTGGCATGGTACCGTTCATCTAAATTTATAGACCTAGACCAAGATTTCTTAAAGTGACTAGTAACTTCTTTGAGCTCAATCTGAAGTACCATCAAGGAGACTGATTTTCAGAAAGACCTCAGTAGCCATCCTCGGTGCTGGATCCCTTTGAAGTGGCTACATTAGATCACTAGTTGCTTTTGAAAATCTAGTTATGTGTAAGTAAAATGGTATTGATACATTAATCACAGGTAGTCCCCTCAGGAGGTTGTGGTGTGAGACTTTATCCAGCAGTTCTCAGTGCTGGCTTGGTGTTCATCCCTGATGTGAATGGTGGGTCTGAAGCAGGATTTCACTGGGAGGGGAACTAAGACAACAAGGAAGAAGCTTGAACTCGGGAGCACATGTGTGAAACAAAAGAATTTTTGAGTTATTGTGGGGGAGCATTAAGTTCTTTGAACTGCTGTGGTTAGAGAGTGCTGCTCGGTGTCTTCTTGGAAGTTGAGTGCAAAGGATCTCGGTAACAGGTTTTTCCAGTTTACTTTCATGACAGGCCTGACCATAAAATCATAATGTTCATGTTATGTCCTCTAGTGTCATGTGATTGCAGGATAAAATCCTGACGTGTTCCAGCTTTTTCACTGCTTTCATAAATAAACGCACCCAAGTCTCGAAATAGCCTCAGCACAGCACATTGGGATTTTTTTTGCTGCTCCCCATTTTTTGTAGACCGAGGCAGAACACTATTTTTTGTACATTTTCTGCAGAATGGAGAGCCATCCTCCTCAACAAATTCTATCTACAAACCTTTTCATCTGGCCAAATGTTTTGTTTCACTTAAAAAAATAAGTTTGTTCTTCTAATTGGTGGTTGGTGTTTCTCCAAGTCCTTGTTTGGTGTATTCACCTTCCCATTAAGCAATACGCTAGTGCAGGAGAGTACACCCAGTCCGCTTAGCGACACGATGGCTTGGTTCTCCCTGAGAGCAGAAAGCCCAGAAATCTCCTTTATCCAGACCTCAAACTCCCCTCGCTTGCCTTCTGGCCTGTAGAGTTGCTAAGCTTAATTCTACAAAGCCAGAAACTTTAACACCTATTTATCTGTGTTTTCTCCCAGGTAGTCAGTTCTTTCCGAAGGCAGCCTGTCAGCTTAGACACTGTTTTCTTTAAACACTTCACAGGATATGCCCCTGACACGTCTCTTGTTGGGAGATACACGGGAGTTTGTATGTGCCTGAAAGTTTGGACCATACACATGGGGTTCTTTGAGAAGGGCAACCAAGCTGGAGAGGAGCCTGGAGAACATGTCTTCTGAGGAGAGCCTGAGGGACCTGGGATTGTTTAGTCTGGAGAAGAGAAGGCTGAGGGGAGACCTTACTGCTCTCTACAACTCCCTGAAAGGAGGTTGTAGAGAGGGGGGTGTTGGTCCCTTCTCCCAAGTAAGCAGCAATAGGACAAGAGGAAATGGCCTCAAGTTGCACTAGGGGAGGCTTAGGTTGGTTAGTAGGAGAAATTTCTTGACTGAAAATGTGGTCAAGCCCTGGAACAGGCTGCCCAGGGAAGCAGTGGAGTCCCCATCCCTGGAGGTGTTCGAAAAACGTGTAGATGTGGCACTTCAGGACATGGTCTAGAGGCCGTGGTAGTGCTGGCCTGGCAGTTGGCCTTGATCATTTTAGAGGTCTTTTCCACCCTTAATGATTCTATGATTTAGCTCAGGAGCATAGAAGTACAAGCCCTGCAAGAAAACCACACTTTCAACAAGGTCAAAAAGTGAACCTCAATCACTGGAGTGTTTTATCCCATGCTGCCATGACTTGGTTCACTGAATTTCACTGGTGTGACCAGCAACCACATCAAATCACTGCAGCCTTCGTTCCCACAAGTAACCTGGCTTGCTGTCCTGGGACGTTTTTGGTGAGCTAAACTAGCAACTTGGAAGAATGTTAACTGCACAAGCGTGGTAGAAGACAAGCTCATTTGCATTAAAAATACCAAATGTATTTTGGGAATGTTGGAGGGAAGGGTGTGTGCCGGGGCCTGGTGTTTTTACCAGCCGCCTGGTTCGTGTGTGCTGCTCAGTTCAAGGCTCAGTGGCCTAGGAAGGGTTATGGAAGGAGGAATTTGGTTTAGACAAAGAAGGTGAAACTTCTGAAGTGTTCAGGGGACAGTTTATTTTGGGGAACAGTAACGGGATGTGTGCGGGGAACCTTTGCCGTTGTTCCTGCCTCTGCTTTCAGGCTGCAGATTTTCTGGGTGACATTGGCAGATGACTTTCCTTCTGACTCGGTTCTGCAGCTGAAAAATGGGGATTATGGTTCTGACTCATCCTGCAAAACACTTTCAGATCCAAGGACGGCAGGCTGGAAAACCTGGGATTTAGTGTGTTTTTATTGTAGTGAATCTCACTAAATTCAGCAATGTGTCTCTCTCTTTAGTTGAGGCGTACTTTCAGTTGGGAGAGACAGAGAGAGAGAGGTTCAGACCCTGTCCACATGTTAAAAAATAGCCTCATTTAACTTTTGGTTTAGCTTTAATTTATGGGATAGCTGCTACATCTACCAAAACTGCTTAGCCTGATCTAGAAGTCCTAGTTGACAGAGAAAACTTGGTATAGACAAGTCCGTCCTGCCTAACATTGGATTTCTGTGCCCTTTTTCTTGCCAGCATGGTATGTTTTATGATGCTATTTGTTTGGGGATTTTTTTCCTTTTTTTCTGGCTAAGGTTGTTCCTAAGCAGTGGGTTTGGGATGGGGTGTTCTGTCTGCCTGCCAGGCTGTGGACTGTGCCGTGGGGATGGGGTACAGCCCCTCGCCCCTTCCCGATACAGTCCCTGTGGCTCAGCTGCAGCGACACAGAGCGTCTAAGAATTCCTTTTCTTCTGCCTGTCTCCAGTTACCCCAGCACGGGTGATGGTGAAAGCAGCTGCAAAGTGACAGTGCTATAAATAGTAATCCCAAGAACTGTTCCTACGTGGGATGAGGGTGTTTCAGCTCCCCTCCCCCTCAGCAATTCGCTTGCCTGGCAAAGCCAGAGAGTTCCTCCTAAAACATCCAGACACCCCTGAGTTTCTTTGAAAGTAAGAGCTCCCATTCTGCTTTGGTTTGACATCGATACAGAGGAGGGCACCAGTTTCCTAAGAGCCAACGTCGCTGCTCTGCTGCTGCCCCTACGTTGCTGCCTGTTCCCACACATGGCTGGTGGGGAGTGGAATGGGAAGGCAAGGACTCCACTCAGCACTTGATTTCAGCTTCTGTCTTGAGAAACAATCCCTTTTTATCTTGTTCCTCTAATCCTCACCTTCCAAATGCTCTGCGTCTAGCTCTGGAGCCCCCAGCACAAGAAGGACATGGACCTGTTGGAGATGGGCTGGAGGAGGGCTACAAAGATGATGCGAAGGCTGGAACTCCTCTGCTGGGAGGCCAGGCTGAGAGAGTTGGGGTGTTCAGCCTGGAGAAGAGAAGGCTCCAGGGAGACCTTCTTGTGCCTTCCAGTATCTGAAGAGAACCTACAAGAAAGCTGGAAAGGGACTTTTTACAAGGGCTTGTAGTGATAGGACAAGGGGTAATGGGTTCAAACTCAAGGAGGGTGGATCTAGATTGGAAATCAGGAGGAAATTCTTCGCTGTGAGGGTGGTGAGACCCTGGCACAGGTTGTCAGGAGAAGCTGTGGATGCTCCATCCCTGGATGTGTTCAAGGCCAGGTTGGACGGGGCCTTGAGCAACCTGGTCTAGTGGGAGGTGTCCCTGCCATGGCAGGGGGATTGGAACGAGATCATCTTTGAGGCCCTTTCCAACCCAAACCCTTCTGTGATTCTACGAAATAATAAGCCAATGACCTGTTAGCTTTAAAGCTAGATGAAATTAGAGGGTGCAAGATCTCTTTAGCACCTCATTTCTGGTGGGGAGTGACGGAGGTGCATTTGAAAAGGCAGGTCAGATTTTCTCAGATGCTTTGTCTCTTTGGAGCAGGCTTCCAGCAGGATCTAGGCAGTGGCTCATTGCGCGCAGTAACACACAGATGTCTTTGATTATACAACTTTTACAAGTAATAATGAATTTTTTGACACTAAAGCATTACTTAAATGGAAACATTCTAAATAAAGTGAAACTAAAATTTCTCTCTTCTAGTTATAGTGAAGAAGTGAAGCCAAACTGAACTTATTTTGGATGTTCGGCAGTTTCCCGTGGTAACAGCCCTTATATGGGGCAGCAGAATCTGGCTTTTATTGACTTCCTCGTTACCACTTTCTAATTCCTGCCCACTAGAAGAATGCTTCAGGATTAAATTCACAAAGGCTGGAGAGTAAGATTGACACGTAACAATAGCGAAACTTTGGCAGATGATTTAAACCACAAATTTTAATTTGGAACTAATTGAATCGCTTACTTTTCGGAATTTCTGTGGTTTTGTTTTCCTGTAGTAATGGAAAATTTGCACTTCTTTACGCCTTACTTGCAGTTTCACAGCACGGCAGAGTCTGTATGTCCAGGGGAACAGCTGGAATCTCCTTTAAAGGGTGTCTATTGACTTAAAAAATAAGTCAATAAGAAAAAGAAGTCAATCTAAAAATAACCTGGAGAAAAAACAGCATTTTAACTTTTCTTAGACGTGTTGTTACATAATAAAATTGTATTTCAAAAGCTGTTCCCTTGTAAGAACCCAGGCAGTCGGTTTTGGTTAGATGTCTGAAGAATTTGCAGGTACACGGCAGGTACGTGATTGCCGCAGGTCGGGGGGTGCAGGGGTGTGAGGGGGAGCATCTCCCTGCATGAGGAGGTGCAAGTATGTGCAAGATAACAAAAGATGCTGAATTTAAAAACAAATAACGGATCTTTTTTATCTTTTAGCATGAAGTTTAGCTTGTGTATTCATTTGAACTGAGATTGTGTTTAGAAGAGGGCGTGAGCCTTCCTACTTCCCTTGGCTGGCTCGTATTTTCAGTTGAAGTTGCAGTTGAAGAGATAGAATCCTGTCCGTTGACATCTCTGATTTTCACTTTGCTTTTGGGATTCTTGGAGTCATTTTAAGATCTGAAGTGAAATAACGTCTCGTCTGCCAGCAACGCACGGCAGCAGTGCTCGCTGGAGAGACCTGTGTGTGTCATTGTCACATCTGCCGGTGCCATAGTGGCGAGAGCGTACTGCGGCCGTGGGCCTTGGGAAGAGTGGCCAGATGCGGTGTTACGCTTATGGAAAGTAAAATTCCTTTTCCGTCAATCTGTAATTTAAAACCTGGTATGGACCGTCCTGAGCAAATAGACGGTGACTTTCCGTTGTTCTTAACTGATTTGCCTGTCCCAGTTGGAAGGTCTGGGACATTAGGTAGTAGGCTGGTCACCGCTTCCAGCTGCCATCGCCTGTTTCTGACTTAAATAAACCAACAGGGCAAGTTCTGAACAAGGAAAATAAATCCCTTTTGCCTTCAGAAGTGGCTCTCAGCACTTGCGGTGTGGGTGGAGCATCGGGGTTTTTTCTCATAGCTTCCTAAAGCCCCTGAAGCGTGTCTGCACTGTTTTTCCCCTGGTACCCTAATGCACGAGTTTCTTCCTCTGCCTCTTTGTACAGCTACAGGCTCCGCATGGCCTCTCGATGTCCCTCCTCCTCCTCCTCTTCACCTACCGCCAGCACCAAGCAATGCAAGAAATCCACCTGCACCGCAGCCCACTTCTTGAAGGACTAGCCCCTCCTGCATGTCCCACCAAAGCAGGTACAGCCACGCAGGATGCGCAGAGCTCGCCTCGCTTGTCTTTCTGTGGGCAGGGAGTGCAAAGCACCTCACAGGTATTATCCCAGCCTCGGAAAACCCACGGTGTCACTGCTTTTGTACCTGGGCACTGATAAGAAAGCAGCGTGAAGCTGTGTCAGAAGTAGGACAGACCTCACAGTTAAACCAGGCACAAAGGACAAGGTCTTCTCCAGTGCCGTGTACTTACATCCTCTGGGTCAGAAGGATCCGTTAGGGCAGAGTCAGCTCTTTAGCCTCAGGGAAGGTGTAAGAAGAGTTTTCTTTCATTTATGAGCTTTTAAGCCCTGAGGTGTTACTTCTCTGGATGCTCTGGAAAGCTTTGAAGCTAGTGGTGATTTTTGTAAGGATGGGGTTTGTCCTCATCTTGGATGGAGCGGTATTTGTATCTGATCTTGGTAGCAGGCAAAGTGCTTTGAGATCTTTTAGACTGAATGGGTAAATGCTGAACAAATACTAACTCTGACCAAGAAAAGTCTGCCTGGGAATGTGTCATGGCTGGCTGCTTTGGCTAACTGCCAGAAGCTCAAAAACCAGCATTGCAATGCAAGCGGCAGGGCCATGAAAGCGTACAAGAACATTAGCTGAGGCTGTGGTGAGATAAGTGAGTGTAATGAAGCTGTATGGGCTTGGACAAATTAATGACCTGGTCCAGTGTTATTGATGAAGCCGAACTGATTTACTATTGATTGGCTTTAAACAAAAAACTCTCTTCTGCTCCTTCATTCCCCAACTTGTAACATGGAGATAGTCACCTCCTTTATGCTGATGTGATTGCTGAGGAACATCATCCCGACATGTATAGGCGAAGGTGCGAATGAGTGCCAGCAAAATCCAAGACACTGCAGCCTGAAATTTATTCTTTGTTGAGTGTGTTCAAAAAAACCTGACATTTGGGGAAAAAGTTCGTAAAATTCTGAAGTTTAGTACCTCCTGAACAATGGGAGTGGCTGCTAATTAAATGTTGATATCCCTAACCGTGGCACAGACCATGGAGTTGTGGGAAGGCCAAGTGAAAGTTAAATCCTGGGCATCTTCCCTGCGCATTACTCTCTCAATGACTTGTCCTGCTTCCAGCTCAGTGTGACGGGGCGGTTACTCTGACTACGTAGCTTTAAAGCTGACTCTTACTAATTGCAACTCTCTGTGTATTTTCAGGTACTAGGAAGTTTTGACTGGAAAAGGTGAGGTGAAGTAATCCTCAAGCATTGTCCTCTTCTGCTTTTTCTCAGATGAGGTGAGAGCGGTTCCTCAGTAGATAACAGGGACAGCGGTTGGTTTCTTCTGCTGGAAGCAATGGTGTGCTCCTGTCACATTGTCCTTCCTTCCAGAGGGAGGGGGAAAGCGCATAGCAGGGCTCCTGCCTTCTCCAGAGAGCAATGAACTGTGGATGCTGGTGAGCGAGTGATCTCAGGGTCCCCTGCCGCGTGGAGCCCACACATCAACAGCCAGTGGAATAGCATGGAGAAATGTTCAGACATTTGCAGGCAGATTAACTGTGCTCAGAGGGTTGATGGGTCTGACTGAGTCTCCTCTTTCTGGTGGAACACAGAGGGGTTTAACATACTATGCAATTAAATTCTGAAAAGACTGTTACATCATTTTATTTTCTACTTTGCATCCTAACGGGTAAAGAACTGGGCATCCCACAAAAACCCACTGAAGGGAGTGGTAGGTTCTGCTGAGGTTTCCATATCTCTGTGGGCATCCCAGTCCCTTGACTTTGTACCATTAGCTTTAATGGGCATGATGCCATTGCTTTTGAAGCGTGTCAGGACCCACCTTTCTTTTGGAAGACCACCTGTTAAGTGATCTCTGTGAAATGCACTGATAGCCCAGTTTCAAGACCAGGTTGGACGGGGCCTTGAGCAACCTGGTCTAGTGGGAGGTGTCCCTGCCATGGCAGGGGGCTTGGAACGGGATGATCTTTGAGGTCCCTTCCAACCCAAACCATTCTGTGATTCATAAAGGGACAAGCCTCCATTTCTCAGAAGCTGCCATTACGTTTGTTGCCAGCCAGGCAACTTGTTACACTCAGGATTCATTTATTTAGTGAGAGTATCAAACATGCACGTTGCTGTGCTGTACTGAGCAACACTTTTCCTTAAATACGGAGCTGCTTTGTGACCCTCAACACAAGCATGTTTAGCTTCCGTGGTCCTGTAGGGAAGGTGTCCATGGAGGTAGCTGGCAGCCAGTAAAGACAAGCTGCAGACACAGACAGGTCAGTTGGTGCAATGCAGTGCAAAAAGGTTTCTTCCCTCTTGCTCCAGAATGGTGGCAATCACACACGGTGCATCGTCTGGCAGGGGTGCTCCTCTGGGCTCCTGCAGATTTCACCTCCGAGATGAAGGGTTCCTCCTGTCCAGGCAAGTTTTTGCAGGATCGCTGCTAATGCAGCGTCTGGGTTTGGGCTTTTTCAAGGAGGATAATGGGGTTGGTCTCCCTGTTTCCCCTATATTTCAGTTGGTTTCTTCCTCTCCTTGTCTTTGCACTCTGCACAGATAAGCGCATGTCTGTGCATGCACACGTTAGTGAAGAAAATCAGGTGCCCGGTTGATACTCCTTCCCACCACCCAGAAGGAGTCAAAAAAAGGATCCATTTTATATAGATCTTCATATATATATGTGACATTATATATGAATATATACATATGAAATTGCTGAAAAGAAGTTACTTTTTTAAAGTTTTGAAGAAAATCAAATTGTTCAAAATGAATACAAAAGCTTTAAACAAGAAACATTGGTTTTGTTCATAAAAATGTTTTAGTGACATGTTGCGTTGGAAAAAGGAAAGGTCTTCAGGATCTTGTGCTATCTAGATACAAAATTTTGTGGATAAACCCCTGTTGGAGGCTTTCTAAGTGCAATTGTGGTTTGGGGGAAGGCTGAGATGCTGAGAACTAGATGAGCCATAAAAAGTTACATCCCCTCCTGTGTCAGGAGTGATGCTTCCAGTTCAAGACTGTGAGACCATTGAGACACAGGCTGCATGGGGAGAGCTGGTGCCATCGCTGGCTGCTCTCTCTTTCCTACAGTGGAGAGTCTCTCGGATTTGTCCCCCTTGAGCTCTTTGCTAGCAATAATTTCCCCTTGAAATGTGTGATGTACTAATTCTAAACAAAGGCTGAAATTTTTCACAGCGGCCTTGGAAGACTGAGATTCTCATCATTCATTAAAGCTGGTCGGGAGTGAGCATCCAAACCTGCCAGGCAGCTTGGTAAGTCTTGGTCAAATAGCAGAGAAATGAAGTTTCCTGGCCTTACGCATATCTCCGAGAAGCTGGCGTGCACATACAGCTCCCCAATCAGTTTGGCTCACTTTAGTTTTGCACGTTACCTTTCTTTTCTCCTCACTTTTTCTCCTTCCTCTCATCACCTAGTATGAGTATGGTAAACCCTGTTCTTTCAAACAGGAATATCTTCCTGTGTGTCTGGACAGCATCTAGATCGTTTGAAAAACGGACAGACAGTGCTGATAAACCCCAGCTCCGACGTAGTCTGTCTCACAGCACCAGTAGGAAACACCCTCGATTTTCCCAGTGCATTCCACTTGCTGTATAAATTTTCACTGGTCGCTCGAGGATTGTTGCTGAGGAGCTTTCTTGCCACGCAGCCCAAATCCTGCTTTCAACAATCAGTTCTTTGGAGACCCACTCAACTTCCAGCAGCAGTAAGTTCAGTTACGTACGGCGTTTCTGGCACGGCTGCTGCTGAGTTTAGTGCCTTTGAGGCATACCGGTGAGGTTGTTAGAGGTCACTTTTGTGCAATTTATTTTTACTGCTTTTTTTCAGAGCGGTATTAACTGTAATAACCGACAAGCTCAAGGAGAGAAGTGTGCAAATTGTTGTGACATACGAACATTTTCCCCAGAGAAATTCTGGTTTATCGCACAAGCCTGTAAATATGTATTTACAATTTTAAAAGCACGTCTTTCTGTCCATGGTTGTAAATGCTCCGTTTTTAAAGTTTTATAACATGTATTACTCAACCGAGAGACCACAGCACACAGCTTTCCATTGTACTGGTCTGTTTGAAGGGTCTGTTACGGTCTAAGCTGTGGCAGAAAGATATCCACGCTACTGACAAGAAATAACCCGTGGTTGCACCAGACTTCTCATCATTTGCCTGGTTTTATTGGGAGGGTGGGGGACTTGGCTTTTCTTGCAGCAAAAAAGAATCCGTTCCAAATGGTGCCATCTCTCCAGAATGATGAGGATATTTTATTCATAGTAAATTCAGGAAAGTATGCCATTGGGTTTTTCCCAAGGCAAAATGTCAGCATTTTGCAGCAAATTTGTAACCTCCTCCATACCTGCTGATGAAACGTGAAATTTTGCCCTTGACTAATATCACAAGCTCTTGTGAACATTCAAGGAGAGGGTGGAAAAAGCTCGGGTTTTGCACGTGGGAATTTGCGAGGCTGACACCGGTAGCTCTGCAGCGCTCTCATGACCATGCTGATCCTGGGAGGTTTATTAAAAATGAACTATGGGGAGATGTGGAATTCCTTGGTTGGTGCTTGGATTCTGAACATTGCTCTGGAAGACTGAAAGCTCTGTTGTCTGTCCTGTGAAGAAAAAGAACAATAAATTAATATGGCAAACTGCATCATGGTGATATTTATTATTATTGCAGCAAAGCAAGTCTTCAGAATGGAGATCCCGTGCGTTCTAGCTCTGAAACAGCCGCTTTGGAGTTTTTCTGGTGGCTGGCAGGAGAGGAGGAAGGAGATGGAAATGTCACCTTGAGCTATCCATCTCCGTGCACGTGAACAGCAGTTACTGCAGCCCCAGCTCTCCTGACAGCTTCAGGCTCTGGCTCTGTGCACGCGGAGAAGCAGCGCACAAGCCCTTTGCGCTCTGGACTCTCCATTCAAAGCCAAACCTCTTGCTGAAGGTTTGCAGCATTGTGGAAGCACCGCAACGAGCTTCAGGGGTTGCTGTCCTCAATCAGAAGGTGACATTTGGAGCAGGGCATGAAGCAGGAGAGGTTTTTGCTTCCTGGCAATGGTCCCTGTTTCACTGATCTCTGGTCAAGGATATGCTCCATGGCAACACCTTGAGGGGGAATTTTATACCTTGCCCAGGGCCGTGGGACCTGCCACTTCTGCAAGGGAATCACTGAGGGTTGGTGGGCAGCCGTTCATCACTGGGGAATGAATTCAGCCACATTCTTTAAAAATTATAGCAGGTTTGGGAACTGCTGCAGTATAGGTATTAATATTAATTTCACCTGGGCTAAAAATGGCTCTTTTGTCCCAGAAAAATCTGAAGACTCCTCATGCATGATGAATCTGACCTGATCAAATCACTGCTGTCACCATCGCATGTCGTTGCCTTGCCTGCAGCAGCCTCGCAGCCCGTCACCCTCCTGCAGCAGCCTCCTTGGTTTTTCCTAAACAACATCAGTTTTTGTTAAGTTTTGAGTGATCCTATTTTCCTGAGCCATCGGTGCCCTGCGTGAGAATCCTCTGAAAGATTCTGTAAATAGCTACATAGGTTCATTCACCTGCCTGAGCTCTCCCATGAAGCAGCACTGATGATGCCTTCAGATGAGCTGTGGCTTTTTTTGGGAGAAGACTACCTTCCAAACCAGGTAAGGAGAATCCTTATAATGAAGCTACTGCTTATAGCCTCGTACTCCTCATAACAAAGCTACTGCTGTGATAGCATTTACTGCACCACTGCATGTGTTGTGCTGCTCGCAGCTGCCAGGAGGACGCAGGCAACACAACACTGCTGGTGGCAGAATCTCCTCCCCGAAGCTCAGAGCATTGGTTGGGCTGTTCCAGTCTTTGATGCCAGTGCCAGTTGTAAATCATCATAGAATCAGAGAATGCACAGGGTTGGGAGGGACCTGCCAAGGTCATCTGGTCCAACCCCTCTGCAGTCAGCAGAGATGTCTCTAACTAGATCAGGTTGCTCAGAGCCCCATCAAGGCTGGCCTTGAACATCTCCAGAGATGGGGCCTCCACCACCTCTCTGGGCAACCTGTTCCAGTGATCCACCACCCTCACAGTAAAGAACTTCCTAAAGTCTAATCTAAATCTCCCCTTCTCTAGTTTAAACCATTGCCCCTCATCCTTTCACCACAAGCCCTTGTAAAAAGTCCCTCCCCAGCTTTCTTTTAGGCCCCCTTCAGATACTGGAAGGCACAAGAAGGTCTCCCTGGAGCCTTCTCCAGGTTGAACAACCCCAACTCTCTCAGCCTGTCTATGTAGGAGAGGTGCTCCAGTCCTCTGATCATTTTTGTGGCCCTTCTCTGGACCCACTCCAGCAGGTCCACGTCCTTGTGCTGGGGGCTCCAGAGCTGGACACAGTGCTCCAGGTGAGCTTTCACCAGAGCAGAGTCCTTCATGGCTGCAGGACATCCAGAGTATTGGGTGCACTTAAGAGAAAGGAACCCCTTAGTAGACATGGAGGACACAAGTACATCACTCCTGAGATCCCTGGCAGTTTGTCATCTCAGATGTGAGATGGGTCAGCTGTGGAAGAATAGGAGAAATTGAAATGAACATCAAGCACTGCTGAGTAACGTTTTGCTGGGTTCTGAGCAATGGAGCCTTTCATCTCGGGGCCCTTGGCTTGCATCAAGCCAAAGTCATTGCGCAGAGATGGCTGCAGCTGATGAGA
The DNA here is from genome assembly GCA_013400335.1 of Eurystomus gularis. NCBI lineage: Eukaryota > Metazoa > Chordata > Aves > Coraciiformes > Coraciidae > Eurystomus > Eurystomus gularis. The sequence goes on along the minus strand of VZZY01007101.1, from coordinate 3,076 downwards.
GTGGCAGGAAGGGCAGATGCTCTCGGCCTGTCCCCCAGGGGCACCGCAGGGCACCCAGAAATAGCGCTGGTCCTTCTGATGCCAGAGACGCATCTCTCGGTTTAGGGATGAGCCAGCCTGGGAAGCTGACAGAGAAGCACGTTCTGGCCTACTAATCATGAACAACCGTCGTTTATTCTCCAGTGAAGAAGAGGAGGGGGACAGACAGGTGCTCGAGGGTAGGAGAGAATGTCAAGCTGTGCTGCGTTTGTTTTATGGCTTGCGTTGCAGTTGCCTTGGAAGAAGAGGTGGCAGTTAAAGATTAGGCTGCTCTGGAAATATTACCTTAGCTATGGGATGCTAATGCAAATAGCCCCCCCCCTGCCTCCCTTCTGCTGCTCTGCTAGGGTTTGGGTCACCTTGCCTCCAGCAGGGCTTTGCAGCATTGCTTTGCTTTATTAATTTTTTTTTCCCTTGCTTTGCCAGTGTCAATGGCTGTGTGAGGGACTAGGCAAGAGGGTGTTATCTCCAGGCTCATCTCCTCACCCCTCCAGCTGAAGCTCTGTGGAACAGATTGTTGGGGGACCAGCGTTGTAGCAGAAAATTGGCACTATAAAACCTCCTGCTTGGGATCATACTCACATCCTGTCCTCTACACGAGATGTTTAGTCCCCTACACATCGACGCTCCCTACAGCTGGAGTGCTTGACTGACAGGCTCCCTCAGCTTTGGTTTCTATGAAGTGCCGTGGTGAAGGCTTACCTGGGGTGCAGCTTAATTTAACCTTGAGCTTGAAATACCTCTGTGGTGGGTTAACCTTGGCTGAGCGCCAGGTGCCCACCAAGCCACTCTATCCTTCCTTCCCCTTTCCTTGCCCTCTCCCTCCTCAGCAGAGCAAAAAGAAAGGGGAGGAAAATAAGATGAGAAACAAAAAGCAGTTTAATAATAATAGAAGCAAAGCCAAGCAAATCCGCGTGCGGAAGCAAAGGAAAACAAAGTTTTATTCTCTGCTTCCCATCAGCAGGCGATGTCTTTCCACTCCCTGGGAAGCAGGGCTCCAAGACGTGTAGCGGTTGCTCTGGAGGACAATAGAATGGTTCCCTCCTCCTCCTTCTCTCAGCTTTATAGCTGAGCTGATGTCATACGGCATTGAACATCTCTTTGGTCATTTTGGGTCAGCTGTCCTGGTTGTGTCCCCTCCCAAGATCTTGCCCACCCCATCCCACTGGGGGGGGGGAATGTTGGGAAGAGCTGTGTGAGCCCTGCTCAGCAGCAGTCACACCACGGGGTTGTTATCAGCACCCTCCCTTCTAGCTCCCAGCACAAACCACTGCTCCTGTGTGGAAAACCAGCTCAGCCAGAGCCAGAGTAGGAACTAGAGGACTGTTTTCTCCAGTACTCTGTCCTACATCTGATTTCAGCTTCTCTTTGTGCCTAGCACCGACCAGAGTCCTTCCATAGTCAGTATTTCTTTTCTGCAAGGATGTTTATACATTAATTAAGCCACCCTTCGGTCTTACTTTGGGTAAACTACCTGAAGCATTCCCTAAGTCTTTTAGAGTAGGGCTTTTACTCTCGGCACCACTTCCCATTTTCTTCTGTGGTATTCAGACTTATTTTTGGAAAGAATAAAACGCAACCCAACAAAATTCTCTTTCAGCCAAGAGTCGATGGAGAAGTAATCTGAAGACAGGAAGAAACGTGTTTAATTGCTGTCTGTGATGCCAAACCTTAAGCGCTTTGCTTCAAATTCATTGTAAGTTCCACAATGTTTCAGGCATGTTTCCCAGTGCAGGAAGGTGTTGGAAAGAAGAAAGTGAAGGCAGGAAGTAAACACGCGTGTGACACAGATGTACGCTCTACATACATCTTCACTGATTCTGGATGCTGGTAAATGGCTTCCCTTTTATGTCCACCCACAAGTGGTGTTTTACATGCACTCTTAGTCGCTAGAACATGAGAATTTGATCAAACCAAAGGCCATCCAGCCTGGGTCTGTATCAAGCAGTATTCAACAGATCAGGAAAGATGCTTTACTTCTTGTACTTTTAAAACCACCTCCTCAGAATACACTTCTAGACTCCAAAACTTTGTAGCTCAGATGACTGAGCAAGAAACATGATCTCTCACACCTTCAGGTGTTTTTTTCCCTTTATAGATCCGATGCCATCATCTTGAGAGGGCAACGGATGAGCACAAAGGAAGTCGACATCCCAAAGAACCCCATGGATCTCATTAATTCTAACAGCTGAGCCTGCTCTGCCTCCAGCAGGAGCTGGAGCTGGGCAGTCCAAAGCCAATGGAAAAAATCATAAGCCTGGTCCTAAGAACGAAGAATTAGAAGCTACTTTGATGCACTGGAGCCCAAGGCTAACACGCATTACTGCCACTGTCCTATGAAGGATACAAGTGGTTTGCACTTTAGGGCTTACCTTGCTTGGAATGTCCCCTTGTCTGATGGACTCCAAGATTAAATAGTTCACATTGATGCTGACCCCTTCTCCTGGTTCGGACAGGACAGGGTTAATTTGGTGCAGCCAGGCTATTCTACACCATGCTGACATCCTGCCCTGGGCCAGTTCCAGTTCCGGGGGGGCGACTCTCGGTGGGCGATCGATCTGCTTGGGACCATCTCTTTGTCTATGTGGTATCGCTTATTTGTACATTTCTTTTTCTCACTGTTGTTGTCGCTGTTGTTACCGCGATTGTTCCTCATGTGTCACTGTATTAAACTCTCCTTATCTCAACTCAAAAGGGCATTTTGAAACTCTTTTGTTTGCGGTGGGGGAGCGCAGCGGCGACGGCCACGTGGCTTAACTGCTAGGACTAAATCACCGCAACTTTACTAACCCACAACAGTTTTTGGCGCCCAACATGGGGCACGGGAGTTGAGATAAGGACAGAATCTGATCAGAGCATGTTAAAATAATTCCTGTTAGACGCAATTCTCTGTTTATATTTATATATATACATTGTCTGAATCAGAGCATGTTCACAATGCTGGCCAGTCTGTTTGCCTGGTGGTCCTGCATCAACACCTACATCCTCTGTGTGTTCCCAGTGGATGATGTTTGTAATTTGTGGGAAATGTGTCAAG
>VZZY01007100.1:0-12350 GCA_013400335.1 Eurystomus gularis | reverse complement strand
ATATATTGTTCCTATGAACTGATATAAATATTTTCACATTTTCTCAAAAAAAGTCTACCCTGAAGTATTTAATCCCAGAAAAAGTATGTGAAATTCATTACTGATATATCATGATTTACTGAATTTTTTATAAAAAACAACTTGACTTTTTAAAAAAAAATTAAACTTTGCCTTGGAATTTTTATTACTACCTTCTAAAAAATAAACAAAACCTAAGATATTAATTTCGGAAGAACAGCTAGCTATAGAAAATTCCACTAGCTCAGGCTTTAATCACATTTTTTTTCTAGTAATAAGGAAATAAAGGTTTTCTGTATTTTCCTTCAACTGTAAAGTTTCCAGAGTTGGAAATAATTGGGGTTTTTTTAGTGAAATTACTTTGCAATTTAATCCTGACTGTTCCTTTACAAGATCATAAAAATAAACCAAATACTAATTTCTCAGTATATTAACTTTGTTCTGTAGATGTTTCAGAAAGAAAGCATAGTAACTCATTTAGTGCAACTACCTGCTTTAAGGAGGTCCAGCTAAAGCAGATTGCTCAGGGCTGTGACCCAAGTTCTGAGCATGTCCAAGGACAGACATTTCCCCAGCTTCTCTGGAAAGCTCTGACCACCATAATGATGAACAAGTTTCCTTATATCTAATAAAAATTTCCTGAATTGCAACTTGCGTCTGTTACTTCTTGTCTTATCTCAAGAGAGTTTTGCTCTATCTTCTATATATCATTATATAGTTCTAAAGAGCAATAAGGTCTCTCCTTTGGTTATTTTTTCCTATGGGTTAACAAACAATTTCCTCATCATCCTCTCACATGGCAAATGCACAGAACCCTAATCGTCTTGATAAACCTCAATTGGATTAATTTCACTTTATCCAGGTCTTTTTGGTAATAAGGAGTCCAAACTAGGCATATTTCTTTAAATACTTTCTCACAAATACTGAATCAAGTCAGAGAATCACTTTCTATAACTATCTAGCTTCTCTCCTGCTAATAGAGTATGTGGCAGGCTTTCTTTTTTGCAAGGGCAGATGGCTGACTCACCTTGAGTTTGGTGTTCACCTTAACTATCAGATCCTTTTCTGTAAAGCTTCTTGCTATCCAGACAGCACCAAACCTGTTCTGTTGCACTGAATTATTTCATCACAGTTTAAAAACTACATTTTCTTTTACTGACATTCACAAGACTGCTGCCAGCCCATTTCTCTGGCTTGTTAAGGTTCCTCTGAATAGCACCACGCTATTTACCCCCTCTAGTTTGGCATTTCCTGCTAAACTGGTGAGTATGCAATGTTATATCAAGGCTATTAAGCTGTAATGGCTGTAGTAACAACCCTAGAGTAATGCCACCAGAAACCAGGCATCAGTTGGAATTGGTATCTTTGTATCTTATGGCCCAGCCAGTTTTCCATACACCTTACTGGCCTCTTATCCAGTCCATACGACACCAGCCTGACTACAAGGATACCATGGGAGACAGTATCAAAAACCTTGCTGTGAAAGCATACATCATCCACTGATCTCCATTTACCCACAGACGGAGTCAGCTATCTCATCAGAGCAGGCAATAAAGCTGCTCAGGTATAATTTGCCCTTGGTACCTCCATGCTGGCTGTTCCCAGTCAGCTCATATGTGTCCTCCTGTCCTTTATGTTCCCAGAAATAGAGTGAATAAGAAGATACAGCAGAATTTTATTTAAATTTAAGATAATGATATTCATTTCATTTTTTTCTTCTCAGAACAAGTCGAATGGCTTCTTTTAATATAAATACTTTGATTTCAAATAACAGGGTTAGGTTTTTCCAAATTTTTTTAATAGCTATTATTTTCTAGACAAGATTCACTAAATTCTAAATATTTTTCTTTACCAATCATTTAATTCTTTTACTGATGTAGTAAAGAGTAGAAGCTATTGCACTTGTAAGTAAAGTATTTCAGTTATTGAAAGTCAGACATATTCTTTATTGTGTCACTGTCAGGAAAGTCCTTCAGAGACCACAGAAAGATAATCTCTAATAGAAGTAACCACTTCTTACTCTTGAAACTCTGTTTCTTTGGTATTTTCCTTTTCCCTGTTGTACTATTAAAAAGTAGCCACAGTTAACAACCGTAATTATTTTGCCAGTATTTAATACTGGAGTTCTTCAAAGTACATCCAAGGTCCCATATATTTAGAATAATGAGAGCTATATCCATGAATTTCTTCAAGGAATTATTTCTTTTGACTGAAATTTTAGTAATTTTTCTGTAGCATTACTTGGACTTCAACAGGCTGAAACCTGACTTCAATACCCCAAACATAAGAATACACAATGATCTCTGAGACATTTAGCTTGGGTTCAACTATGTTTCTGAAAATGCATTGAGGAAACTTCAGCTATTTTTTCTTATCTAAAATTAAAATCAAACATACTGAGAGATATTTTCTGGAGATATATTTTCAGAGGTGATTTAAATAGTTAATCATCTTGAGTATCATTTAAGAACAACCTGATGACAGTGGAAAAGGCTCAGTCTGGCTAAAATTACTGTAACAGAATTATACTCTGTTCTGTGCATTTTGATAGCAGTCCGAATGTCATTTAAGAACATTATAAGTACTATAAATAATGAGCATCATAAATATGGACACTTATACTGAAGTGAAAGAAAAGGAATGGAATTAGAAGCACACAGAAAAAAAAATTAAGGCCAGAATAGAATTCAGCCTGTCTATGATTCAGCTCCCATGAGGGTGGTAAGATGTCAATTTATATACCTATTAGAAAAAAAATAATTACTTTTTGTATGATTCTTTTGCAAACTCTATTCAAGGAATCATGGCGAACAATTTTAGTTGTTTGATTACCAGTTTTATAAAACACTAAGCTGATTGTATTTGAGTTTAACATAGGCTGCTGTCCATTCTGTTTCATACTCTAAAATATAATCTTATTACAGCCATAACAAATTTTAATATTGAAACACATTTACAATGGGTAATGTTATATTTACTAGCCTTTGTGTCATAGATTTTCTTTTAATTTACCAACAAAGTACTGTAAGCTTATAAACAAGACAAATCTTGCTTCTAATGGTTATATTTATCAATGTGGCAACAATTGTATTGCATTCCTAAAGTACCAGGTATAACATATTGTGCTGGTTTTGACTAGGATAGAGTTAATTTTCTTCATAGCAGCTGGTATGGTGATGTGCTTTGGATTTGTGAGGAAAATAGTGTTGGTAATACAAAGATGTGTTCATTACTGTTGAGCGGGACTTACACAGAGTCAAGGCCTTTGGTGATTTTCACACCACTCCAGCAGCAAGTAGGTTGGGGATGCACAAGAAGCTGGGAGAGGACACAGCTAGGACAGCTGACCTCAACTGACCAAAGAGACATTCCATACCTTAGGATTTCATGCTCAGTGTATAAAGCTGAGGGAAGAAGGGGAAGGGAGGAAATTCTGGAGTTATGACATTCATCTTCTAAAGTAACTGTTGTGCATGATGGAGTCCTGCTGTCCTGGAGATGGCAGAACACCTATCTGCTGACAGGAAGCAGTGAATGGATTCCTTGTTTGGCTTTTCTTGCATTCATGGCTTTTACTATGCCTATTAAACTGTCTTTATCTCTTTCTATATTATTGCTGTATCTTGTTTTTATATTATTAACTATAGTGAGTATTCCTAATGTTCGCTACATACTTTAATTACAAATTTAATGCTGCATAATATATAGCAAGAATACAGTAGTGTCAAAGACTGGTGATTTGCAACTGTTGTTCTAACTAGAGAATGGCCATTTATTTGAAGATTAATGCTCTGGTTTTTGTTATGTTTGTCTGGGGGAGAATGGCAGTTTAGAAACAGAGTATTTTCTGTAGTAGAAATCACTGTGCATACTTTGTAACAGTAAATGACACTCAGGATGACTTATTTTCCTTTAATGTTATTATTTTGCCTATAGCCATTGCTGATCCAGCAGTCTGCAGTTATAAGATATTTAAATTGGAAATGGGAGCATGTACCTTTAACATTTTTAATTGGAAATCATGGTTATCAATAACATAACATATTGCATAATCATATGTGTTGTGCATGTATGAGTGTGATGTAAAACCACCAAAACAGTAGACTTCTCTTACTTAATTTTCCTTTGTCTTAATATTACAGTATGATAATATTTTCCCTAATCTTTCCTTATAGACAAGTATCTGTAGAAATTTTATCAAAAGGAGAACTAATTTATATGTCACATTAATAGTTTGTATGTTTTGCTTCCATACAAAGTTGCAAAATCAGCTCCAAACAGGAATGTTTTCTACTAGGAAGCAGGCAGGTTTCTTTTAAAAATCTTTTTCTGTGGCAGCATCAGTGGGATCTGCAAAACTGTTAGTCTCTGAGATATCTAGAAAGTGGAAAAGTAAATTACAGATTAGGACCATACTCTGAATATATTTTAATTGTGAAGGCAGGACAAGTCAATTGATTATTTAAGGACTTGATTATTTAAGTCAAATTTTGCTGTCAAAGTGGTAAACTTTTATATCGTGCACCATGTCTCTTTTATATGGCCGCTTTCTACCTTGAATTATTTGCCTAGTGATAACATTGTTCACGAATGTACCTAGTTCAGGTCAGTACTTCACACAGTAAATCAGAATTGCATTAATTCCTGGGCAGACTTTCCATTTGTTTATCTAGCTATATGCCTGAAAAAGAAGATATATAGACACATGACTCTGTGCAAATAGTTTGTTCAGACAGTGTGCAGTTTTCCCAATTAAAAATCATCTAAATGATTTAGCATACCATGATGAAATTTCACAGCAAAAAATATAATTTTATTTCAGCAAGATATGTTTTTTCACAAAGACAGTTTGATTAACACTAATTGCAATATTTCTTCACCTATCTTAAGCAATTAAACTCTCCATTAGACTTTATGTGATTGTGCCTAGGATTGATGCTGAGATGGCAAGTGTCCACTTTGTCATAAAATAATCTCCACCCACTTTATGTATTTTATGGCTTTTATTTTCTTTTAGTTCACAGAATGGTTTGGTTTGCGTTGGAAAGGATCCTGAAGATCGTCATAGTTCCACCATACCAGCCATGGTCAGGGACACCTCCCACTACAGCAGGTTGCTCAAAGCCCTATTCCACCTGACCTTTAACACTCCCAATGATGGTGCATTCACAGCCTCTCTGGGCAATCTGTTCCACTGTCTCACTCCCCTCACAGTAAAGAAGAATCCTAATACCTAATCTAAATCTACCCTCTTTGAGTTTAAAACCCCTACCCCTTGTGCTGTCACTATAGACCCTGGTAAAAAAAAAAATCTCTCTATCGTTCTTATAAGCCTTCTTTATATAGCGAAAGGTCACAATATAGTCTCCCCAGGGCCTTTTCTTCTCCAGACTGAATAACCCTAACTCTCAGCCTGTTTTTATAGAAAAGGTGCTCCAGACCTCTGATCATCTTTGTGGCCCTTACTTGGGCTCGCTTGAGCAGGTCCATGTGTTTCTTATGCTGAAGGTTCCAGAGCTGAACACAGTACATAAGGTGAGATCTCACCAGAGCAGAGTAGAGGGGGTGAATCACCTCCCTTGACCTGGTGGCCACACATCTCTTGATGCAGCCCAGGATACAATTGGCTTTCTGAGCTGTGAGTGCATATTGATGGCTCATGTTGAGCCATCAACCATCACCACCAAGTCTTTCTCCTCAGGGCTGCTCTCAATCCACTCATAGCCCAGCCTGTGTTCATGCTTGGGAACTTCTTCAATGTTAAAAATAATTATTGAAAATTAACATATTCTGGCCAGAGTTTGCCTTATCTAGCTCTTTAAAAAGTGTGATAAAGATGAACCTGCAGATTTTAAAGTGTTTGCTTTTAGAAGTATTAAGCATTCTGCAGGGTTACTGTGAAATGAAATATCCTTCTTCACTGTGTTCTATGGATATGCCATCTGAATTTTTTTAAAAGCCAAAAAAATTTTATTGAACAGTTGTGACTTTAACATAGTTATTGTTGATTTGAGGATTTACATTAGGTAGCAGAAAGTGTTACTAGACAGATTTCTTTAGGAAGAGTACCTTCAGGATTCTTTTACCATAAAAAAATTCCATAATCTATTAGTCTTTATATCTGGAGGTTCTTGTGTGCATGGTTCCAGTGCAATGTTACTTTAATCTACTTTCTTCTTGCTGACTTCACTATGCTAAAGGTGGAGGTTAATAGAATTTTGCTGTACAGTATTGCTACATTGAAAACCAAAATCACTTTTCAACTGTTCTGTTTATGGATATTCTAACTCATAGTCTAACCAGCAATACCATGGTGGTATGGTCTATGGTGGTATCTTTGTAAAAGTGCCCATTTGCCTTTCATCTGTATAATAATAGTAGGAAGTATCAATTTATGGGTACTTAAACAGTTCTTAAAAAATATCTATTCTTTTACCTATTTTGAAGTAATTACTGATTTCCAATGCTGTGGTAAGTTTACCTAATAGTTAGGAAAAAAAGCTGTACTCTGGCCTTTCAGTATAATTATTATAAATCAAAGCCAGCTTGGCCTTCACTGATTGTAGGCAATATTTCAGTGTTAATCAAAAACATATTCTATTTCATAGAATAAGCTATTCTTTCCTCATGCATGCCTCAAACTGACTTAAGCCTCCCAAGTCTAATAGCTTTGGAAAATGCCTATGGCTGACTGTCAGTTTTGTCCACAAAAGAACTGCAGCAGTCACCAGAGTTAACTAATGTTGGCAAAGTGAAAATTAATTTACATTTAGACCTCTAAAAAATCTTTTGCTTTCATGGAGTTCACCACCTTTGGAAGCTGCTGAGGTGAGAAGGACCTAGGAACACTAATCCATCACCAAATAGCTGTGGGATGCTTCTGCCATATAGTTGTGATAAGAAAAAATGCAGTGTTACAGTAGTAACTTGAAAGGTGTCTCAGGGTGTGCTGGTTTTGGCTGGGATATTTAATTTTCTTCATTGTAACTGGTATGGGGCTATGCTTTGGATTTGTGATTTTTTTATTATTGATGAGTACTGCTTACACAGAGTCAAGGCCTTTTCTGCTTCCCACACTGCCCCACCAGTTAGTAGGCTGGGGGTGCACAAGGAGTTGGGAGGGAACCCATCTGGGACCGTTGAACCCAGCTGACCAAAGGGATATTCCATACCATGTGGTATTATGCTCAGCAATAATACTAGGGGAGAGGTTGGTAGGGAGACTGCTGCTCAGGAGCTGGCTGAGCATCTGTCTGTTGGTGGTGAGCAGTTGTTTTCATTTGTATCACTTGTGTGTCTTATGTTTTATTTCTTTCTCTCTTTGTTATTTTTCTTTTAATTATAATTTATTTTTTTTTATTATTTTACTTATTATATTATTTTTATCTCAGCCCATGACATCTCTCAATTTTACCCTTACAGTTCTCTATCCCCATCTCACTGAGGGGGAGTGAGCAGACAGCTGTGTGGTGCTTAGTTGCTGCCTGGGGTTAAGCCACAATAAAAGGGAATCAGGAAAACATAAGAACCACTGTATCATGACCTTTAGGAGATATTGCTTTGGAATACCATTCAAAATTCTGTTCCATGTTTGCATTCCCTTCATGGTCTATGTTCAGAAAAGAAACCACAGAAGTAACACAGGAATAGATGTAGAGAAGGGCCATTATAATCACTGCCAAACTAAAACTGGTATCTAATGATTTTTTCTTTTTTTTTTGTAGGTTAACAAAAAGAAATGATGAATCTGACTATTCCTGATGAAGACATCAGTGTAAACACAGAATCCTAGAATCATAGAAAGCATTGGGTTGGAAAGGACCTTCCAAGACCATCTAGTCCAACCCCCGTGCAGTCAGCAGGAACAACTCTAGCTAGATCAGGTATTAAAAAGTTAGAAAAAATATTTAAATTACAGGCCCACAATTTCACTTACAAAACAAAGATTATATCTAGATGAAAATTAAAAGATCTTTAAATGTTTAAGAAATCTATTTCTGGGAAAGATTTTTTTGTTCATTGTAATAGTAGTAAAAAAATTACTTTTAAAATAGCCCTTTTCAAGTTTAGGAAAAGCATTGTTTTATCTGAGTAATGTGATAACACAGGATTGGATTAAATGGTAGGAAGTCTGTTTCATTTCTGCAGTCATCTTGCATATATGAAACTTCACCGCTTTACTGTTGTGTTTCAACACCCACCTGGATCCAAGCAACAAGCAAATTGCATCTGTTGAGACTCAGCAATGACATTGTTAAGCATGAAATACTGGACACTTTTAGATATGCACAGAAAGTGTCTGCTACTCAGGTAGGATGCATTAACTTTCCATGCCTGCTTCCATGTTTTTCGGCTATTTGCCTTATCAAGCCTTCAAACAGGAGGCCAATTAACATTTTCAGCCTGAGTTCAGGTGTGCCAATTAATGCAACAGGGCATTAAAATTGCAGGATATGATCTGGACCCTGGGCCATTAAACTTTTGCTGGTTAAACTTTTACCTGTATTAGCTAGATATGGGTTTTGTTTTGTTCTGGGAGGCTGGCCGTCAAAAGACATCAACTTGTAGCTGCAGTAATCTATATCTTCCCTGTTGAATAACTAACATTTTAATCTTTTAGGTCTCATTCAGGCAAAAACTTTTAGTGTCAATTGTTATAATTTACTGGTCCTGAAAGGATCAGTTATATTCTATTATTTAGAATATAACCCACATGTGTGTACTGGATTTGGCCAGGATGGAGTTAAATTTTCTTCATAGCAGCTCATATGGTGCTGTGTGTTAGATCTGTGACCAAAACAATGCTGATACACACCAATGTTTTAGATCTTACTGAACAGCATTTGCACAGCATCAAGGCCATCTGTTTCTCACTCTGTGCCTCCAATGAGTAGATCGGGGATGTGCAAGATGTTGGGTGGAGACCTAACCAGGCAGATGACCCAAATGAACCAAAAGAAATATTCCATACCATATAATAAAATGTTTCATAGTACAAGGCAGGAGAGCATGTTTAGGGAAGTTAGCTGTTTTTCACACTGGAACTGGCTGGGCACCAGCCTACCTATGGGAGGTGCTGAGTGATTGTGTTTGCATCACTTGTTTTGTTTTGTCTTGTCTTCTCTCTTCTTCCACTTTGCCTTTTAAACTGCTTTTATACTGACTCATGAGTTTTCTTACTTTTACTCTTCTTTTTCTCCTCTCCTGTCCCAGGGTAGGGAAGAGTGTGTGAGCAGCTGTGTGGTGCTTAGCTGCATACAGGGGTTAACTCACAACAATGTGAAACAGAACAGATTCAGAAAAGTATCAGAAGGTGCCATAGGTTGTCTTTAACAATGTTGAATCCTAAGGATCTATTTTTTCAGATCATCTAACTGAACTTTTGTTAATTTAAAAAACACTGAGATAAGGTAAGGAATAGAAGTAATCAGCACTGTTGCAGAAAAGGACCCTGTGTGTGATGGCATTAGTTTTGCATTAAAAGTAAGAAGTTTTGCATTGAAGATATGGAGCATTGACCTTAACTTGTGTACTGAATAAACTCCAACAATTCGAGGAAAGCAGAAGTATCTAGAGTTAGAACAAATTTGATATATTATTTGCTTTTATGTTGAAACACCTGAAAATAAAATATTTCTAAAGTATCTATGTCAGTGTTCAGTTAACCTAAATTACTTTCTTTTCAAATGGAGAATGAACATGTATATTAATTCCTATTAATACAATTAAACTGATTGAATATTCTTTTCAGCAGTTATGAATACTTCATCTAATGAAATCCACTTTTAATGCACAAAAAGAGAGAAAAAATGTCAATGGAAATGTTCTACAAAACCTTGAAAATTTCCTTGCTGTTTTTTTCCAAATGCTGTTGATTCCAGTCATGTCATGTAAAATATCCTAATTATAGTACTACCGTGCATAACAGAGGTTAACGAAAATGTACCTAATAACAGAAAACCTTTGAAAAGTATATTTTGTTAAAATTAGGAAAGCTTTTTTTCACTAAGTGCTCAAATAACTTACAGAAATTAATTGTGCTGTTAGTCAAAATAGCAACAGTTTATTTGGTAATACCTGCTCTTGCTACAAGGTATTTTCTGCAGTGGTTATCTTTTATTGTTTAATTTTTATAATGAGTAGTGTCCAAACCACTTGTGATTCACTGTGAATATCTTCAGATTTGCTGGCAGTCTCGTAATGAACAGAATAGAATGAGAATGGAGCACCTAGTCATGCTTAGACTTCCTCTCCACCTGTATAATTTGGCCCTGTGCTGCTTGTTAGCAATGTAATTATATACATTAGGAGGATATGTTCAATTTGTAAATTAAATCAATTGAATGGTGTATAATTTTTCCATACAGATCTTTTATTCATATAAATAAATAAAAGTAAGCTGTAATTAGATCTGTTCAGATCTGTAGATGTCAATGTCTATAGAAGTTTTACAAAATCTAGTTAAATGTGCATCTTTCCTCTATTGCTTGACATGGAAATCCAAACAATAAGAACAACAACACAGATGGAGCTATGAGTTTTAAACTAGTCAGTAAAACTTTTCCAGATAAAGGAGTTCATGTCTTTCATAGATGGATGCAACTGGCCATCTGGCAAACAGAATAAATGTTCTGTGAAGTTCATTTTTATCAGTGTGTAGGGAAAATGTATTTAGAATATTTTAACATTGTGCTATAAAGAGGAATTAAGGATATAATGATTTACTGTGCTGTGTACTTCAAAAATGTAGGAAGCAGTAGTGTACTAGTGAGGCACAAGTATACTAACCAACAAGTCAGCCAGGCTTATAAGGAGAGTTTTAAACTAGACTTACCAGGGGAAGGGGATGGAATTTTGAGTAACAGGTAAGAGCTGATATATTAGGAAATACAGGGAAATACCTCTGAAAATGACTCAAAGGACTTAGGGCATGTTCCTCTAAAATGGTGACATGGTTAATAGCCCAGCTGAAATGACTCTGTACCAATGCACTCAGCATGGGTAAAAAACAGTAGGAACTGGAAGCCACGATGCAACTAGAAAGCTAGGATTCTAGTCACTGTCACCAAAAGCTAGTGTTATGAATCATGTGACTGGATTGCTGCAATCGATGGCTATAAACAGTTCAGAAGGGAAAAAGAAGAAGAGACTGGGGTGAGGGCTGCCTTCCATGTGAAAAAATTGATTGATTGCACACAGCTATCTTTGAAAGACAGTGATGAACAGGTTGACATCTTATGGATGAAAATTAGAGGCCAAGACAACACATGAGACCTTGTGTTTGGTGTTTACTACAGGCTTCCTGATCAAGAGGAGGATGCTGATGAAGCATTCTTACTTCAGCTACAGGAAGCATCACGTTCACAGACTCTGATCCTGCTGGGGGACTTCAATCACCCTGACATCTACTGGAAAAACAGCACAGCAAGCTGTAAGCAGTTGAGGAGGCTCTTTGAGTGCATCAAAGATAACTTCTTAATCAAGGTTATAGACAGCCCAACCAGAGGAGAACTGGACCTGTTGCCTACCAACATGATGTAGCATATACAGTCTCCCCAGCTGACAAAACAGGGTGTGCCAGAATGGTTTGATACTTCTCAGTGGTCAAGTCACATCTTAAGGTGATTAACTGGTGCCTCAGGGTCTAGACCCTTAGCTTGTTTTGCCTGGGCTTGCCCCCTTAACCAGTTAGAATCACCACAGTGCACCCTCAACTAGGGTATGAAAGGAGCACTGCCTAAGAACCAGTTGCATTGGTTTTTTGCAGAGTATCTAGCTTGGCAGTTGGACCCTCCCCTTGCAGAAGCCATCCAAGGATGCTTCCATGGATAAAGCGAGGCTACACAGATTGAGTGAGCCTCACTGTTCTTTTGGTGAGTGATACTTTGAGCACTTTAGTGTGGGAAGTTCCCTTTTTATTAGTGAGTGTGTGCTCATTTTGGTTCATCTTTCCTTAAGGCTTAGGAATTAATTGTGCAGTAGCTGTATTCCCAACAGACATCTGGACCTCTATTTTGTCAGGAGTGCTGGGCAACTTTGGTTGCAATAAATCCCAATTTTGATAGCTGTTGCTGTTTGTTCTGTGGGTGCCACCACAACACACAGATGAACTAATTAGAGGTCATGACTGGTGGCAGCCTGGGCTGCAGTGATCATGCCTTGATGGAATTCATGATCCTGAGGGATATGGGCCAGGGGAAGAGTACAGTTAAGACCCTGAATTTTAGGAGAGCAAACTTTCAGTTCTTTAAAGAATTTGTGGATGGGATCCCCTGGGAAACTGCTCTCAGAGACAAAGGAACTGAATAGATGCAGTGGGTCTGGCTGAGCTG
>VZZY01007097.1:51703-130396 GCA_013400335.1 Eurystomus gularis | reverse complement strand
AAAGTGATGTGCTAAGGGAATTTTGTCTGAGGTAAGTAGAACCATTACCCTTCTGTCCAAGTATGTCTGCGTTGATTCACACAAAGCATGCACTATAATTTGCCGTGGGTGGCTCTTTGTTGGGTATTTTGTTGGATAATGTAACATCTCGCAGGTTCCATCAGCCTGGCAGCGTATCACTAGTAACAGGAGCTAATACGGCCCCGCCTCGGTTGTCTCCTTCAGTCTTCAGCGTGGCGAAATTCAGTATTTCAGCTTTTGTCTTCCTCCTGCGATCTCAGACAATGATTCGTAAGGACCAGCAGCCTCCAAGGGCCTCTCAGTCATTAATCTACTCAAAATTTGCGTTAAGAGTTAGAAATCTGCTTTAATTTACCGCAATGAGTTACTAACTTTGAAACCTGCGCTCCCGTGTCTGTTGTAGGAGAGAAGTTCCCACTGAATGTTTTACTCTGTTGTCACTGCTGGTGTTGAGGAGGGTCCCGCTGGTGCTCAACCCTTTCTCTGGGGCAGGGTGGTGATGCCGTCACTTCTCGTGTTGAAGAAAACCGGGTGAAAGCCACAAAAGGAGGATTGCTGCCAGGGAAAACATATTCCATGGTTTCCTCTCCAACTGCTGTGAATTTCATTGGGGCTGTTTTGAATGGACTCGGAGGAAATTGAAGGGGGAAACACTTGGTATTTCCTATTTTCATGATCATATTAAAAATAGCTGTTTTTCAGGGCATTTCCTTCAATGCAGTAAAAAATAAGTTCTACAAAAGTATGCAGTGCCAAAGATTAGATCTGAAAAAATAGAATAATTATCTGGACTCGTTGCAGTGAATCGTGTTTGCCAACCAGCAGAGAGTATCTTGCAACACGAGACACACAGTAGGAAACAATGGTGTATTTTTTTCCACTGCCCGTGCAATGTGGGATGTTCGGTGAGTTGCTTTTTCCATCTTTACTAATCAAGCTCCTATGAATCTGAGAAAAGCCTTGACCAGAAACAAATGCCAGGGTTTCCAGCTGTGCATTAAATACTGGCACTGTAAGTCCTGCAGAAGAGTCATTGGCTGGTACGGGGAAAGCACAAGGAGCTGCTGGAACCTGAATTAGCACCTCAGGGTCAGCTCATCCCAAGTGGGGGGGGATGAAGTCCACCTGGAAGTATTTTAGGAAGAGGTTCCATATAATGCAGAAGAAGAAATACACCCATTTTAAAAATTAGCAAAAGGAGAGTGAGAAGGGACTGAGTCACCTTTTATGGGACACGTCAGAGGAGGTGGTGAAATGTTTGCAGACAGAGAGCCTGTACATGCCTGGAGGTGCCTGTACATGCCTGTGCTGGGTTGACTCTGGATGCCTGGTGCCCACCAAAGCCTCCCCATCACTCCCCTCAGCTCATCCCCCTCTGACACTCTCTGGTCATTTCTTTAGCCACAGCAGTGACTTTCTCCTGAGAGACCTTCATCCCCTCCCTTACTAGGTGCTGTCTCCAGCCTGCCTATTTCAACCCCTTCTGAACCTCATCAGAGGACGTGTAGACTTAGTGCCTGGTGGGCAGCAAGGTAATTACAGGACAGGAAAATCGATGCTCTTTAAAGGTTCATTTGCAGAGCAGGCTGACGGCTGTGGAGGCAGGGGTAGCATGCAAGGTGCAAGAGGGACCAGCACAGGACCCTCTGGAGGGCTCTGGCATAAGCACCCTGGAGTACTTGGTGATACCCCACACACCATGTGCCGTGAGCATCGTGTCTCTTCCTTGGCCATCTGTTAGTCCAAGTATCTACAACAAAGAAACGGAAATCAGCATTGCCAGACCCTCATTTTTCCTGGAAGTGTTTGTGCAGCACCAAGTCTGTGTAACAAGGCTGCGGAGCCTGGTTTGTGCCAGCCCAGTCCAGCCAAACACAGACCTCGGCTTGGTGCAGATCAAGTGTTTCCATTTCCCTGAATGGTTTCCAAGTGTTGACACAGTTTGCCCGGCAACACGACACGTATTTTTGGAAATTGATTTTGCATCCATTCTCTCGATCCGCACCGCTGTGTGTTGACCTGTTTCACCTTTAACCGATGGTGCGAACTGCTCCTCCTCAAACCCCACGTTTTCCTTCCCTCGTTATTCACCACTAGAGGCCATTCCCTGAGCACACGGCCCCGCACCGGCAGCTGAGCCGGCGAGGTCGTGTCCAAGTGACATAGACCCTCCAGTTGTGCAGCCTCGAGCTCCAAAGGCTGATGGTGCATCCTGTCAGCTTCTCTGCCTGAAGGCAGGTGTTGGCCTGGCTTTGCATTTTCTTTTTGAGTGTTTACACCTACAGAATGGGAGAAAACCAACACACAGGATTCTGGTTGCGTCAGACAGAAATGAAGTTTTATTAGCGAAATTTTCCTGATACAGAAGAACCCAAGTAACAAAGAGGTTGATTCTGTAAAGCAAGAAGGCCCAAGTGCCAACGATTGAAGCCACAAAGCGTTCCGGACAGAAGCAGCGCACAGCACGCCTGGCAGGTGGGCAGGTGGCCCATTGGAGTAGCTCTGATGGGCCTTGTTGGATAGAAGGCATCAAGAATGTTGAGGAGCTGTTAAGAGCATCTGTCTTTCCTCAGGAGCATGGGGAAAGTAGAGGATTTGGGCCAGTTTCTGTTTGAAACATCTTGCGCTGCAGGATCCTCATGTATGTTCTTAGTCAAAAGATCTTCTTCCACACCCTGTTTAGAAATAAAGAAGGCATTGATTCCTTCAGTGCTGGTGCTGGATCTCCAAGGCACCAGTATCTACCAGAGAGAAGAGAAGCTTGATTATGTGACAGGTGACCGTAAACATTCCAAAGCATAAAGGAGAACTTCAGCCTGGTGCAAAAGCAGCTCCATTTATGAGGTTCTGCGAAGAACAAGAGGAGTGAAGAAAAGCAGCTGGGTTTGAACTACATGATTAGCTGCTGTCACCCACAAAACGGAATAGAGACGGAATGTGGGTTTCTTCAGCAGAGTTGATCCTTTGCACACAAGTAGGAAAGAATCAGTAGTAAAAGTAAATCTAACACTTTCCAGAAATGTGAGTTTCTCCTCGGTACTATTTGCCTCTGTAGGGTATGTGGATGCAGTGATTAAATTAGTAAGGATGGGACTGAGAGAACAGTTCTCACCTTGGCTTTCGCCACCACTCCTGCAGGACTGAGACTGGGAAGATGAAGAGTAGGAGTGGGAACTGCTGACGCCTCCTGAGATCCTTCCTCCTCCTCCTCCTCCTCCAATATTAGTGCATCCACCACTGCTTCCCATTCCTATTCCTCCGCTTCCTCCTCCCATTCCTCCTCCACCACTTCCTCCTCCCATTCCTCCTCCTCCTCCCATTCCTCCTCCCATTCCTCCTCCTCCCATTCCTCCTCCCATTCCGCTGCCTGAGGAAATGCCACCACCTCCATATCCACCACTCATGCTACTACCTCCTCCTCCTCTTCCTCCTCCAGAATAGCCACCACCTCCCATTCTACCACCTCCCATGCTTCCTCCCATTCCTCCTCCCATTCCTCCTGATGGGGCTCTGCAAAGAGAGAGAAAGAAAGAGAAAAAAAATTAATCAAATGCATTGCTTCCTCAGAAGGAATTCTGCACAGAAACCTGCGCTTCTGTTGCCTGTACTTCTCCTTTTTAGAACCTGGCACAGACCAGCCAGAGAACTGATGCGGTGCCAAAAATCAGCCTCTCTCAATTTCAGCTTAAATGCAAAAGGTTTCGCTTTCCCCACACGCTGCTCAGATATTTCCTGCAAGAATCAGCGTTGCTGCTCTCTCAGTGCAAGTGTCACCACACTCCACGTTGGGAAGGCAGAAGGTGAAGCTGCAGCTGCTCTTCCAGGTGCCGCTTCGGGGCAGAAGCCGGCTCGCTGCGCCCGGGAAACCGCAGGAGCTCCGGCTTTCAGTGGTCTGCAAACTGAGACTCTTGTGAAGGTTTGGAAAACTAGGGTCATCTTTCTGCTTCTAGGGTGACTCCTGCCCGCTCAGCTCCTGGACGCAGGCAGAGGCAAGGCTCTGCACGTGGGTTTCCCTGTCCAGCCCCAAACTGGTACTTCAGAATTTCTGCATTAATTTTTCTTCATTTATACTCTGAACAGGTCTGTCAAGAAATACGTAGTACCTCAGACCTGGGAGGCGACAGGTCAAGAGAGCTGACATGGCCTCACTTCAGTGCAAAATCTGTTCTGCAAATGCAGACCGTTAATTCCCTGTCTTTGTGACTAATCGAGCAGCTCTGGGTGTCACGCAGGGCTCTGCTCCCTGCTGTTTACATACATGAGGTCTTGCTGTCCCTCCTCCAGCAGCGCCCGGTACTGAGCAATCTCCTGTTCCAGACGGGTCTTGATGCCCAGCAGCATCTTGTACTCTTCGTTCTGACTCTCCATCTCGCAGCAGATGCTGGCCAGCTCCTCCTCCAAGGGGCCGATCATGGCCTGGATCTGCTGCAGCTGCATGTTGTAGCGACGTTCTGTGTCTTCCAGGTTGGATTGCTGAGAGTCTACCTGCAAACGGGAGACAAAATACCATGTTTGTGGGAACGTGGCGAGTTTAACTCATTTTTGTGGAAATATCAGAGATCTTCACAAACCAGAAAAAAACATACCCTTGAAGACAAGTAACCCCGTATCCCATTCTCTACAGATGGGCTACTTTCTAGGTGTAGATGGAGTGTTGTCTAGGTGTAACCATTCTTTCCTTCTGGTGACACCTACAGCCCGTGTCACAGGAGGAGCAGGAGCAGACACCTGTACCTACCATGCTGATCTGTGACTGCAGCTCAATTTCCAGGCTTTGATATTCGCGTCTCAGCTCTGAGATCTGTTGGTTGCTTGATTGTATCTCCTGGCCACTTGAGTGGACTTGTTGGTTAACTTCTTCCATCTGAAAAATTCACATACAAAATAGAGGCATTTCAATAATAAGAAAATATTATGGGGTTATCATAACCGCCTTGAGAAAGCAATTGATAAGGATGGAGGAGGCTGGTCTGTAGATGGATGGCGTCTTTCCCACATGCCCCTCAGCTGGCTCCCTTGCTGCTGGGACACGGATACTCTACGTGCTTTTCCACAGAACCTTCAGACCCGGGTCTGGCCTGTTACAGGAAACTGCTTGAAGTCATTTAATGTCCCTTAAATAATACGTGATACATTGCCTTTCCTCTGCTAGGTGCAAATAGGTCCAGTTCTTTGTGAAAGACTTAGTAACACAACCCCACTGTGCTTTACCTTGGTTTCATACCAGCTTTCCACCTCTCTCCGGTTGTTCTCAATAAGCCGTTCATATTCGCAACGCATTTCATTTAATTTTTCCATCAAATTAATGCCAGGAGTAGCATTGACCTCCACATTGACGTCACCACCAGATTGTGTTTGCAGTCCTTTCATTTCCTGAAAAAGACAAAGCAGAGAAGCCCGCCAGGCTCTCAGAGGGTGCAGGTAAGGAGAAATGTCATCGTTTCAGATAAAGGGAAAGGAAGAGACACAAATCCTCCTATAGCCGCGTTGCTCCTGCACAGGGGCCTCATCTGCTCTTGCAATGGAAGGGAACAGTTCTGCCCTTCCTAAGCCAGACCTTACAGTGAATGATAGTCAGGAACCACGTACACGTTGACCATGACATTTTCTCCTCAGGGTCATAAGGATTCTGTGCAGCGAGCTCTTTGTGAAAATCCTGGTTTGTATTTTTCTTCTCAGTTGGAAATATCACTGCAGATAGTATAAATATTTTCTTTTGACTCCTCCATATACTCTTATTTAATTTTCCTTCCGTGAGTTCAGCAACAAAACTCTAGTTTGTACTGAAAGCTGTTCACTTCCCTGACCTCACAGTGCCACATGATGACATGAGCATCTCATTGCATCACTTGCGGGCAGCTATGGATGCTACATACTCCTGAAAATCAAAGCCAGGTTGTGTCAAGTTGGATGATCAAGGCTGGTGGCCAAAATCTGGTTACTACCAGTGGAAAAAATCCACAGGAAATTCTCTGAGCATCGAGGCTTCGTTAGTCATTACTTTAAAGTGTGGAGAAGCTTACCTCTTCATGGTTCTTCTTAAGATAGATCAGTTCCTCTTTTAGGGATTCAAACTGTGTCTCCAGGTCAGATCTGGATAGAGTCAGTTGGTCCAAAAGTGGACGTAATCCATTGATATCACTTGCCACGCTCTGGTGGAGAGTACATTCAGTTTCATACCTGAAGGACAGACAAGAAAAATCATAAAAGTGCTGCCAGACCTTTGTCCATTTTCTTGATTTTGTACTGTTCCCATCAGTACATCTTTGGTCTTTAATCCCATTGCTCAGTTCTTAAAAGAAAACACCTAATTCTCTTCCATCTCCAGTAGGTTTGTTTGATTTCGGTGGAATTTCTCTCCAGGAGGTTTATATGATGAGGATTATACTTATAAATCTACAAGCAAGGACAGAGAAACTTAGAATGTAGTCCTTGAAGTATCACTCTTCAGTAAGTTGACTGGAGAAAAAGAATAATGAAACACTACAGAAATCATTCATTGTATATTGAGTCATAGAAGCTCTGGCATCTACAGCCGCTAACTGGCAATATGAACGCCTTGGGGGTGAGGGAGGCAAGATGGGACGGGGCAGGAGGGAGCCTTACTTCAGTCTGAAGTCATCCACAGTCATCCTGGTGTTGTCAATGTCAAGAAGGATCTTGTTAAGGTCCACATTTGCACAAACAATCTGAAAGGGAGAGGACAGATGTTACTCAGTGCGTTATCTTTTCAGTCTGACACACAGAGAGAAGAAATACCGGTGCAGAAACACGTCGGAGTGTCTGTCCGGTAACGTCAGGCCAGACCAGTGCTGCAGGAGCAAGAGGGAGAGAAGAGTTCATTGCTCCCCGTTAAAAGCAAGTGCCTTTGCTGTCGATTCTGGCTTACATATATCCATTAAAAATACCTTGTTGGAAAGAGTAACTAAATAAACTCCTATTCAAAAGCCAGTGGGAAAACATAGTTACCATGGCAAGCGCTGTCCTAGTGAGAATCTGTTCAGAGTTAGTCAAATTACATCATACCTGGTTCTGCAGGTCTTCAATTGTTCTGTAATATTGGCTGTAGTCCCTGGCAGAAGTGGGACCTTGGTTTTTGTACCACTCCCTGATCAGTTGTTCAAGTTGACCATTTTCATCCTCCAAACGTCGGACTTTATCCAAGTAAGAAGCCAGGCGATCATTAAGGTTCTGCATGGTCAACTTTTCATTTGTGGAGAGCAAGCCGCCGTCTTCACCAAACCCCACTCCACCAAAACTGCCTCCACCATAGCCACCACCACCAAAGCCACCACTGCCCCCAAAGCCACCACTACCCCCAAAGCCACTAAATCCACCTCCACTATATCCACCACCACCAAAACTGCCTCCACCAAGGCCAGCTCCATAGCCACCTCCCATTCCCCCAAAACTGCCACCACCCGATCCAAATCCTCCTCCTATACTTCCACAACTCATTCCTCCTCCATAGCTACCACCACTCATTCTCCCACCATAGCTACTGCGGCTAATCCTTCCACAGCTGCCACTGCTAAAGCCCCCTCCATAGCTGCTCCTGGAAATTCCTCCACCAAAGCTTCTCCCAGAAAAGCCTCCGCTTCCTCCAGAAGAGGTGTATCTTCTAGAGGACATTGAGGAGTATCCACCAGATTTACGTACTCCACAGCTGCTACCCCCACCACCACCTCCACCACCACCACCACCACTGCTAATTCTAGTGCTACTAGTTGAAGACTTAGTGCCACAGCTCATGGTGACAGCAGATGAGAGTCTAACCACAACCCCAGATACAGGTGCACAGCCTGATAAGATTCAGGACTGCAAAGTTTCATCCCCAGCTCGCTCTCTTTATACTCCTGACAGTGGGTGTCACCACCAGGGTGTTTCCTTCTCCCAGGGCATTTACCGACCTTGTTGTTTGTGCCAAGAATAATTTGCTGAACAATATTTTTGTGCTGATATCTCAGGGAATCCAGCCCATTGCTGGGTTTGTGGGGTTCGTTTAGCACGGAACATGTCACTTCTTTTGGCGTTCTTTGCTTTGTCTGGCCCAGGAGCTCTGGTGCCTCACGCAGCCTGGGTCTGCTCCACGCTGGAAAAGCCACTTTCTGCAGGGTCCCGTTGGAGCTCACGTTGAGATAATGTGGAACTGGTGGGACTGTACAGAGAGCTTGTGTTCTCAGCTCTTCCCAAAAACAAGGAAGATGAGCCCCAAATCTCTCATGTTAGATGTTCAATTATTAATCTAGCTTCTTTGCTAGGATTTTCGCAGCTGCTCTTGTCAGAGACTCTTGTTCTCTTTAGCGCTTTCATATTTTGTGCATTTACAGTCTTCTATACTGCTTATATTATTTTTCTCACTACACATGATAGTGCAAGAGTTTTATTACTAGGTCTGTATAACGTGTCTATTTGGATTGTCCAAGTTGTCCCCGTCACCACGTAGAGAACACGCTTCTTCAGATGGGAAGCGCCGTGCAGGCCGTGCGGTGGGATCCGTATTGGAGACCCAAACCCCTTCCTCTGTGGTCAGTGCTGGGACAGCTCGCTGGAGAGCGAAGTCCCAGAAATCAAAGAGAACAAAAACTGGACTTTTTTTCCACCAAAGAGCTGTTGATCTAAAATAGTAGGAAGATTACGGGTACTTTAATCGTGTTACAAAGTCACAGCACAATTAGAAGCTGCATTAATGCAGACAATGACCTATAAACGACTGCGTGGGAAGACGGTTTATGGTTTAGTATAAAACCGCTTGTTCTCTCTGTCGTTACTGTGTCGCATATTAGAGGTGATAGGAATAGAGACACTGCGCCTCGTGCAGAGCTTGGAGACTCTAAAACAGTATCTTGAGAGAGAAGCTGAAAAGCTTTTTACCCTAATCAGTTGAAATCAGGAGAGATGACACCGTACTTCTGCCTGGCATGAGCCAGAAGCTTGCCCTGGCTGGGCTCGTACGTGGTTTTCATCCTTGGATGTTCCATCTGATGCTTGGGCAGATATCTGAAAACACAACTGCACGTTTCTGAAAAATCTGTAAGAGCCTGAGTTGGGGCAGTCGGTGCTGACCGACTCCTGGACTCCCAATGACTGTTACCTACAAAAATAGGCTCGAGCTGGAATGTTTCATCTTTGCCCTGGGTGAAAACAAAATATTCTGGTTCAAATGCAGAATCTGGTTTCCTCCTCATCCACTTAGCTCTGTTCTTACCTGGCAGCCTTTGGTAAGAAATGCACCTCTCATTTTTTAATGCAGTAGAGACTTTGTTCATGCAAAGAGCCAGGCCACCGCTAACTGCAGCCAGCCAAGCCATCAGCGCCGGTGGGGCTGCTGCAGGTGGACCCCAGGCTGCCGTGGGTTGCTCAGAAGAAAAGGGACATTTTCCCTGTGCCGTACTGGAATGTCTGCATTGCCTCTCCTCTGTTTGGCTACTGACCCTCGACTGGTGTTTCTGGGATTCACCAACCTCCCCCTGACCCTCGGGTGCAGGAACCGCGGGCACACCTGAGGAACCGTCGTTTGTTGTCCACCGTCCTTCCCGCAGCGTCTCCCGGGCCTCTTAATTTCTGGTCTTTTTTATGTTAAATGAAGGGTAATGTAGCTTTTTTTTCTGATGGAATCCATCATCCTGTCCCTCGCACTGTGGTTTTGCCAGCGTTGCTTTATTGCTCCTTACACAATCTCTTTCAAAAGCTCTCTGATTTTATCTTGCTACTCAATGGCTCAAAGATGATGAAAGATTTCAGGTGGCTTGATGATGGGATAATTCCTCCTTGGTTCACAGCTGGAGGATGGCAGTGACACCTCAGCCCGTAAACACACTTGGGGCTTCTGCACGTTCTGCTGTTGGTGCTGACAGAGGCCGTTTGCTGTGTGCAAAATGGTTTTTCTCTTTTCTTTGTGCCTGGATAGTGTCGTTTTGGTCTGCGGGGGCCTTTTTTCACAAGTTCCACTGCAGCAGGTAAAACCGAAGGTCACATTCCCATTCCCATCCCGCTGGCTGTTGGGGTAGGCTGGGTTCTTGGCAGCTGAAACGTGTCCCTTGTGATAGTTTCCTTCACAGTCACTTTGTTCTCAGAAACGTCTCTTTGGACTCTAATACCTGTAAAGTACAGGTGGCTGTGGGTACTCTGTCCTCTTGTAAGGCTGCATGCGTGGAATCCCCTCCCGCAATATTGCAACTTATTGGTTATTAAATATTTAACCATGCAAATATTTACCAGCTAGAGAAGATCCATTCTGTGGACGGGATGAATTTTTCCATCCTGAGCTCATTTGAAGAGCCTTCAAAAATTTTTGTTCTCTGATACTTCCCACTAATGTGGATGATGTAAAGTTGATAATTTATGGAACTACCTGAAAGGAACCGGCAATTTTAGGACCTTTTCTCATCTCTTTCCTATATATGATGCCCAGTTGAATCATTCACGGTTGATGCTTTGTACCACTGCTGTTTGCAGATCAGACCAGAGTAAGGACGTTGATTACCCCGGGTGGCCTGCACAGGATCTGGATGTTTTGCCACCACGAGCTGCTCGTTCTTATGCTCAGCACATGCCTCATTTCAAGTGCAGCCGACGTTCTTTCTCTCTCTGTTATTGTTCTCCTTTTAATCAGGTCTCCGTGATACATATCAAAGAAGTGACGGCCTCACATCAGAATGAGGACAAACTCTGCGAGCAGCCCACGCTGGATTTTAGTGAAACTGGGAGACTTTTACAACAGGCAGGAGCTGCGGCTTTCAGACCTGCTGAAAATGTATTCTCACTTTTGTGTCTGTGCACCGAAAAACGGAAACATTTCCCCTTAATTCAATGTCGTTCTGATGCTGTGCCCCAGGGAAGCGCTGGCGTTTATTCTCTTGATCTATTAAATTATCTCTTCCCATCACTCTCACCAGGAGGGAGGATCTGTCTTCACCTGGGAGTCAGTGCTCGCTCTTCGTTCCTGCTTCATCTCGTGATGTTTTGGTGAAATCACCAGAGCTTCCAAAGAAATTTCTGTTAGACCCAGCAAAGGAAACGGGGACTGTGAAGGCAGCAGTGAGCTCGCCTGTGGAGTTTCAAACCTCCCCCCTCTCCTGGCTCACAGCTTTGTGCAGGATAACCTGGGCCTTCCGTGCAGGCGGGTGGATGGGGAGGATGCCTGATGCTCAGAGCCCGAGAGCGTGCGTGCTGCCTTTGTCCTTTGGGTGGGACAACCAGGGGTCACCACTGCCGGTGATCATTCCTGTCACTTCCCGAGCCCGAATCAGAGCGCCGTCCCTCTGGGATTGCCCCAGGCTCCTACAGCAGGAAGTTAATTGGGTTAGGATCGGGTTTTTTGTCGGTACCAAAATGGAACAATGTTTTTCGTGTTGCCTATGGCAGCTGGAGGGCACAGTAAGAGCATCTGCCAGCAAGGTCCTGCCTCTCACGGGTTTAGGTGCCTCAGTCCGTCTGGGGTAAGCAGCCTCAGATCCCTCCCGCTGTGGACACCTGCAGCTGTCCTGTCACCTTCACGGCTTTTGTCGCTGCAGCGTCCAGTGAGATGGAACATGGAGGTGGGAATCCCAGCCTGCAAAGGGCCTGGTCACATATTGTACTTTCTGTTAGTACGACTGTTGTGTTGTCCGAAGGAAAGGCCTCCACTTTCTTGAGGTGTTTTACGGGGAGGAAGGTCATGCTGCTGGGCTGAGCTCTGCGGAGGATGGACACACACCTCAGGGCAGCCTGTGTGGCCTCTGCGTGCCGGGGCCGGCGGGAAGGGGCTGGTACTCGCTCCCCGGAGTACCCTCTGTGCCCACAAGTGGACAAAGGAATTGCTCTGGGAGCGCTGAAGCCAACGCACAGGAGCCTGTGTGCACATTTCTTTTTGCCTAAGGTTGTTCTGCAGGTCTTGTTCTAACACGTACCACAATTTTCTTCTCAGAGCTTTAATAGGAACATCAGATAAGTACCCGAATTGCAAAATGTTGTGCTCATAAAATTAAGGCTTATTATGCTGATTAGTGCCTAACAAAAGGCATGCAAATAAAAGTGCAAGGTGTTCTCCTCACTACTTGTCATGTCGCTGGAGTCCCACTTTGAGCTTCTACACCTGCCACTGCACTGGCTGTATTTCTTACTCCTGCTTTGCAGTAGTTTTGATTCTCTAGCTCCGTTCCTCCACATAGGTTTGTTGTGTTGTTGTTGTTACCACAAGGATGCTCTCTGAGTAAGCGATTGCTGGTAATAACCCAGGCGCAGATTCGGTAGATACAAAATGGGGAAAGGGGAGAATACTTCAACTGGCACTTTCTTCCAGAAACCATCTGAATTCGGTCTTCTTTTTGTCTGTAATGAGCACTAGCGCCAGGATTAAGTAGGTGTTTTTTAATTAGTGGTGGTTTGTGTTTATTTTGTCACATACTGTAACGTGTAGCAAATAAACGTTGTTATGAAGTGTATTTTGCTCTGCATGTGCAGGGAGCATTCTAAGAACAGCTCGTTAAGAAAGGAGCTGTTGTTAGGTGAGGAGGAAGCCAGTGCGATCAGTGCTGAGTACTAAGAGTAGTGACACTAATATTATCCTAATATTTCTCCTAATTGCTCACAAATTTCTAT
This sequence comes from Eurystomus gularis, assembly GCA_013400335.1. NCBI lineage: Eukaryota > Metazoa > Chordata > Aves > Coraciiformes > Coraciidae > Eurystomus > Eurystomus gularis. The sequence continues at coordinate 117,793 of VZZY01007097.1, read as the reverse complement.
TTATTTCTGTGTGTGGTTATGGGATATCAGTGTCAGCAGTTAATCCAGAATTGCACAGGCTGTTACATCACCCGCGTCCCGATCTCTGCGTGCCTGCACTGCGGGGCTGCTTTCTCAGGGACCTGCCTCGCTGCGGGTGGATTCTCCTTCCCACAGCATGCTCCTCAGGTTCCACTCTGCTTTGCTCTCGCAAGGACTGGGTGCCGTGGAATTGCTTCTGCAAAGCTAGATGCAGAGAGGCTAGATGATCAGATAACCAGCAGTCCAGATGCTAGAAGAGCGTTGTGTGTTTGGAAGGAAGGACATGGTCAAGGAGCAGGACCAGTGGTCCCCAGAGCTGCTACGGTGGTGCTGAGCCGTGAGCTCCGGCACAGGCAGCCAGCTCCTCCGAGAACACTGTGTCTGACCTCGCTGAGAGCTGCTGTAAGGCCAGAGGTCGGGTGATGGGCTGTAGACCACTCTGTAAAAGCCAGGAAGCATGAACTTGGCAGGAATACTGTTGAGATTAACTTGGCAGGCTCTCCGAGAAGGTGTGAGGAGCAGGGCTCCTATTTGGGGAGGATTCTGTAATTTGGGCTGTTACAGTGTCCTGAGTAGACAGGTCTAAGAAGGAATTGTCACAGCCTCCGAGAGGATTGAAACCAGTGGTTCAGGGGACAGCTACTGGTGCAGGGACCAGACCCATCTGATGCTGCAGGTTTAAACACGAAGCAGGTGACTTTGCAGCAGGCAGGAGGTGGGGTGTCCTTGCAGATGTCACCCACGCTGCCCAGCACTGCCTCGCTGCATGTCAGCTCAGGGCTCCCAGGGTGGGCAGACGTGTAACGTAGCCCATGAAGACTGGCCAGTTCCTCAGGTCCCCCCGCCCAGAGACACTGGTCGGAAAAACAATTACTTCTTCCTATTTTTCTTTTCTTCTCAAATACTAATCACGCTGGCTGAGAGCCTGGCACAAGGCAGAGCAGTGAATCACCGGCACGGATCTGCTCAGCGCTCGGGCGCTCAGGATTGCCGTTCCCACGGCTCCCGCTCGGTCTGCGTTTCCCAACCTTCTCCCGCGGGTGATGCCTTCCTCAGAGCGCGAAACAGAACGCGGGACTGTAAAACCGAGGGAGAGACACTGTGGGCAGTGGTGCCCCTTTCGTGCTGAGCAGATGGGTCGAGAAATGCAAGGGGTAAAGGGGGTGGGAGAGAGCTGGTGCGGCGGCAGGAGCCCTCTGGACGACTGCCGGGTGGAAGCCCCGCGTTGGTTCAGTGCTTCAGCCCGTGGGCGTTCTGCTTGCGCAGGGCCCACGTTTAACAGCCCCGACAGAAGGGAGAAGCACTGCTGGGGAGCAGGCAGAGGCGACCCCGGGGCCGATTAGCACCTGTCCGGGGCATAAAGGAGGGAAACACGACTATAATTAGAGAGAAGAGCTCCGTCCCCAACTTCTGGGGCATTTGCAGCCTGGCTGCTGTGAGCAGTCCCTCTGCGGTGTCTTCTGTAGGCAGCTCCTCACGTGGGCTTGGGAATCTTTTCTCTTGGGTGTCTTTTTTTTTTTTCTCTCACTGAGTTTTGTAAAATCACGTCCTGTTTTTGAATCTACCCGTGTCCTCTGTGCGATGTACGCCTGTCTGTCCACAGGCGTGAGGAGTGCCCTGGGGTGGCGTGGGGGGGTAGGACGCAGCTACGAGAGCGCAAGGGAAGGTGGTGACCAGGAGAAGCAGCCTGTGAATTCCAGCTGTAAGAACATCTGTGGGCAGCTTGGTTTGTACTCCAGCGTCATGAATTTCTCCTACAGCACAGACAGCTGCGATCACAAATCCTCCTCTAACTGAGCTTTTCCCCACGGTGGGCCTGGGCAGGCAGCTCATTCGGGTCATTAATTGTACCTCATTTGAGTTCTGCCCTCGGGGCTGTTCTGGTGCCGAGAGATGAAAATTTCCACCTTATATTCCATGATAAAAAAGTTTTAGTGACTCCTTAGGGAGATTTCTTTCAAGAGGCTCTCTGGGCAACCTTCCTTCAAGCCGCCCTGGCTTTCCCTGGTGGAAGGTAACAGCAGGAACGAGCAGGGCTTTCGCTGCTGGTTTTCCCTTCGCAGGGAACACCGCGGCGTTGTGCCTGGTAGTGTCTTCTTCAGCGTTTTACCCAGTCAGTCTTAAATAGAGAATATGTCGCTGAAAACTTGTGGGCTCTGCACACTGTCTGACATGTTATCGTGTATTCCCCGGGTAAGGCTCAGTATTTGTAACCAATTAACAAAATGTTGGCTAAAGGAAATTCCTCCCAGACGTGACTTCCTGGTTGCAGCAGAGAGAAGCAAAGATTTATTAGCATTTATTTCTGGGGGTTTTTTGTTGTTGTTGTTTTTTTTTTTTTCCCCCCAAGAATACCAATCACGGTAGAGATGAACTCAGGTAAGAGTGATTAGGCACAGAAATTCAGAGGGAAGAAGCAGACGGGCCATCCAGAGAGCACTGGTGAGCCCCTGGAGTGAGCAGCGGTGAGTAACTCGTTTGCTCTCGCTGGTCACGGAGCTGTGGTGGGACACGCTCCGTGTGCTCCGTGTGGCCCAAGGGCCACCAAGGAGGTTCTGCAGAGGAAGGTGCTGCTGCTGCCAATCAGTCCTCAGACTTCCTGAAACTCCCTGTGGAAAGAGGAAGGGAAGCAGGAATTTCTCTGAAGAAGTGTTACCTCATTTGGCAGTTTTAATCTTTTTGTTACTTCGTAATTACAGACTGTGCAGCTCTCAGTGGATGAGATTTTTTTCCCCATCATTCTGGAGGGGTCAGAACAGTGTCAGGCATAACGGTGCGTGTGTCTGCAGCTTTATGGCATGGGATCCACGGACCTGCTCCTACTCTCAACTGCCTAAGTGGAAATCACTCTTTAAATCTAGTGACTGTAGCACCATAAATCAAATACAGATGAACTCCGAATCTGCGTTTATGAGCATGGGTATTTACAATGACATTTAAAAATTAGGATAGCACATAATATCTTTTAATTTTAGCTACCAAGCGTCAGCACGCGTGGGACTGTTGCAAGTCAGGTGGTTTGATCAAAGGAGTAAATTTTTACGGAGAAGTTTGCAAAGCCTATTGATTTTTTAAAACTGTGTCTCAGCTACACCGATCTTACCAAAAACTCTTACTCATTACACAAAGGCCTTCTCAATTCACAGCCTTTGTTTCCAGCACCAGGAGGGTCTGGGCAGTGTTCTTGCCTTCTACGTTGCTGGCTTCAGGCCAGTTACAGCCAATACTTGGGTGACCAGCCACCGGTCTGTGATGGAAACCAGCAGGTTTGTGAGGCAGACCACATCTTTAACTAAGATTAACAGCCCTGTAACTTCCTGGGTAAGAAGGAATAAATGGAAGCCTCAAAGCAGGATCATTTTCCGTCTTTAAAAAAACAAAAAAGCAGAAGTGGAAGAGAACCTTTCCTGTTCATTTGCAGGCCTTGTCTGAGATGCTGTCAGGACCTGGGGCCTTACCCATTCTCATCGTTTTTATGGCTTCGGACACTTCCTCCATGGTTGCTCCTCTCTCCAATGTTTTGTTCCCTTCCAGGCAGAGCTTCATGTTTTCAGCACCTCCTGAAACCACAGCCATGAAATCAGACATGGAGAAGACCTTTTGGTCACTCCCCATCTTTTACTACTTCAGGGTTTTGCAGCTAATACCCCTTATATTTTAAATGTCTCGAGTGTTCCAGCTATTTTACCCTGCTTTAACCATTTTTCCCCTTAATACCAGTTACATTTCCAACATTTGGCTTCATTCCAGAACTACGGACTTCTCTAGTTCTCTGCATGCTTTGAATTGAGCATTATTTTTGCTTTCCCCCTTCCTTTCCTCTCTCTACACGTCCTCTAAATGCAACTCTTCATAACAGCCTCTTAACTGGAGTCACTTGTGAAAACGCTACTGTGTCGATGTGTTACTGGATAAGGACAAATGTCAGAGTGGGCTTAAACACGATTGGGAATAAGTAGCAAAAATAACCGCGGATTTTGCCATGAGGAAGGAAATTCTGATATTCTTTCCTGCTGTTCAGAGAGAACAGTGAATGGGAGGATGTACTCATTCTGGTTTTTTTACCTTGGCTTTCACAAGAGTTGCCAGACTGGGACTGGGAAGATGAAGAGCGGGAGAGGCAGGACTTGCCCCCTCCTCCTCCACCACTGCCACCTCCTCCACCTGAGGTTTTACCAGAGGCTCCACCTCCCATTCCTCCTCCACTCCCTCCTCCACCTCCGGAAGAGGAGCTTCTTCCATAGGATCCTCCAATTTTTCCTCCACTGCTTCCTCCACCTGAGGTCCAACTACTTCCTCCTCCACTGCTTCCTCTTCCAGAAGACCAGCAAGTTCCTCCATGACTTCCTCCTCCAGATGATCCACCACCAGCTCCTCCCTGTGAGATGCTGCAAGGAGAAGAGGGCATGTATGTGTAGGATTTACAGCAACACGAGCAGTGTCTGGCATCCTCTCAGCTCTATCAAGGACACCTTCTGACTCCCTCTGAGCTCCTCGTATGAGTGAGGAAATGCTGTTGAGTGAAACATGCTCTAGAGAACTGGTTCTAAACGATCCTAATTAAGTCTAAATTAACTGATCTGCACAGAAGAAGGCAGATAATGAATGGCTTTGGAGTCTTTCAAAAAGGTACCTGGCGTGTTTGTAGAAGCCAGTTGTTTTCATCCTTACTGTTCATTTTCATACGTAACTGAACTTCCTCCTTGTGCTCAGGAGAAATGGCCAATTACAATCCCAAATACTCTTGTAAAGGTTTTTGTCCGGTCCATAAGAAGTACAGACTAATTCGGCTTTGTACGCTGCCAGCTAAGAGTTAGCTTCCGTCTGAATTCTTGTGATTGTTGTAAAGAAGTTGATGATTATTTAGTTGCACTAGTTCCTAACAGAAATATTGCTACTTCCATCTTCACCTCTCCGCAAAGCTGGCGTGTTAATGAATCTGAATGTACGTACCCGATGTCTTGGTGTCCCTCCTCCAGCAGCGCCCGGTACTGAGCAATCTCCTGCTCCAGGCGGGTCTTGATGCCCAGCAGCATCTTGTACTCCTGGTTCTGGCTCTCCATCTCGCAGCGGATGCTGGCCAGCTCCTCCTCCAAGGGGCCGATCATGGCCTGGATCTGCTGCAGCTGCATGTTGTAACGACGTTCTGTGTCTTCCAGGTTGGATTGCAAGGACTGTCCCTGAGGAGGGAAGAAGAAACACCGTGTTTATGGGAACATGGCACGTTGTGGGAGTGTGGCAGGATCAGATCATCCTTATGCTCAAAGTGAGAAAGCTCTTACATAGTGTCACATGCACCAAGCACCTTCATTAATGAAGAGCTACCCATAGCTGCTCTGCTGCTGCTCAGAACACCCGTGTTCTTCATGGGTCAGAGGATCAGAAGCAACCATTACCTACCATGCTGATTTGAGACTGCAGCTCAATTTCCAGGCTCTGATATTCACGTTTCAGCTCTGAGATCTGTTGGTTGCTCGATTCCACTTCCTGGCCACTTGAGTGGACTTGTTGACTCACTTCCTCCATCTGAAAAGTTAGTATGTAGAATTGGAGATTTTGAGCGTAACGGTCTCAACATGGCAGTTTGTCAACACAAGTTGCAGCCAGGCCAGTTTCATATGGGCTGTTTGAACTGGTTTATATGGCTCTGCCAGTGCTGTTCAAGCCCACTGGTGATATCCTTTATTTTAATCAAAGGGATTCTACCACTACATCCTAAAAGTGATGGATGTTGTTGTTCAAAGTGTCATTCATCTACAGGAGGTTCCCACCAGAAGTTGGTATTGCTTTTCTTTTGCAATGAGAACATTTGAATTAGAACCATTTACCTTTGCTTCATACCACTCTTCAACCTCTTCGCGGTTTCTCTGAATAATATTTTCATATTCTTGTCTCATGTCATTCAGTTTTTTCAGCAGATCCTCTCCTGGAGCAGCATTCATCTCCACGGTCACATCACCACTGGACTGTGTTTGCAGTGATTTCATTTCCTGCAAAGCAAACCCAGGCCCAAGGCAAATAAACAAAAATGGTGAAATTACTTTGCAAGAGTTTTGAAGTCAGTTTACTTGCTCTGATGTCATAAACCATCCTGGATCCCTTCAACAACACAGAGATATGTGTGTTGAGTTTTTTCTTGTGGCAACTACTTGGCCTTGACTTCCCAGCCATTGCTTTTTGAGGGGACCTGTGCTCAGGGATGCCCTGAGCCTGGGGCTGGCACTCAGCCCATCTCTGGTGGCCTCTTGCTGAGCTGCCACACGTGAGGAGAGCAGGGAAGACCATTTAGTGCAGAGGATGCTACCTGTGAAACCTGCCCCCGTTTCCCTTCGTGTCAGGGTTCGTGTTTCCCAGCACGGTTTGCATTTCAAGGAGCTGGCTCTTACCTCCTCATGGTTCTTCTTGAGGTCAATCATCTCCACCCTTAGAGACTCAAACTGCATCTCCAGGTCAGACCTGCTCAGAGTCAGGTTATCCAGCAAGGGTCGCAAGCTGTTAATGTCGGCCTCCACATTCTGCCGGAGACCAGACTCCGTCTCGTACCTGCGCCAGGGACAGTGCAGAAAGGTCAGCCCTGGTCTGGGGCTCTCAGTCCTCCTCCTGCCAACTTTCTGTATGAAAAAGCTCCCGTATTCCAGTGTCTGTGTCCAGCGGACACGGTATCACGGTGTCTGCTCTCGTGTCTGTGCTTCACAGCACACAGCACCTCTCCACCAGCAGCCAGGACTTAAAGTTAAATATTAAATTAACGTTAAAATGTGTTCTGTGGTCTTTTTCATTGCCTCTTCTAACCATGGACTTTGTGCAGGTTTCATCTCTCTGTTTCATCTGACTTGCAGTGGAAGATAATCATAATTTTTCTTCCCTTAATAAAGCTTTTTTAAGGGCTGACTCCACAGCATTCCCACTGAAATCATTACAGAAATAATGAAGAATTTTGAAGTGTTGCCGTGGAACCAGGAGGAAGCCCAGCCCAGGTTGATTGGTATTTCTTTATGGAGCGAATTTATGAAACTAAGTTGAGGAAAGCGGGAGAAAGGAAATCAGTGCCTGGGAAAGAGTGATAAATATTTACTTGATCCTGAAGTCTTCTGCAGTCATCCTTGTGTTATCCAGGTCCAAAAGTACCTTGTGGGTTTCCACAGCCGCAGTCAAAATCTAGAAGAGAAGACAATCTGCTGAGGAAAACTTTCCCTGTGAATCTCTCAGGTTTGCTCGAGGGACAGAAACGTGAACGCGATCGTCTTCTCGTAACCCCCGGGTGTCTGAGGGGATCAGCATTTCCTACACACAGGGGCTGCAGAGGTCATCTGCAGTGCAAAACAGAGAGGTGCCTGGGTGAAAATAGCATCTTTTGTGAGAACAGGAGTCCTGTCCAGAGCCTTGGTGTCACCACCACAGCTCTGTCTCACCTTCCATGCCCACGGGCCAAGGACTGTACTCAAATACCAGTTTGGGGTGTGCTAATGGGGGGGATGCATTGTCTCTCCACCGGTAGTTGGAGGTGGTTGGATGCATGCACAGAAGGCAAAATTTCAAGCCCAAGAGGCACTTGTTGCGTTCCGAAGTATCCGTGCCTCAAACATTCTAGTCAGTCACAAAAAGTCTGTCAATGCTGAAACTTCTCTGACAAAGAAAGTCCTACCTGATTTTGAAGATCTTCAATTTTTTCGTAATAGTGGCTGTAGTCCTTTGAACCAGTAGGACCTTGCTTCTGGTACCACTCCCTGATTAATTGTTCAAGCTGAGTATTTTCCCTTTCCAAGTTTCTGACCGTCTCCAGGTAAGAAGCCAGGCGTTCATTAAGACTTTGCATGGTCAGCTTTTCATCATTGGAGAGAATTCCCATGTTCCCCCCATGAAAGCCACCACTGCCAAAGCTGCCACCACTGAAACCAGCAGCACCTCCACCAAAGCTTCCTCCATAACCACCACCAAACCCACTCCCACCTGATCCAAAGGCTACTCCCATGCTGCCACAGCCCATTCCCCCTCTGTAACCACCACCGCTCATTCCCCCCCCATAATAACCACCACTCATTCCTCCTCCGTAACTACTGCGCCTGATCTTCCCATAACCACCACCACCAGCTCCCCCACCATAGCTGCTCCTGGAACTTCCTCCACCACAACTGCTGCCAGAAAACCGGCCACCACCACTCGTCCTGGAAGTGATTCTTCTTGAGGAGGTAGAGGAACTCTTGCTGCCCCCTCCGCCACCACCACTGCTGGCACTGCCACCACTGCTCCCTCGCAGGCAGCTCTTGGAGGTCTGCTTGGACCCACAGCTCATGGTGGCAGCAGCGAACGGTTCAGTTAAAGCTCAGAGCTGGTCTTACAGTTGTTGTGGAATCATAGCTCCAACTCCCACCCTGCCTGGCCTGCATTTATACCTGAGGTAGTGGGTGTCACCGCCAAAGGCAGCACCCTCTTTCCATGTGCGTTCTCCTGCCAAGGGTAATTTGCCAAAAGGAGCTGCTTGACAGTGTCAGGAAGCTTAACCCATACACAAAGTGTTTGTGACCGTTTGTTTATTAACACAAAACATGTAATTTCTGTTGGGTGGCTCTGAATTAGGTAGATCTTTTCTGAGATCTAGTCCACTGACTTACAGTCATCTGAATGAAACTCATCCCACTCAGCTCCGTCTGTCCACATCTCTTTCCGCTCAACAATAAACTCTCCTGTTACGGGACAGCAATGAGCTATCTCTCTTTTAGTGTCATCATCCTCACGCTCTTTCCCCTTTCAGGTATTTGTCGAGGAGTCCCAGCTGATCTTTTTATACTTCAGTGATATTTTAATAGGTTCTGGTTTACGGTTGCCTGGTGCTGTAGGCTCCTTATTTTTAGCCCTTTATTGCTTTGTGCCTTGTGAAAACGTATCGCAGGATGTGTTTTGTAGGGACACCGAGCCACGCTGGCAGCTTTGTAATTTCCCATAAAAACTTGAACGTTGGCCCATATCACACGTGTCAGCAATTTATTCCAAACATACATCTACAATTATGTTTTATAAGTAACAATTTAATTATGAAAAATCGTGTGACAACAGCCAGAAAAGAGCTCTGTGTAAGAGTGCGAGGAAAAGAGCGTGACGGGGTGCAGCAGGGACCGAGCGCCGTGACGGGGGTTGAGTGTCCTGGGAAGGGGTCCTGGCTCGGGGCTGCTGTCCCTCCACACATCCGTGGGTACAAGAGGTGATGTTCTCGCTCCTGAGGGGATTTCAGGATTTCAGTCAGGATGTTTCCTTCCACAGTGCAAATACAAACACCCTTGGAGGAGAAGGGTTGGAAGGGTTGGGTTCCTGGGTTTGGGATTAGGTCAATGAGCTGTTCATCAAAGTGGAATTTCCCTTCTGTGTTCTATTTGTGGATGCAGCGTGACCTGAAGTAGGAGATGTTTGTTGTCTTGCATCTTCGTCTTTAAGATTGTACCTGTTTCAGAGACACAGCAGTGGATAATTCAGCTGAGCCTCCGTCTCCTGAGCTCTTACAGCAACCTGAGCCTCACACATCTGAAATGTCTTTCCCCTCCTGCCTGTCCTCCTCCCCAGGCTCACCGTCTTTAGCATTTCACACTCTGTCCACTGCCATTCCTTGGGGGCTGAACTAGCTGTGTGATACCCAGCTTCCTGTATTGGTTTGGGATCTTGCTCCTTTCCAGCTCAGCCTTTGTGTTGTTGGTTTGGTTGTTGCTAGTTTAGAGGTTTGTTTGTTATGGTTTATAGCAAGTGTTTGTGGAAACATCTTTTTATAAACGCCCCTCCCAGCACACCCGCGCCCACGCTGCAGGACACACCTCAGTTTCATCTTCTACACTTCATTTCTGAGCCGTCCAAGGAAGCAAGGCCCCGTCCGGCTGTAGAAATGTAGATGGGTCACTACAGAACTTAGTAGAATCCAAGTAATGAAATTTTAGCTTGTTCCAGTGAGAAGTCCTTTCCTCCTGAAGTGCACGAGATTCTCCTACACTAACAGCTACTTGAAACTCTTGGGTTACGTCCTGTGTGACTGTTGGCATCCCACTGCTGGCACCCAAGGGTGTCTCTATGCAGGGAGGATCCCTCTATGGAGAGACAAGGGTCCGTCTCTGTGTTGTTCTGGGTAATTGTGCAGAAGGGTAGAGGGTTGTGTTTGGGTTCTTCTGGAAAGCTGTTTATTATATCACTTTTGTGAGTCATCCCTTTGTGTCTTCTGTTCACAAAAAGAACATGTTTGGATAGTTTGAGTGTCAGTGAAGGAGCTTGTGTGCAACATGCTCCTCAGCTTCGTGTTTTGCACAGGAAAGGAAGGTTTAATGCCTTTTCTTCCCTAGAATTGTGCAGGCTACATACCTCAAGGGTGAAGATCAGCTGCTTAAAACGGAAGAAGCCTGATGGATTCGGTGTATCTGAAATGAGTGGCCAGGGTCAGGGATAGAAGTTATGGAACAAACAGTTCCTGAAAGGAAAGATTCCTTTCAAGGTTTGCTGTGAGACAGAAGCTGGTTTACAAGTAGTTTTCTCTGCAATTATGGCTCATAGGACTGTCCGGGCATTTGCAGGCGTGCTGAGCTAGCTAGATGATCTTAGATAATGTTTCCAGCAAAACTGAGAGATAATGCTGCAGACGAGAACCTGGAGAGCTGGCAAACCCGTGATACAAGAGAGGTGTCACTGATCTCTGCAGGAACTGCGAGGACCCCAGCAGTGTCTGTGCGATGGGAAGAGCTGGGGCTGGTGCTGCTTCTGAAGTGTTCAAGGTGCTGCTCCAGCAGCGCGCCAAGGCACGTCCACCCGAAGCTGGTGAGCCCTTTGCTGTCACACACCGTGGTGCAGAGCCTCAGGTCTGTTGGGTGTGAGTGTTAAAGGGCTCTTGGGGATTCTTACCTGCTTGAGAGACCTCTGAAAGGCTGCTCCAGAGGAGCTGCGAGCGTCCGTGCCTCTCACTGGTAGAAACAATCAAGTGTGAATTGAACTGTGAGCTGAGGTTTAACACACGGGACTTGTTTCGGAACAGATTTTTCTTTTTTTTTTGGCACGGGGCATAACAAATGGAGAGAGCCCAGAGTCACAATGTACCCTCCAAGCTGAGAGTTCGGTGGCACTCAGGAAAACCGGCCCTCGCGCCTTGACTGACAAGCTTCAGGTCACAGCCAAGGTAGGAGGAGGTGGAGGAGGAGGAGGAGGATGTCCTGAGGGCAGATGGCACCATAATTGTTTGCAATGAGGCCTCTTCCCTTTTCCTGTGATGAAACTCTTCCAAGCTCTTGCCCAGAGGAGGAGGGAGGACTATTTAAGCCTGCAAGGCTCGCCCAGTGTGGGCAAGGATTCACCCAGTGCATCCCAGTGGCAGAATTCTCCCGTGCTCGGCGGCAGCACTGACTGCGTCTCAGGCAGAGCCTGGGAGAGCGAAGCCCTTCTCCTTGGGGGGTGTGTGGCAGCAGTGAGGGGCGAGGCTGAACCAGCCTCTGTGCAGGGTCCGGGTGGTGGCACGGCGATGGGTGTGTGGGCTGAGCAACTCCCGTCAGCTCCCCTGGCACCACCTGCTCTGAGCTCTGCGTTTACAGCCTCCCCTGGGCTGGTGCTTTGGGGAGAAGCACATTTGTGGGGTACGACTGGGCCGTGACCCACCTTTTCGGTGCTTCAGTGGTGATCAGTCCCCTTCCATCCTTCCTACTTCTGGCCAAGCCTTGTCAAGTGAATTCAGGTCGCTTGTGTTGCTACAGAGAGAAAAACTGTGGAAGATCTATCTGGGGAATATGGCTCGTTCTCATAGTTATACATGATAAACTAACCTCCATTATATAAGCATTAAGCAATTTTATTAAATAAAAAATCCCAGATGTTCCCATAGAACAACGGTCCTCCATTGTAAAGAAGAAACCCAGTCCCTGGAGTATGACTGTGTTCGGGGGAGAACCTGTTCTCATTCTGAGGGTGTACGTGGCTCTTGCTTCCATGGAGGGGCAGCTGCCTGACACTTCCCATGAAGCTGTTCTCCTCTCCACTGAAATTTAAATGCTGAGGGTTTTTTCTTATGCTGGTAAAAAGCTAGATGTTTGAAAACTGAAAGATCTGAGAAAATTTGATTCGGATTAGCTGAAATATAGAATAATTTTGGGTTAGAAGGGACCTTAAACATTGTCTGGTTCCAACCCCCCTGCCATGGCAGGGACAACTCCCACTAGACCAGGTTGTTCCAAGCCCCGTCCAACCTGGCCTTGAACACCTCCAGTGCTGGGGCATCTACAACTTCCCTGGGCAACCTGGGCCAGTGAATTAGGGCTCAATGATGTTTGTTTTTTGTTTTGAAGCGAGGGAGTAAGTCCCCATTCTCCTGATCTCTTCTGCAAAACAGGGTGTAAGTCTTGGCATCTGCCCACACCCGGGATGTGTGGTCACGGGGAGTATCCCTGGAACGTATCCTCCGTGTCACGTCTGATGGTCCTAACGCAGCACGTTCACCCACCCGGCAGTTACACCGGCCTGCAGCTCTGGGAGGGGATCTGCTGTCCTCCACGCGCGGGCAGGCAGCAGCACCCAAACAGCTCTCCTGGAGGAAAATACAGACTTCTTGCATACATTATACCTGAGCTGTTACTCATGTGTTATTGCAGGGACTAGTACTGATGAAACATTAAAAGGCACCTTCAAAAGCTCCACCACCCAGTGGAACGATGGTGATTATGATAGGAGCGGTAATTAGGTGAGTCAGGGCTGCAAGAGGCTTTTACAGTAGAGCCCTTTGGTCAGGAACTTCATCGTCGGGGGTCTGAAGAGCCCCTCGCGCCGCTCACTCTTTGGGGTCTCAGCCGGTGCCTTCATTGGCGAGACCTTCATCAGCGAAGGGTCTTTGTAACACAGCCCCAGCGCCTGTGGAGAGCCTGGTTTCACTGCACTCTGCTCCTGCCAAACATCCCAGCGCTGTTCGGAAAATGTAAACAGGTATTAGCAAATCTGTGCAGCGAGTTTCACCTGCCTCCTGTTCCACACGCCCACACCCAGGAGGACCCAGCTGGGGTCTCTGGAGAGGCGGGGGAGACCCACGCACAGGATCGGGCCATGGCAACCTCGCTGCGACTGTGACCGTTGGTTACAGGGCAGCGAGCTGGAGCGAGATGTCAGGGCTGACGGCGTGTTCCACGTTCTCAGCTCGTGGGATCTGCCCGGCACATGGCGCAGACACTACCCCATCTGGTTAGCCAGGTGTTTCTCTCAGAAGAAGATGAGCCAAGCAGCCAGAGCCGGGTTTGCCGCACGCCTCTGCCCTGGGCACCCTTCGCAGGCTCGGTGAGAGCCGGGTGCCCTCTAGAGAGCAGCTGCCCGTGGCACAGGGCTGGCGATGTCCCTCCTCCTGCATCCCCAAATGTCCCGTGCAGGGAAACGCAAGATGTGTCTGAATCGCTCAGCACCGTGGGCACGGAGGGAATACGGGAATGTGCTCCCTCATCCCCATCCCACTGCGGTGCGGGTGGCCCTGGACTGTGCTGAAATTACTGTAGATTGTGTATCATTGCGTCTGTATATAATATATTTTAACTACCTATTATTGTATTTTTGTTGCATGGTCTAACAGCAACCTCCCGTTAGCCACAGATAGTATTTGCCAAACTTCTCTGCATCTCCTGGCGTCTCAGTAGAAGGCGAGTCCCGTGGGAATCAGGGGAGCAGCTCTGGGTCTCCCCTCCCTGGCAGGCAGGAGAGGACTGTGCCAGCCCCGAGACGGGCAGGTCGGATCCATAACTGGGTCTGCCAGTTAACAACGGCTGACACCTTATGGAGAGATCGGGAAAGTACCGAGAGCTCTGGTCTGCTGGTGTTTACCAGCGACCTTCTCCATTTCCTTGTTCTCCATGACAGCATTTACCTGTAGTGATAATTTGTTATTCAGCTCCTCCTAAGTTTTTATCTGAAATAAGTTCAGTGCTCATGGAACACTTTCGGTTGAGCCTCGTACAAACTGGTAGACAACCGTTCAGGCAAACACAGGTTCAGCTTCAATTTCCTCTGAAAAAATAACAATGAAAACAACCCGGTATAAATATTTTCACAAGTTCTTCAGGCTGACCTTTCATTCTGTGGCTGCAGGAGGGAAACACCAGTGCCGATGGCAGCAAAAAGTGAAAACACAGATGCCAAATTCACGGGGTTTTAGTTTCAACAGGAAAGTCGCTCACGTCAGGGAGGTTTCGGTTCGTGCTGTTCAGCCGAAGTCCTCGGCTGGGGTGGCCCGTCTGCAATCCCGGTGTTTGCACGAGGGTTTGCATGAGGGTGGCAGCTGCTGGGGAGGAATGAGTCTGGGGAGAGCAACACGGTACATGGGCACAAGACCAGAGAAGGCAGAACCTCGTCCTCCCCTGGTGCCCAGCAGCCAGAAGCCCGGTGCCAGCCCTCGCTGCCCATTTTCCCGGCCGGCAGGAGCCAGGAGAGGCCGCGCTGGGAGCGCGACAGCAGCTCCGGGCCAGGGCCAGGAGCCAGCGGCGCCTCGCCCAGCTCTGCCTTCCCCGCATCCCGCTGCTCCTGCAGCCCTGTCCGGCCAGGATTGGCCTGATTGCTTCTCTGCTTCAAAGTTGAAATTCCATCCTCCCTCTGTGCCATCCCCGTCTCCCAGCTTCTTGCAGCACACAACCACCAGGAGCGGAGGCAGAAGCTCTCGCAGGGCTCTACGTTCAGGGGTGGGATTTGGGGAAATGCCCTCGCCTTTGTCATTGAAATATTTGTGATTTCTCAGCAAAGGACTCAAAAATGTTTTGCGTGTGTTTCGGTGTGAGAAGTGTTTGTGCCATGCTATATAGGCTATAAAAAGGGCTGTCAGTCCATCTGCTTTTCTGTCCTGTGGGTGTCTCTGCACAGCTACGGATGTTCAACCACCCCCAGTGTCTCAAGAGAGAGGAATCCATGGCAAAATTCAAATGATTTGAATGTTGTCATGGCCGCAGCTGCTCGCAGCCCTGCCTACAGTCACACAAGGGGAGAAGCACTTGCATTGCCTGGTCCCTCTCCCCAGGGAGATGTCAGACGCAGAAGGGATGGGAATTGCTCTGCAGAGGCAGGCTCACTCAGACGTGCTTACCTTACAGAAGTCCAGAAGATAGGTGAGGTCAGAAGACACCTCCCTCCCCAGATGACTGTGGTGCAGATATGTTAAGAGGTGTGGGGCTGACATCATCCCCCCCAGCAGCCAATACGTCTCACCATTTAGTGCCTGACACATCTGGAGAGCAGCTGGAGCTGGGCCATCCCTGGATGGCTGCTAAGCCCATCACTGTGTGTGCACAGACACCATCCTGGGCCTGCTTTTGCGTGGAAATTTCTGCCATGAGCTCTCCGTTCTCCTTTCATTGACAAGCTCCAGCTCCACTTACTTCTGCCTGTGTTGTTCTGCCATGAACGTGAGCACAGTGCTCGGTGGGAAGCACACGGACACCTGCCTGACCTGGCTGCTCATAGACACCCTGGAGGAGGTCATGCAGGGACGGGCAACGAATGCTGCAGGCTTTGACAAGGCAGAGGTGGAGCAGGGGCCAGCGAGGCCCTTCTCTGGCTCCCACTGGCAAAGCAGCTTTGTTCCCAGAGGAGCATGACCCTGACCAGTTTAGGTGACCCTTGTGCATGGACCAGCAGCTGATTTTCTAAAGGAACTCAGTCTCCAGACACACATTTCTTGATTGCATCAGGCAGAAGCAAAGTTTTATTAGAGGAATTTTTCCACCAGCAGGTACATTAGTGATCCTGACTAACGCAAGTAGCTTCTAGAGATTCCAGCATTACAGAACAGAAGTAGCAGGACAGAAAAGGAGGTGGCCCCCACAAGGCCCCTCTAGATACATGGCAAAGCATTGCTGAGTTACTTCTACTTTCTCTGCATAGAGGCGTGCGGTGAACACCGCGTGTTCTGGTTGTGTCTGTGGGTTTCTCTGTGTCTCACCTTCTGATCCTTTCCTCCTTAATCACAAATTCTTCTGCAGGTCACTGGGGAAAAAAATGTAGCAGCATTATTTGATTGGAACAGATAAAATCCTTCAAATAGCAGCAGTTTGGTCTGTGTAGTGCCCTTATTTCAAGAATACTCTGTTAAAGAGGAGCAGTTGTCAGGCAACCCGGGAACCCCCAGAAATTCCCTAGATAATTGTGTTTAATGGGAATTTGCACTTGTGAATTACAGATGGGCTCCTTTTCACTCCTTGCAGACTCTTTGGCTGAGCTTTTCTTGCCTGTCTTCTTCTTTACTGCTACGGCCAGATCTTTTCTTTAGGCCTCATTTCCCTGCTTTCTCCCCTTACTTCTCCAGCTCCCTCTTGTCCCCTGCTTGCTTTCTGCTGCTCCATGTTCAGTCAGAGCTCTCTTTAACCCATCTCTTCATGACACAGCCTGTTTTGCACTGCGTCATAACAGGTCGTGCCTGTAGCACAGTGACTCTCGGAGAAGATACCAGTAGCATGTCCCAGGAGAGTGTGTTGTCCCCCGGCCTTAGTGCAAAGGGACAAACCCAAAAGACTAGTTTCCTTGCTCTCACCTTGTATATCTCCAGTCTTGCAGGGCGGGACTTGGGGCTGGCAGTGGGAGGCTGTAGTAGTAGTGTACGTGTGGCTCGTCCTAATGACTCCTCCTCCTACACCCGATCCTACTCCGATTCCTCCTCCGTGTCTAGTGGGATAAATTCGGTCAGAGAAACAGGGAATTCTAGAGCTTTGCAGGACACTGCTGACTGGCCACACCACACAGAGTCCCAGGCTGTATCTCTTAGAGGGGTCAGAGCATTTCACATTGCTGCTTGTTTCCCTTTCAGAGCTGCTTTGCGTTTGGGCTCCCCTTTGGCATGGGAACGCAGCGCAGAGCATTGCAATTAATGTTTATTTGGACAATTCTTGCCCATCTTACTACAGGAGAGGTTGTTACAAGTGCTGATGTTACACTAGGAGTTACAACGGTGTAACTGGCAATTAACAGGTTTGGTTTCTCTGCTTTGCAGATCCCAAGGAGTGACATGTAGTTCAGAGCTGAATGTTCATCACAGTAAAGTTGCTCATAAGAGAACTTTTGCCTCTCAAAGAAAGGATTAAATGAACTAAAGCTTATGTGGGACTCCCAGTCTGTGATACAGATTCCTGATAGTTTCATTTATTCTCTAGTGGATTTAGAGATCTACGTACATAAGGTCCTGCTGTCCTCCTTCCAACAAGCACCGGTAGGTCTGAATCTCCTGCTCCAAACGACACTTGACGTCCAGTAAGGTCTTGTACTCTTGGTTCTGACACTCGATTTCCGCTCTAATTTCAGCCAATTGCTGCTCCACGCACGTGATCTGGTTCTGTAGCTCACCCAGGAGGGTGTTGTACTGGCACTCGGTCTCAGCCAGAGAGGATTCCAAATTATTTCTCTATAAACAAGACAAGCAAAGAAACAACCTTAACTTATGTGTCACCCCGGGTTTATCATTTCCAATCCAAAATGAAAGAGCTGTTCACCACCATCATGCTGGTTGGTGGGGCTGGCCGCTGAGGAATCGGCTCCCAGCTCTTGTGTGAGAGGTGAGCTCCTCACCCACCTGGCTGAGCTGGGCCTGGAGGTCGATCTCCAGGGCTTGCAATTGGCGTCTCAGTTCAGTGACCTGGTTGTTGCACGTCTCCACCTCCTGACCGCTTGTAATAACCTCCCGATTCACCTCCTCAATCTGAAAAGCACAAATCCAGAAGAAAGAGCTTCAGAGGATTTCTGTGTAAATTGGACTTGCTTGCACAGAAGCTCAGTCCAGTGAGCAGCTGGCAGCAGCAAAGTGAGCAGGACGAGTTCTCTGCACCGGGCGTTAACCGCCGGCTTCGCTGCCGGCTCTTTGTACAGATCTCATTAACCTCGTGGCTATTAAGTCTCTTTAATCCCAGGGTGGAATATCTCAGTTCCAACAACACAGCACAGGGCCTTGCGGCAAATGCTGCTGTTCCAGGTGGGACATAACAAACTGGTTGGACAGGCCAGTGTCTGCTGTGGAACACAGGCTACAATAAGTGCAGCTCTCAGGCTCCACTGCAGAGAGAGAACTGCTTATGGTCTCTATGTCTGTTTGCTGAAAGGCTCCTGTGCCCTGGACTCTGCTCGGCAGCAGCGTGTGGCACTCACCTTGCACTCGTACCAATCCTCCACTTCCTTGCGGTTGCGCGCTATCAGTGTTTCATACTGGCATCTCAAATCCTCCAAGATTTGCCTGAGATCTGGTCCCGGGCAGGCGTTGACCTCCACACTCACGTCTCCAGTTGATTGTTTTCTCAAGCAGTTCATTTCCTGGAAATACAGCCCAGATGAGCAGCGCGCTGGCTTTGGAGGGGCACTGCAGGAGAGCAGAGCGGTGGCGGGGAGCCGCGCTCCCAGCGAGGGCTGCCTCGCGGCTACGGCTGGAAACCGCGCTGGGAGATGGCGCAAGTGTTTTCCCTGGCAAATCTGTTGGGTAATCTCTCATAGACTGGAGTCAGCAGCAGCTTTCACCCCCCTCTGGCACTGCTGGTGCCAGCGCGGCCCTGGGAGCAGCAGCGTCTGTCTGCCAGAGCTGCTGCACCTCCGATGAGGAGGACAGGTCTGAACCCCGGGACGTTCAGTTGGGGTTGATGGGAAAGCTGTGGCGTGAACGCGGCTGTGCTTGACTTTTAACTTAGAGCACGTTTGTGCAGGCAAAGTTTTATGTCAGGGCCATGGTGCTCCTAGGGCCAGGACAGGAGCCTACCTCCTCGTGGTTCTTCTTCAGGCAGCAGAGCTCCTCCCGCAGCGACTCCAGCTGTGCCTCCAGGTCAGACCTGCAGAGCGTCAGCTGGTCCAGGACCTGGCGCAAGCCGTTGATGTCAGCCTCGACGCTCTGGCGCAGGGCCAGCTCCGTCTCGTACCTGGTTTGGGCAAGAAAGGAGAAACTCAGAATGTTCACGTTTACACGTGCGCGGTTTGCGCAGAGGTCTCCTGCTCCAGGCTGTGTGTTGCTGTCTGAGCTGAGCGCACCCCGCGTTATGTTTCTGCACTGCTGTGTGAAAGCTTTTCTTCCTCATCTGTTTTTTTCCTGCTCCTGATGGCTCTGTGTCTGATATCCCTTACTCAGCTGCGTCTCTGCTTTGCTGATCTCAATCCGCGCTGGTCTGTGATGGAAATGCCCCAACTACACCCCTAAGGACCCCTCCCTGCAACGTCGCTCTCCTGCCCTCACCAGCAAACACCGTTGCCAAATGTTCTACCCGAGAATACTAATTAAGGGAGGGCTGGTGACCAAGGGCAAAAAGCCTTTCATCACCCCGGCCTGTCCTAATGTGGTGTTGCAGGGAGATGTTTCTGAAGTCTCTGTAATTAGTGCCCGGAGACTCAGGCCACAAGTAAGATGTAAAGGGGCAGGGAGGAGGCACCGGGGGCCATCGACTCGAGGGACACTCACTTCACACGGAAGTCGTCTGCAGCCATCCTGCTGTTATCAATGTCCAGAATGATCTTGTTGTTATCGATGGTTGCACAGACAATCTGGAAAAGAGCAGACCATGAGAGACGCCTCACTTCTCCCTGCTGTTATACTCCCCAGGTCGATCTGCAGTTAGGTGGCAACTCTTCACAATTTCCTTCCTCTGTTACCTTCTTACTTAAGGAACCTCGTTCCTTGAGCAGAGCAGTGCAGGAGGCAGCGTTGCCTCCTTAACTCACAGTCAGTAAAGAAAAGAGATCAACTGTGTAGAGGCTGGGAGTTAAAGAGTCGTGAGGTGGGACTTCCCAGCTTCAAGAGCTGAAGGCCAGTTCCAGAGATGCTTCACAAAGAAGTGAACCTAAAGAACCTTCCTTAAGATGTTAAGTCTTATCTGACATTCGAGCTGGTGTGTTCTGGGCTTGAGGCTTAAGGATCTTCAGGGAAGGTAGCTGGAAGGTCTCTTTAAGCCTTAAGATCAGCCATAGCTTTCATTGTGGACAAATCAGGATTGAGCTGTTTGTGCCACTGTAGCAATCAATTTCAAATACTCCGAATTTCTAACGCTTCGTGTCTGATTCAGCGTTTGATGGGTAGGATCTGCTCTTGTCTGCGGTTCTCTTTGCTTTGCTTTTCCTACTGGGCTGGCACCGCTGTGTTTCCTCAGAGCACCCTTGGTAATGTCCTGGTTGTAATTGTATAGTCGAACCCCAGCGTAACAAAACATCCTTTTCCTTTTAAAGGTATTATCCCACCGGTCCCCCTTGCAGCGTGTGCCTTCGATCTGCACCCACGCACAATGTGTCCTGGGGGAACTCGCCAAGCTTGGTGTTTGTGAAGACGTTTAGCAGCACCAAAGTGACCTCTAACAATTGCAGCAGGTTCTAAACACAAATTCAGAAATAAGCTTTAAATAGGGAAGGGACAAGTGAAAAAGGGCATTACCTGATTTTGAAGGTCTTCGATTTCTTTGTAATAGCAGCTGTAGTCGCGGGGCTCGCAGGAGAGGCCCTGTGTCGCGTACCACTCCCGGATTCTGCACTCCAGCTCAGCGTTTTCCTTCTCCAAGCACTTCACCTTGTCCAGATAGGAAGCCAGGCGGTCATTGAGATTTTGCATGGTGACCTTCTCATCGCAGGATGAAAGCAAACAGTCGCCAACAAGACCACCACCAACAACCACACCACCTCCAAGGCCAAAACCAAGGCCGTTGCCATAGCAGTTGCCACCTCCATAGCTCCCACCAGCCAAGCTACCAACACTCAGTCCCCCTCCATAATTCACTCCACTGCAGTAACTCCTTCCAGAAAAACCTCTGCCACTGCCTATCCCATAGGAAGAAATCCGTGCTCCACCACCACCACCAATGATACAGCTGCCACCACTGCTCCTGCCTTTGCTAGACACAGTAACAGTCTCCTTAATATTGCAACTCATGGCGACAGCAGCTGGAAATGCAAGCAGAAGCCCAAAGCAAGATGCACAGCTTGATATTAAATCAGACTGCGAGTTGTCCGCTGCGGCGAAACCCTATTTATACCTTCCACAGTGGGTGTCACCACCGCCGCTTCTTCCCATAAGGCTGGCTACTCTAGCCATCGGTGCCAAGAATAATTTCTCAAAGGGAAGTTTCCTTTCAAGAATCCTGGTAGACAAGGAAGATACTTTACATGTCTCTTGCTAATTTCAAAAATACATTAGCAATAATGTTTTATGAATCATCAGCTTTTTGTTTATGATGCAAACTTTACAACATTAAGCCAGGAAAAACACTGTCCTAAATTATATACCAGGAAGAAATCATTAAAGGTTATTGCATCAAAGGGCTCTTTATCTCTCATTAATTTATTTTCATTTTATTTTGAGTTGAACAAGCAGTTTTCATGCAAGGTGCTGATGTTGGAATATGTAAGATGAAAAAGAAAGAATAAATACAAGTCTGACTCTCGAGTGATGTATGAGGAATGATGTAAGAACTTTGAGGAAAGATCAGAGGCACAGAAATCTCTCCACTGGCAAAATGACAACTCCAGAACACTCTGCTGCAGGACAGTGGAGTCCTGCAGTGGAGTGATCTCACAATGGACATGGCCGAAAGGTTCTCCATACGTGACTGTGGCTCCCCAGTAATTCACAGAGGATTTGTTTCTTTATGTGGAGAGCATAAAGAAAGGTAAAACACTTTCAATATTTCCTGCTGTTCAGTGAAAGTCTTGCCGCAGTTTTGCTCATTATGGACAGTGCTTGTTGCCGGGAAAGGGTGGGTGTTCTGGAACAGTGAATGTGGGTGGAAACATCTGATGGGCAATTTCTCTGCCAAGATGTGCTGCATTCGACCGTCCTGGGAGACAGAGAGAAGTGCTGATCCAGCCAGCAGAGCAGCCCTTGCCCAACGCTGCTCGGCACTGGCTGGGCGAAGATGGATTAAGTTCAAAGTAGAGGTTCTTCTCTATCATTAGTGTTTCCAAATCTTAGCTAGGCAGAGAGATTAAAAGGCAACAATTCTTACCCTCTTCTGACGTCAAAATCCAGGCTAAGCTCATTTTCCTGCGGTGTTTTGCTAAGGCTCAAGAGTGGTGGCCTCTCTAGGGAGAACCTCTTTCCACTGGCCATTGAGGAAGAGCCAGGCGTTCTGCAGCCTCCTGAAACTAAGGAATTCTCCAAGCCTGCTTAACAAGGCAGCTTAAACTCCTGCTCAGGTCCTCACTCCGTGTCAGGGCTGTGGATTAGACTAGCTATTACTATGGCAAGTAAGTAATCCCACTTAGTGAAGGACTGAAGTATCCCAGTATTCATGGATTTGCCCGTCATTTTGTTGCTCTTATTCTCCTTACTTCTTCTAAAAAGATGCCTCCTCTTATCTCTGCATCCTTGGATGTTACTTATCTAGCACGATGAGCCAGCAGCATTCCGGTGATATCTCCAGCAGTCTGGAGACAGAGGTGTGGAGAGACCTGCTGCAAGTGGTTGACTCAAAGACAAAGAGCACGCCTGTGGCAGAGTCTGCAGCTGAGCCCAGGTCTCCTGGACCAGGCTGCAGCACCTGCCTCTCAGCCTGCCCTTCCTCCTGAGGTGTGCTCCCCTCAGTCCCTGAACACAAAGGAGCAGAGCTCACAACAGGTGCAAACTCGAATGAAGTTACCGTGTATTGGAAGGAATACCTGGATTTCATTACTGGGGCTGGAGAACATAATTGGAGTCAGGGTGTGGTGGTAAGAATGAACCGAAACTGATGTAATACTGCATCGCTTGAAGCTTGGCCTGGCCTGCCTGTGATTCCTCAGGAGTTTCCCAATAGCTGTCTGCAGCAAGCATCTTTCTGGTGTGAGCAGGCATTCCTCCCCCTGCTCCACAGTTATCATTTTAGGGCATCAGAGCGATGCAGCAGAACCACGGGATGACTTACTCCTTTGTGGGAGTGGAGGGTGTCTACAAGCCCAGCGCGCTAATTACTCAGAGAGCTCCTGCTCTTCTGAGATACCCTGGTCCCCCGTGGGCCTGGAGCTTTATCCAGGAGACCCACCACTCTCTGCTGCGGGCCTTCAGCAGGTGCCTCTGCCCAGGCTCCTCGCCCGGCACACGCTCACCCTCCGTCCTGCTGCATTTCCTTTTTGTCTTCAGGAAATGGGCACGCTAGTTAAGCTAAATAACATTAAATGGTTGTTCTGAAGACCTTAAAAAAAATAACTTAAGCTTTCCCTCCTGTTTTCCTTCAGTTATTTGAACTCATAAGCTTCCCGAGTCTGTCTCATTAGCACAAAGAAATATGGAAATCTCATGGAAATGTAGTTTCCAGACCAAGGTTCTCAGCTCCGTAATTTGAAGCTCTTTAATATATGGTTTGTTTCCAGGGTGGTTTCTGCTGGGGAACTGTTTAGCACAAGCTACCTTCTCAAGCTTTCCAGACGCATCCCAACTTGCAGGTCCACAAACAACATCACGGTGTCTTAGGAGCTGAGGCTGTCCATCCCCGGGGCTTTCCAGGGGCATATTCATAAAGCCCGGATCATTAGAGTCCTGCTGGCCGTGTCATTAGGACTCTCTCACCTCTCAGGAATTTAGGACAGGTCCTTTGTGAAAGTGCACGCTCTGAGCTGCCGGACCGGTGGGGAGGGTGGGAAGGCCTTTGACAGGAGCAGAGGGGATCGGGTGGAGCAGCCAGATGTCAGCAGCAGTTCACCAGAGACGGCCCCAGACCTGGTGGGAGTCCGCTGGGGCTGCCAGGGGAAAGCGGCGAGCGTTTCTGTCCCGTAGGCAGCCTGGAGTTTCCAGAAGGCTGAAAACTGGAAGAGCCTCAGCGGAGCATCTTTGTGTTTTTAGAAGTGAGAGTGTGAGGACTGGGAAGGGTTGATGCCAGGAAGGGCAGCAGAGCATTGTCTCACTGTCTGTCTGTGCACTGAGCAAGGCAGGAGAAGACAATGGGAAAGGAAAAAGGAACGATTTGCTCTCTGGCTTCTCAGCCAGAGCTCTGAGAACCACTGGGATACACACGGAGGTGTCTCACCAGTGGGAATTTGCCATTATAACCAAATAAATATATATATATATTTATCTGTTCAAAGCACTGGCCTTACACACCTACCAAGACATTTCTGCATCAAGTCTGGGACTTTCTGTAGGGCTGGAATTAATCTTTAAAGAAGACTCAGTTTAGAGTCTTGGTGTAAAAACTTATACCTGTGGCTGCTCTTCTGGTTAATTGTTGCAGTTGTTCCAGTGCTGCATGTTCTTGTTGTGCTCTAGCCCCTGGATACTGTTGGGTTTAGTGCCTGGTAGATTAAATAAAAGAAATACCATGGAGACATCTTTTCTCCATGGTCTTTTACAGGAGAAGAAGGGCGTCTTTCACCTGCTCCTTGATAGATCAATGATTGAGCTTCCTCAGAAGCTCACACTTGTTACCTACGGGCCTTGGAGATGCTGCTTTCCTGGAAGGTTTCAGGTTGTGTTAAGTCTGTTTCTGTAGCAACAGAGAAATTGGTGTCTGCACAAAAGAACTGAGGCTAGAAAAGCGTGCCACGTGGTACCGCCTACTTGGTCCTGAAACGTTTCTCTCTTTGTACCCTTTCTCCTCCTCCCCTGAGGCTGGCTGTTCCCTAACCTCTACTTTTGGCAGAAAAGGAGTAACCAGGAGTTTTGCTTTGCCAGGTCATCTCCTAGGTGAATATGACTCTGTAGCAGCCACATCGCGGGTTACCAGCAATAACAGCAGCCGTGTCCAGTGCTGCTGCTTTGGCTGCGGAGCTGCAGAGGACACATAAAGCCAACCACCGCTTGGTTTTCTGAACTGACAGACAATTTAATCATCAAAACACCCTCCAGCTCATAATGGCTTTTAACTGCAAATTCTCCCACCCTGCCCTCCCAGTTCTCCAAAGAAGGTGTGTTTAGTGCAGGATGATCTTGCAGCAGTTCCTGATGTTCAGGTTGAAACTCTTTGAAATTGGATGACCAGTAAATGACTCAGTCACTATGTGAGCATAGATAGGAAATAAACCTTTTGCCCCTAAGTCCTTTTCCCAATGGGAAGATTCCTGCAGAATGAAGGGGTAGGTCAGAATATAAACCATGTCAGCAGAAAAGGAATTAGTTGTGGAGGTCAGGATTTCTTCAACCTCATCACAGTCCCCAGGCTGGCAGATGAACTATGAGCAGGCACAGCCCAGAAGTGTCAGCACCAGAGTGGGGCTGAGGCAAAGGTTCCATCACTGACTTTCAGAACTTTTCTAAATTTGTGTTTTAGCACAGTGCTTGGTGGGAAGCACACGGACACCTGCCTGACCTGGCTGCTCATAGACACCCTGGAGGAGGTCATGCAGGGACGGGCAACGAATGCTGCAGGCTTTGACAAGGCAGAGGTGGAGCAGGGGCCAGCGAGGCCCTTCTCTGGCTCCCACTGGCAAAGCAGCTTTGTTCCCAGAGGAGCATGACCCTGACCAGTTTAGGTGACCCTTGTGCATGGACCAGCAGCTGATTTTCTAAAGGAACTCAGTCTCCAGACACACATTTCTTGATTGCATCAGGCAGAAGCAAAGTTTTATTAGAGAGATTTTGTCACCAGCAGGTACATTGGTGATCGTACTGCTGGTTAACTCCAGCAATAGCCATGGTGGTTGGGCACACGCAGCACTACAGACTGGAAAAGGCAAAGAGCAAAATAAAGCAGCAAGTGGCCCAACGCTCTGCTCAGCCCTCTGACACGTTGCTTAGCGTTGCTGAGTAATACGAAGGAGCACGCTCCTCGCCCTCCGCAGAGGCAAACACTAAATATGCTCTCTTCATCCACGGTTCTGCTTCAGGCTTCTCTTGGTGGATCTTCTCATTTCTCTGCTTAATCACAAATCCTTCTGCAAGGCACTGGGGAGATCAAAGGAGACGCTACTTTGTTTATAGCAAAAATAGATTCTTCCCCACTCTGTCATTCTGTCCCATGATCGTTTCCCAAGCCCGTTCAGTCAGGATTTCAGGTAAATACTGTCCCTCCCTGGCAAGGTCTGGCTGCTGCCTGCCCGCCAGGCTGGTGGGATTCATGCCAGGCTGGATCCTGCTCTGCCCTTTTCCTTGGAAATGCCCCGTGGCGGAGGCTGCAGCCCCGGCACCAGCAGCAGCCTGGCTGAGAATGGCATCAGGGTCCCTGCCAGGACATTGCCCCGGCTCACACGCGTTCTCCTGCACCAACTGTTGCCATATTTATTTCTTACTTTTTCAGTTTGGCTGGGATTTTCCCCTTGAAATAGCACTGGTAGTTTCCCATCAGTGTTCCCGTGATTCCTGCTTTTTTCCCCCTGATTTCTGGGCACTCTGCTTTCTCTTACTCTTTCCTTTGTCCCAGATTTCATGTCAGTCCTCTCTCCCTGTTCTCTGTGGCTTTCCTGCCTGCCTGACTCTCCTTCTCCTTCCTGTCCTTCTTCCCCCTCCTCCCTTGTTGCAGTTTCCACTTCCAGGCAGAGTCCCGGAAGGTCCTGGGAGCACTTGTTGTGGCCGCTCCTCATGTATTTCCCCACAGCCTCACCATAAACCTTTCAAACAGCACCTTTAACCTACGTAGGAAGGGCCTTGTTGTGGTCTGCGCTCGCCGCATCAGAGTAGAGATGCCGGTGGGAATCTCGCGGAGTGCTGCTGGTCTTACCTTGTATCTCCGCAGCTGCACAGGATGGCATCTGGGAAGACGAAGTGTACGTGTGGCTTGTCCTAATGATACCTCCTCCTCCTATTCCACTTGTTCTGGCAACTCCTCCTCCTAGACCCGAAGACTGACCAATTCCTCCTTGCTGACTAGGGGGACAGGAAAATAACATTTTAGTGAAGGAAATGACAGGTAACCTACAACTATGGGTTTTCCTTGTCCCTGCTGCTCAGTCTGGTTTCCTTTCTGGCAGAAATCAGCAGGATATTGCAGTGCCCATTTGTCCTGGAGCAATGGCTGGCACAGGGTGGGGAAGCAGATTGTCACCGCTGGTTACAGGCAACCCAAAGAGGACAGTGAGGGTGAAGGATCCAGGCAGTGCCTCCTCCGATTGTTCACTTTGCCGTTATGCTAAAATGCCCAGGACATGGGTATTTTACTGTATCTTTTGGTACGTCTCAAGCCTACTTACATTAGATCCTGCTGCCCGCCCTCCAGCAGGCACCGGTACGTGTGGATCTCCTGCTCCAGGCGGCATTTGACGTCCAGCAGGATCTTGTACTCTTGGTTCTGACACTCCATTTCTGCTCGCAGGTCCGCCAGCTGCTGCTCCACACACGTGATCTGGCTCTGGAGCTCAGCAAGGTGGTTGTTGTAGCGACATTCTGTCTCAGCCAGCGAGGATTCCAGGTTGTCCCTCTGCGGAGTGACACGTGGCACAATACGAACTCAGGCATGAGAAACACTGCATCTAACTACAGATTCTTACAGCAAGGTGCTACTGGAGGCAGCTGAGCTTCGCAGCAGCTCCTCACCCACCTGGCTGAGCTGGGCCTGGAGGTCGATCTCCAGGGCTTGCAATTGGCGTCTCAGTTCAGTGACCTGGTTGTTGCACGTCTCCACCTCCTGACCGCTTGTAATAACCTCCCGATTCACCTCCTCAATCTGAAAAGCACCCAAAGGTGTTCAGGGAATTTTTAATGTACATCAGAGGAAGTATTAAGGAAAGAGCAGAGAAGCTGGCCAAAGAACATGAAATGAGGAAGGTTTGGGTGAACTCTCATGCTAATGGCGTGTAAGCCCTCTTGCTGTGTGGTTCTGCTCACCACTTGCTGCTTGGTAAAGAGTTCCTGCCTCTAGTCTCACTAACACGCAGCACTTCCCATCCCCAGGAAAAGGACGGAGCGTGGCAGCATCCCCTGTGTCACCTGGTCCATGTAAACCAGTGCTAAACGTGGCTGTGGGATGTTGTGTGATTTTAATGTGTAATAAGTTGCTGTGGGACCATTGTGGGGCCGAGTGTTAGCTGAGGAAAGTCAGAGCTGTGTAAATTTACTCGCCTTGCACTCGTACCAATCCTCGACTTCTTTGCGATTGCGCTCGATCAGCGTTTCATACTGGCACCTCATCTCCTCCAGGATCTTTCTGAGGTCTGGGCCAGGGCAGGCGTTGACCTCCACACTCACATCTCCAGTCGATTGTTTCCTCAGACAGCTCATTTCCTGGAAACATCACCCAGATCATGTCATTTTTTAGAAAGAAGGAAAAAACCTGAGGGAGCCAAGTTCCCCCACGGGGAAGAGAAGAGCCCCTGGCAGAGCTCCTAGTTCACATGGTTTGTCTCCTCAAGCACTTGCCCCTCCACAGCCAGCACCCCAGGGCTGGGGACCACAGAGAGGGAGGGTGATGGCCTCTGCCCGAATTCACGCTCTGGACACAGGAGCCTACCTCCTCGTGGTTCTTCTTCAGGCAGCAGAGCTCCTCCCGCAGCGACTCCAGCTGTGCCTCCAGGTCAGACCTGCAGAGCGTCAGCTGGTCCAGGACCTGGCGCAAGCCGTTGATGTCAGCCTCGACGCTCTGGCGCAGGGCCAGCTCCGTCTCGTACCTGGCAGCGAGGAAGAGTAGTCAGTGTCTGACAACGCCCTTTGCTCTTTTATTTTCATCTGACCGTCCATCTCCCCGGCAGTATTTCCCTAACCAGCCTAACAGGGTGCTGGGAAAAGCAGTCGGAGGCTGGCTCCATCCAGCCCGCCCCGTGTCTGTCTTCTCTGGCGCGTTGCCTGCGGGGAGAGGGGTCACTCACTGCCCTTCTGCTCTCCAACCGGGAAAACCAAAAGCTTCCCCTTCGCAAGACACCAGGTGCCAGAATGGCAGCTCGGGTGAGCCCACGCTGCTCCCTGTCTGCAGGTCCCGTCTGCTTTCTGAACACCTCTAATCTCCACCCAAAACCACCTTCTTCTCCCAAACTTTCCATCCTGGAACTGCCACTAAGGCAGCGGATGAAAGAGCTTTTCTGTGTAGCCTCCAGCCTGTCCTGAGCAGCGGATCTCAGGGCCCGGGCTGAGAGCTCCTCCTCAGCAGCGCGGTGACGGGGAGGGGGCAGCCCGGGGGTACTCACTTCACTCGGAAGTCATCAGCTGTCATCCTGCTGTTATCGATGTTCAGGATGATCTTGTTGTTGTCTATGGTTGCACAGACAATCTGGAAAAAGAATATTCCCTCCTGAAGACTCTTCCCTGTATCCTCAGGCTCCAGAGCACCCACCGACCGGTGCCACCAGACCTGACCTCGGCCTCGCTCTTATTCTTAATATTGGGTAGCAGGCAAGGGGCAGTCGGGGGGTGCCGCCGCCGCGGGGGGAGCGTTCGGTGAGGGCAGGGCAGCGATAAAACCCACCGCTCAGATGCTCTCAGGGAGGTGCAGCCGCTGTTGCCCAGCACCTGCCACAAGCCAGCTCACCTTTTAAACCTCAATCTTACTTTCGTGGGTAAGAGGCTTAACAGCTTTGTTTCAAGACTTAATTACAAGTCTGTCTCGTCCTGTCGGTTTCCTGGAGTCTTTTCACTTTATTCTTCTCTGTGTGTTGGCATTCTAGAATGTTTGCCAGACACACTTTGCAAATGCTTTTAATTTTAAATTGCAACGTTTGGCAGTGCTCTCTTTGTTCTTCCCTTTAATGAGGTGCCCTGTATTTCCCAGTTCTGCGTGAAGGAGTAAACTTGTGAAAATGGGAAATAACAGCTAACTGGATTTTGCAAGACTGATGAGAGAATAACAGAAATTCAGGCAAATTAGTGCGATCCATTATATATTTCTCTTACAGTTGCTTTCTTGGCATGTATCTATTTAAACCTTGACACAAATGTAATTCAGAGCAACCCCTGAGCCAGCCCAGATGTATTCCATGAAGACGGCGTTCTCCCCTTCAAATACGTCTGATGAATAAGAGCAATGGAAACAGTCCAAGCTCTCAAGGTTTTACCTTTGAGCTCTAGGGCTTTCTACGGGCAATTGTCTTAATGACAGCTTACAAAAAGCATTTTACAGCAATGAAATGTTACTCTTGGTAACTGCATTAAGTTGTGAACCAGCACCGTGGGAGAAGCCTGCAAGGGAGAAAGCAGCTGAGAAATGGTGTTACCTGGTTTTGAAGATCTTCTATTTCTTTATAATAGCAGCTGTAGTCCCGGGGCTCACAAAAAGGGCCCTGCTTGGCGTACCACTCCCTGATTCTGCACTCCAGATCAGCGTTTTCTTGTTCCAGGCACCTCACCTTGTCCAGGTAAGAAGCCAGGCGGTCATTAAGGTTCTGCATGGTGACCTTTTCATCACCAGAAAGAAGAATGCCATCACCAGCAAAACCACCTCCAACTACCCCTCCACCGAGACCAATACCAAGGCCACCTCCAATGCCACCGCCAAAGCGAGCACTGCCACCGCTGAATCCAATGCCTGAACATCCTCCGAGGACAGCGGCTCCTAAGCCACCTCCATAGTTTCCACCAACCAAACTGCCAGTGCTTAGTCCTCCTCCATAATTCACACCACCACAGTAGCTTCTGCCAGAAAACCCTCGACTACCACCTATCCCACAAGTCGTGTATCTTCCAGAAGAGACTGAGGAGATCCGTGCTCCTCCACCACCACCACCGCCACCAATAACACAGCTGCCACCGCTGGTCCTGGCCCTGAGAGAGCCAGTTGTCTGCTTAATACTACAACTCATTTTGAGGACAGCTGCAGATCCAACCCAAAGCCCAAAGCAAGATGCACAGCTTGATATTGAATCAGACTGCAGGTTGGTTGTTGCCGCAGATCTCTATTTATACCTTCCAAAGGGGGTGTCACCTACAGCGTGTTTCTTCTTCCCACGGGGCTGGCTAGTCTTGCTGTTTATGCCAAGAATAAATAGCCCATAGGCAGTTTCCCTCTAGAAATCCCAGTTCACAAGGAAGATACTTTACATGTCAGCAGCTTATTCCAAAAAGTAAAATAATGTTTTATGAGTCATCAGCTTTTTGTATGATGCAAACTTTACAACAAGTCAAGCAAAAAAGTTGCCCTCGATTATGTACAAAGAAGAAACATTGGTATTTATAACATCAAAGTGCCTTTTATCTTTTATTAATTTGTATTTATTTTATTCTTAGTCCAATAAACATTTTCTATCACCTGCTATGGTAGGGTACGTGGAGCAAAAATGGGAAATTAATATAAATTCTCACTTCTGAAAAGTGTGAATAAAGCGACGGTAGCAGTGGAAGGAGCAGGGCTGTGCTGGTGCAGGTGCCTGTCACCCGCGTGGTGACAGACGGGGCATCTAATACATGCTCTGCTGTGAGATTCCTTACATCACTGAGGTCATTCCCCAGGGGTTTAGGTCCCCACTTGTGGCTTGTGTTTCCCTGGTCGTGCAAACACGAGAAGTCAACTTGCTCACAGCCTGCGGGGATCAGGCTGCTAAATGGTGGAAGTCTTCTGGGTCTGGATGTTGCACAGAGCTGACAGAAGCTGCAGTGCATGACGGACGTCTCTGAAGGTGTTTTTCAATGACTTTAATTGCTGTCCATGCTGCCCCAGTTTGTGGCAATCGTAGATAAAGAAAGAGATGACTGGAAAGGGAGTATCCATGGGCGATACATCCAGTTCCCTGGATGGACGTGTGATCCCGCGGGTCTTTGCCTTTACTGAGGTTGTGCTGAGCACAAAATAGGAAGGAGAAAAGCTTCTGGCATTTCTTAGCTGGGTCTGTCGGAGCAGTGACAGAAATTAGCCCAGCCTGGCTAGTCATGGGAGCGCGATCTCCAAAACCAGGCAAGCAATAGCCAGAGGAGCATTGGGAGAACTGGCTCCACCAGTGCAAGTACCTTTCTCCAGCAGACTGCTGTAATGAGAGGATATTCTGCTCTCCGGGGGACAGAGGCTTCTATTCCCTACAGGGTGGAATTTCCAAGCACCTCTTGCTCACAAGGAACCTTTGACTCAAGTGTGTCCGTATTTACAGGAGCAGTTGTGATAAATCCTCTTTGGTGGTGTGTGACACCTGGGAGAGATCCCTGCGAGCAGCCGTCACCTCCGGGCACAAGGGCAGAGGGAACCTGCACGCAGAGGCTCAGCCACCTCTCCTGTTCTTAGGTGCTTCTGTCACCATGGTAGAAGAGTGTCCCCAAGCATATACAGATGTGATCGTTTTCTCACCAGCATACGTTAGGGCTCTCTGCTCTCCAGTGAGATAATTTATTTCTTTACTTAGATCAGAAGCGATAAAAGGACGCCTACCCTAGGCTGGCAGCATCCTGTAATATTCATTATTCATATGGGGCAGTGAAATAACTTGCTCAGGGACAGAGCCGGCGTCTGTCAGAGCCCGGGTTCCTGGCTGAGACTGCAGTGCCTGAAATACAAGTCCATCCTCCCCTAGAAACGTGTCCCCCCTGCTCCCCACCCTGCCTAGACTCACAGCAGTGAAAATCGTGAGCAAAGGGAGGATGGGGAGTAAATCTGGCCTTCGTCTGTCTTTTTGAGGAGTTTAATTGAAGACAGGGTGTGGCTGCGAGAGCCAACAGAAATTAATATAATGTCTGGATTGCTCGGAGCTTTGCTCCTACTGTGTAGGTTCTCAGAAGTTCCCTGACGGCAGCCCACGGAGAGCAGAGCGCTGGGCTCAGGCTGCCTCTCTTCCCCTGTCAGAGCCTTAGGTTTAGGAGACATTGCAGGTATTGGATGTTTCTCTGAGGGTGGGGAAGGAGCACCTGCCCCTGCTTCTTTCAGCAGTTACCTAACAGGGTGAAGGAACAGGTCTTGCTCCACAAAACCAACTGGGTTGTGTCTATTGCTTTTACGTATGTCCTGACGGGAAGGTCCGCAGGCTACTGAATCCCGTTTTACAAGTGAAGATTAGAAATGATCATACAATTCTTCCAAAGTGCTCATCTTTGGGATATAATTGTGTTCTTGGAGTCTACTGGGCTCCTACCAGTTTCACTGGGACATGGAACACGGGGCTGATAGAACAAATGCATCCAGAAGCCGGTCCCTGACTCCCCAGCCTGGGTTTTAGAGCAGTGAGATGTTTCTCGCCCGCTGCTGGGCAGCTC
Organism: Eurystomus gularis; assembly: GCA_013400335.1. NCBI lineage: Eukaryota > Metazoa > Chordata > Aves > Coraciiformes > Coraciidae > Eurystomus > Eurystomus gularis. Next base: position 84,864 of record VZZY01007097.1, on the reverse strand, counting down.
TGTTGGCGTTTGCTGCTGGGGGATCTTGCAGGGCTCTGTGGTGGGTCCAGGACAGGCGCTGTGGTGTGACCCAGCTCCTTACAACCGTGTCAGGGCTCCGAGGCTCGGCACTGACACCTTGGCGCAGACCGTGTGTGTGTGCTGGCTGCACGGCCAGCGGCTTCCTCCAGCTGCGAGCCACCATCTTCTTCTGAACCATCCAGCAGGACCCGCTTTTCTCCCCATGAGACTGCTGCCTTTCCCTCCACTTTTGTTATTATTGGTGTTCCTGTAGCCTGGGGGCAGAACGCTGCATAAGAAAGGCCCGTGCGAGCCTGAGACATAAAAATGTCCTCAAAGGATTTACAGCCTAAATGTAAGACAGGAGGAAAGAAGCGGTTTCGTACCGAGGGAGGTGGAGGAAGCGATGGCGGGCTGTTAGCCAGCGTGCCTGGCAGCGGGCTCGGCACAACGGCAGCACCAGCACTGGCAAGGCTCGTGGGCTTTATGGCAAAGAAGAGAGATCCAAAAGTGGACGAGGAGGTATTGAGTGTAAATATTGGCACGTAGCGACGGGCAGCTCAGGAGGAGCCCAGGAGAAGTCTCGTTTTCAAGTGATGCTGTGGGCAGCAGAGTCTGGTCCAGTGGGAACCGCGACCATCCCCGTGTGTGGCCTTTGGGCCAGTCTCAGCCCCGTCTTCTCCACGCTCCGCTCCCTTCCTTATCAAAGCTGATAATGTTTCCTTGTGTCAACTACAAGAAGGGTGCGTCTTGTTTGACAGAACTTTGCTTTCATAAGCATTGCTTCAGTGCTGTTTGTGCAACCACACTGGAGTATGATTTTATCTTGTCACTTGTAATTACCGTTAATAATTTGCATAATAGCCATTAGGCATCACTTACTAAATGCTTCTTTGATGTGATACTGAGCCGGCTCCAGACCTCATGCTCCCATCTTTCAAATGCAGACCATGACTTTTTTCTGGCTAGTGACTCATTGGTTTATACCACCATGTTTAGCAAACCTCCTGTAAGGCAAGAGAAATAATTAACACAGTGGGTTTGGTAACAGCGTGATCCTCGGTCTTAAATATGCCTCAGAGACCGAGGTGATTACTGCTTCAGTTTCTTTCTTGCTGACTGTTCCCATCTTCTGAACATCTGCTAGTGATGAAGTACCAGTTCAGCAGAACACGGAGATGGACAGAACCAGATTTCTCCCTACTGAACCTCACAATCTTCCCTGATTAATTTTATGAAGGGTTTTAATTTCCTTCCAGCGCCTACCAGGCGATGCCAGTGCAGCCAGACTTCCCAGCATTTGCATCTCTGGAAGCGCTGCTGATTATCACGGCAAAGCAGAGTCCCAGAGAGTTTGTGTTGGGGCAGGTGGGAACGCCGGTGGGTGAAGGACACTGCAGCAGTGTCACTCCTGCGTGGACGGCTGAGGGCAGGGCAGGGAGGGAAAGCACGGCTCAGGCTGGGGTCCCTGCTCCAGGCGAGCGGAGCTGGAGTATTCGGGTGCCTCCTGCTCTCAGATACCGCACAGTGGGACAGGAGAGGCGGGAGCCGAAGGCGTGGGCAGCCAGAGTGTCCTCATTTCATCTTTATTTCATACTCTACTAAAAGGTCTCTTCATTGTGGTACACTTCCAATGCATGGTTGATGCTGGCAGCTCAGGCTGTGCTGTTCAGCGCACTGAGCTGAGACACCTGCTTGACTACAGCAGTCGCTTACTCCTCTGTGTAAGTCTTTACAGAAGTTACACAAGGCGGTAAACAAAAAATGCAAACCCCAGAGAGAGTTCCTATGGGTGTGAGTGAGACTGTACCTGTCTGTGTACTTTATAAAACAGACTTTTATAGAGAAATTATAGTTTATCCACCACAGCAGAACATGGCCTGCTATTAGCAGTGCGTGGTGCCTGTCATCGGGTTTAATTGTCTCAACTCGGGGCTGATTCCCAGCATCGCCAATTTGCGAAACTCGATGTTTTCTTTCTGTTCCTTCACCGATGTCTTAACCTCTGGTGTGTTCACTCCTCGGGGATTTTTCTGTTGGTGCTGTAGCTCAGAAGGGTCTGCTCTCGCTGGGAGCCAGAGACCGTATCTGTGGGATCAACCTCAGCTCCTCGCACCTGCAGCCGCTGGTCGTGGGGCTCAGAGCTCCTGCTCTCCAGCCGCGCTGCCGACAGAACTCCCGCTTCTCTCCAGGGCACCTGCCCACGCTCCTTTTATCTTGAGACTCCTCTCCCAGTCTCACACCTTCAGCCTGAGCCTCTGTCTGTCTTTGAGGTGCTCATTCGTTCTTGCTGTACAAGATTTGCACATTAAAGAGAGAAGCTCTCCCAGGCTGGGCTGCCCGTGTGTTGGTGTGAGCGGCTGCATATGTGGGATATGACAGAATTCTGCCCGCGGTCCGGGTCCCAGGTCACTTCGTGTCCTGCTGTCCCCTGCACTGCATCCTCTGCATTTCATTTCTCTTCCTGGGCTCTTTCCACACTCATCGTTTCCCGTCAGTGTCCAGGTTATAAACTCATGGGCAGGGAAAGCATCTTTTTATTCCTACGCAGCGTGTGATGCGGTGACCTTGGAGGTGCTGAGTAAGCACCAAGGCAGGTTCAGTAGTCTGAGATGTCTGGTGCAATTAGAGCTGCAGGAATGGGAGATACAGAACTTTAAGTAGAGAAAGTATTTTACGCAGAGGCTTGTCCAGGGGCTCGTTAGAGCAATTACCCGCCCAGGGCTAATAAGCGTCTGTCACTTGGACAGAGGCTGGGAGAGGCCATGGCCCGAAGGGACAGTGGAGCCCATCTCTGGGTGGTTTCGTCCCTGGCCTTCTGTGCTGGTGCGGTCAGACACGAGGTGGGACTTGACACATGAGCAGATGAGGCTTTCTGCAGGGCAAAGCCCTAGAGCAAGGAACAAAAGCCCCACCTTTGCTGTGACTTTTGCCAAGGGAGTAGCTCTGCATGGTCAAGCTTTGGCTTGGCCCGTGCTGTCATTCCAGAAATGTCTGAGCTGTTTGTTTCTTTAGAAATGGGCACTAGTTGACACTCATCGTGTCCTCTGAACTCTTCTCGTTCAAAGCCTTCACGTTAGACCTCTGTATCAGGTTAGTCACCAAACCCCATCCAGTATTTCATTACAGAAAAAGGCCAAGAGAGCCACACAATGAGAGCAAAGGCTGGAAGCTCACAGCCCGACACTGCTGCTGGTGAGGGGCACGGGCTGGATGTCGAGTCCTTGCTTGACGAGCAGCACAGTGCGGCTGCGTTCCTGGATGTGATCTCTATGCTAATAAAATGCCAGCATCTTTTTTTACTGGCTGTCTGTTGTATCTTACTTGTAAAAAAATTCTCTCCCACATATTAATTTGTCTCACCCTTTTATCTTCCCACGTGTTACCAGCTGGTTCTTCCTGTTTGCCTTTCTTTTAAATCCATTTAGAGGTTCTTTATTTAGCATTTTCTCTGGGAATTGTTTTCCCCCACCTTGAAGGGTGTGTCAAGTCCAGCAGAGCCTTGCTCTCTAAATTACTACTTCAGTATTATTTGGGAAAACTTGTTCTTCTTGATTTTATCCTGTTACTGCGCATTCATAATAACACAAGAGTGTTGTATATTATATTATATTATATTACATTATATTATATTATATTAGCACACACCTACTTTAATGAAAGCTCAGTTTTCACTCAGAACTCTCTTTCGATAGAAGATTGTCCATCAAACTGCCGTGAAACTCCTTCCCTGTGCTCTGTCCAGCCTCCCTGAGTCTGTCTTTCCTCATCTCCTTCTGCTTCATGTCTTAGCTCACTCTTCCTCCTCTGGTGGCAAACGTCCCTTTCCACAGCAGCGGCTGGTCCCTTTCTGCATCCTCCCGCAGCTGCTCCTCCATCACCATCCTGCAGCCGCTGGACTCAGGACCGCAGCAGCTGGGAACCTTCCTCATTTTTCTTTTTCCCTTGCGGATACAGACCAGAGGTGCATCGTAACTGTTAATACCTGCGCTACCACTTTTAAACACTTGTATTCATGTACTTTTAGAAATTATTTCTCCAGTTCAAGGCTGTGTCAGAAGTAGCAAAGTTTTATTAGGGACAAGCTTTGGTAGTTGTCAGACAAGTGACTGCAAAACCGATTAGCCCAAGCGAAGGGAGGTGGCTGGATCAAAGTGGTGGCAGAGGATGAGGACGGCGGCAGCGTGGGTGGCAAGAAGGCGGCGGTTCCGCCAAGTCCCTTCCGACTGGCGCTGCGAGCACACCCGGGAACTGTCAGGTTATTTTTGCCTTGCTTTTTCCAAACGGTTTGTTCTTCGAGAGCCCTCCTCAGGGGATGCGCAGTGGCTGGCCGGGAAGCTCTCAGGTCTGCAGTGACCTGCTGAGGGAGAGCAGGAGGCATTCCTCTGTCGGGGGGTTCTCTGGCATCCCCCCTGCCCCTGCACTGACTTTTCTTTTCCCTCTTCTCTCTGGCTTGCTTAATTTTAGATACTTGTTGAAAGACTGGTGACTGATTCCCCCCCCAGCTCCTCATGTTTGTGTTGTGCTGCGAGTCTCATTTAAACACATTTACTACTAGTAACCCCCAGTGTCAAACATGTTTTCTATGCCTACGTTTATGCATGTCCCACAGCTGCGTCCCTGCCCGCTGCTTTCTCCCACAGCCCGATTACTCCCTGTGCTCTTCCACCAAGAGTCACAACCGCCATCCTGCGTGTCTGACGCCCTGCACTGCCCCTCTCGTCATCTCCAGCCCCTCTTCACCACTCAGAAAAGCCTGGAGATCTCTCATCCTCCTCTTCTACAGAGAAGGACTAAAGAAGCAAACCATGGCCACACTCTGAGGCTTCTAGAGGAGACCTCACCTTGCACATCCTCCCGCGGAGCGTGCCGGCTCAGGGCAGGCATGGCTGGCACAGGCTGGCCTTGAGCCCACCACTCCTTGCAGCCGGTGCCGCAGGGACTCCTCTTCCCACGGGCCCTCTGTGGAAAGGAGACAGCTCTGGTAGCCAAAGCCCCACCATTCCCACCCTGGAGATCTGCCCCGCGAGCTGGAGCTAATCGTGGCGTTGGCTTTAGCTGGGTCTCTTCAGTCTCTAGTGACCATTTCCCCTCTGAAGCACAAGGGTCATTGAGAGCCACGATTCTCACCTCCTCCGTCCTGCCTGTTCCACCCTGACACACTCAGGATTGCCCAGCTCTCAGAGAAGCTCTCACAGCATCATTTCATCCATTGCAACTGGCATTTTGGACCAAAAGCGGATTTTTCCCCTAACTAACGTAGCAGTGGAGAGCCCAGGAGAGCCCACCTCGAGGCATCACCATTAAAACGCCTCTTTTGTCACACTACCGGGGCAGGAGGGAGCTGGCTGTGTGTGAACACACGTGGAGGAGATCAGCAGCGTGCCTCGCTGCTTCAGAATCTCAGGCAGTGGGAGGCAGGGGAGAGCCAACTGCTTTGCATACAAATTAAATTTCCCAAAACTTTAATTAGTATTGTTGTGTGAAGCTGAAAATGTGTCGGTAATTTACTGTTTCAGTAGATTTGGCTGCCGGTCCCTAATCCTGTCTAGCTGTGGCAAAGCCCATAAAACCCAGGAGAATGCCGGCGTGCCCAGCCCCGAGTGACACCCGCCCTTTCCCGAGCTTTGATGCTCTCCTGGCCTGGGCAACCGGGACAGCTCTGGGGCCTCTCCCGGCCACCTCCCCCGGCCCAAGACGGGGGAACGGTCTCTGGCTTGTGCTCTGGCCAGTTACCAGAGCCAAATCCTCAGATGCCTCGTGGTTTGCTAATGGGCCCTGTCTGCTGGCAGGTCAGCACTGGTTCCTCACCACAGTGTTGCTTTTACCACAGGTATGACGAGTGTTCCCATCCCTGCCAGTTACTGTGCCCGGCCCGACTGAGTGTCCGTACATGATGTCGTGCTGTCCCCCCTCCAGCAGGCAGTGGTAGGTCTGAATCTCCTGCTCCAGGCGGCATTTGACGTCCAGGAGGGTCTTGTATTCCTGGTTCTGACACTCCATTTCGGCTCGTATTTCAGCCAGCCGCTGCTCCACGCAGGAGATCTGGTTCTGTAGCTCAGCCAGGTATTTGTTGTAGCGACATTCGGTTTCTGCCAAAGAGGATTCCAGGTTTTCTTTCTGAGAATGGAAACAACAGAAAGGTACCTCAGTGTGGTGTTGGTGCGGGCTTGGCCCATCTGGTTACAGGTACGACTCTGCTCAGGCAGCTTTCTAAAGAGAGCTGAGACATGAATTGCAGTGGCATCACCTACCATGGTGAGCTGGGCTTGTACATTGATTTCCAAGGCCTGCAGCTGACGTCTCAGCTCAGTGACCTGTTTGTTGCTTGACTCGATCTCCTGGCTGCTTGTGATGACCTCCAGATTCACCTCCTCTACCTGCAACGTTAGAAAAGAGCAGCCCTTTCCTCACCTCCCCACAGCATCTCGTGGTGACTTCACCACACTGCTCATGCACCTGAGCATGGCTGAGTCTGAAGTCCCCCCATTTACTCTGCTGTGACCCTGTGGCACTATGGGGTGGCCCCTTTGCCAGGAACAGAAGAACACTGAAACTGGGCAGTGCAAGGAGATGCTGAGCACACCTGTGACACAGTTGCTGATATTGGCATCTCCAGTGCTCTTAATCTCTCATTTCTCCTTTCCCCTGGCATGCAGAGCACGTACAGCTCTGCAGGTCTGCAGTACCTTGCAGGCATACCACTGCTCAGTCTCTTTGCGGTTGCGTTCCATCAGTGTCTCATACTGGCACCTCAGATCCTCCAGGATCTTCCTCAGGTCTGGGCCAGGACAAGCATTGACCTCCACGCTCACATCTCCAGTCGCCTGTTTCCTCAGGCAGCTCATTTCCTGCAGAGAACATGTGCACCATGTCAGTCATACGGACACCGGGGGACTTTCCGCCTTCTTTCTTCTGAATTCTCTAAGAGTGAGGGCCCCTCTAACCTCCTCATGGTTCGTCTTGAGACAACACATCTCTTCAGTCAAAGCCTCGCACTGGAGCTGCAGGTCAGTCTTGCAGCTGGCCAGCTGGTCCAGGACGGGCCGTAAGTTGCAGATGTCTGCGTCCACGTTTTGCCGGAGACCACATTCAGTCTCGTACCTTAAGCCACAGGCAACAAAGAAAGGTCAGCCTGTTGGTAAGACATGGCAAGCCCTTGCGTTGGGTTGTGGGGAAAAAAAGTAGGATTAAGTTCTTCTTTTGCTGCAGGCATGCAGTGCTCTGGACATGGCCAGTGGTGGCCTCACCTTTCCAGAGAGCTGCACTTCAGTTCGGCAGCATGACGAGCAGAGGGTTGGGGTTTCCCCAGCACCACCGCTCCCCACCCTCCCGTGGGCACCGCGAACCCCTCGGTGAGCTGCACTCACTTCACTCTGAAGTCGTCAGCAGTCATCCTATTGTTGTCAATATTGAGAAGGATTTTGTTGGTCTCCATGGCTGCACACAGGATCTGGAAAAGAAAACGCAGGACAGAGATTTGGGCTTGCGGCTTCCTCTGGCTATGGAAGGTCTTGGAGAAGACACCTCCTGGGGTGATGAACCCACTTGTTTTATAATGGTTCCGTATACTGGGGTCATTAATCAGGTGGCATCAGAGAGGGGGAACCTGCGTGCCAGCTCGGTGGGGCTGCTGGAACCCATCTGCAAATGCAGCCTCCTCCTCCCTCAAACCCTCTGCTTCATACAAAGTGTTGCTTCTTCCACACCTTCAGAGATGTGGCCATTGCCTCTGCTGTTCAATGTTATTCTACCCACATGCAAAAGTAAAGCCCGAAGGAATACCAGGATTTTCCGGAAACACAATGACTTACCTGGTTTTGAAGGTCTTCAATTTCCTTATGGAAGCAGCTGTAGTCCCGTGGTTCGCAGCTGGGCCCTACCTTGGCGTACCACTCCCTGATCTTGCACTCGAGGTCGGCGTTGTCTCCCTCCAGCAGCCGCACCTTGTCCAGGTAGGAGGCCAAGCGGTCGTTGAGGTTCTGCATCGTCGCCTTCTCGTTGTTAGCAAATAAGATCCCATCGCTGCAGCCAGCGCTGGCCCTGGTGAAACCACCACCGACCCCTCGAGCGCAGATGCCTCCACCGCCGAATCCAAGGGTAGAACAAGCCCTCTGGGTAGCTCCAAAGCTCCCACCGGTAGCACTGCCAGCGCTCAGCTGCTTCCCAAGAAATCCCTCGCTTAAACTGTCACCAGAAAAATTGCCAGCCACAACACCTAGGTCGTAGGCAGCGTGTCTCCCCGAGGAGGCGGAGGAGACCTTTCTTCCACCGCCAGCCGCAGAGCCTTGGGAGCAGGTGGTGACGACCTGCCTGACGGCACAGCTCATGGTGAGAGTGCGAGGATCCACCTCGGAGCCCAAGGCAAGCTGCACAGGCCGCTGCGGGATCCGATTGTGATCCCTCTGTCCCCATAGTCCTCTATTTATACCATTCCTCATGGATGTTGCCACTGTTTATTCTTCCTCCTTGTGACCTGGCTAGTAGTAATTCTTTTTTTTTTTCAGCCGGAAATATTTCCCCAAAGGCGTTTGTCTCCAGAAATCCCACAACAGAAAGATGCTTTGGTTAACAGAAGCGTGTTTCAAAACTACATCAAAAATGCTACTTCCTGAATCATCAGGTCTGGCTTGTGATGACAACGAAACAACAGTGACACAAAAAAACGACGATACCCGAGAGCGCCCAGGGAATGAAACATCATCATTGCAATTATCCATCCCCGGCGTGGGCGAGTCTACCCGGCAAGGGAAAGCTGTGGGAAAGGCGTCCTGTCTGACGGAGCCTGTTCGACCCCTCTGGGACCAGCAGCGGGGCTGCTCCTCCCTCTGCTGCCCTGCAGAGCCTGGGGCCAGGGCCAGGAGACCACCCTGGGCTCTGCTCCTGCTCTGCAGCCGGGGTCCATCCCATTCTCGGTGGCCGTCACTTGGTGAGAACCTGCCAAGGTCGGGTCATTAGACCTCAAAATGATCTCCTCTCCGAGGGCACAGAAGAATTATTGTTCCTGAGTGTCTCAGTGAGGATTAATTACTTTTCCTCCGGCCTGCACCAAAACATCCCCTTGCAGAGAGAACTTCCCGGTGTTTGTTTTGCTGCTTTTGAGGACAGACAAAACATTCAAATATTTACCCAAAATAAAAGAGAAAAGGACATTTCCCAGGTGCTGCAGGAACTGTGGGTATTCACTGCCGAGAGAGAGCAGCTGCAGGAGAAGTTTCACAAGGTTTCCGAAGCAGTAACAGGGAGAATTTCAGAAGCAGACTGGTTCTGGAGAGGTGTAACCTGGTTCTAACCAGAACGTGGAAATTCCCCAAATATAATTGAGGGCAAATATATTCCCTTTAGAAAAGATCATTAAAAAAAAAAAAAAAAAAAGATATTAAACCTATTTTTCAGTCTTGGAATGCTGGACTGGGGAGGAAGGGAAATAATTAAAATGTTTTGTCAGCCAAATCTTTCATTTTATTAATAACATTAATCCAGCCATGCAAATCTTGGCCGACTTTCCCCCATGTGTTGTTCAGCGTTGGTTTTGGCATCCAGGTCACCTGGACACATCTCATAAAGGATGCGTCAGGTGCAGCCTCTCTCAGAAATATTGCTTATGCCATTTGGGTAAGTCCATTAACCTTGATTTTATCTTGACCCTGCAAATCCAGAGCACCTTAAATGTGGTGTGGGCTCCGTGGGTGCCCGTCCTTTGTCAGAGCCGTAATGGGCCAGCGCAGCCTGTGCCACGGCTCGTCGGAGCCGAGGTCCTGCGCGGAGGCTGCGGCACGGTCAGGATCGGGCACCTCGGCCCTGGACGCTGCTCCTGCTGCTGGGGCAGGATGGAATCAAGGGCAGGACTGCTCAGAATCTGTCTTTTTGCCATAGAGGAGTTGTAAAATGGATGCTGAGCTAGCATTTAATTTATTTTAATGGAGAAATACATAGGCCTTCATTTTTCAACGAGAAAAATGAAAGCGGTAATGAGGGGGGTTTTTTCAATTACCAAAAACTAAGCAGAGGTGCCCACATTTCTTCCTTGCTTTTTGAACTTCAGACCTTACCACAGGGCTCTGCAGCCAAAGGTGATCAGAATTTCTACAGCTTTTGGGAAGGAGAAGAGTCATTTCATTCTTGATTTTACTGGATTTCTGTGTTCTTCATGGTGGCTTTTTTCCTTTCAAAATCTGACATCTTTATTAAAACCAGCCCTTGCTTTTAGAGCAGAGCATGCCCCAGGAGCTGCCAGCAGCGACCATCCTTGTTTTATTCAAAGAGATTTTCATTTTTCATGAGGAGATCTGTTAATGTCGGTATCTACATGCATAATGAAGACTCCTTCCAGAATTAGCTTTTGTTGACTTCCAGACTGGAGTCTAGAGACGGAAATTTGCCCACCGCAGCCCGGCAGCCTGCCACGGGCAATGCCTCCGACGAGCCGTCCTCGGCTGACTCGGGAGCCCCTTCCAGGCACCGTCTGCCCCATGGCAGTGAGAGGAGGAGAGAAACGAGGCTTGCGAGGAGCTCCCGGCAGGCATCTCAGGAACGGCCGCGCAGGCCTGGCGAGGGCAAATTATTACTTCAAGTAACAAATGAGCAGAAAAGCCTCCCCCAGGCAAAGGTGCTGCTCCCATTTAATGAGCTTTGTGAGAAATACAAGGAAAGGAATTACAGGACTGGGATGATCTCCAGAGGTCCCCTCCCAGCCCACTGTTCTGTGATCTACATTCCGTCCAGTGCTTTGCAGGGCAGAGCGGGGCTGGGTGGAGGGTGGGCACCAGGACGCTCGTCCCAGGGGCTGTTCTGCTGCTCAAAATTACCTCATTCAAAAGGGCAATGGAAATCAGGGAGGGAGATCAGATTTCCCCAGAGGGACGTCCCTTGGTAGTCTCGAGATATTTCAAGGCTGAAGTCTGTCTCTTCAGCTAATGCATATGAAGCATGGAAAGTATAAAGTGCCCCTGAGAAGGAGATCCAGCATTTCACGTTATTACAAACGCTCCCTGAGTCACTGGCTGTGTGCATGGCCAAGAGAACTGCCCTGGAGACTCGGTGACTCAGACACGGCACCGAACCCTGAGTCCCCACCGGAGCCCGAGCTGTGGCCCGTCACCCTCCTGACTGCCAGCCAGCTCGGCTCTGGGATGCAGGCAGCTGCCAGCGAGTGCCTGGGCAGAGGAGCTGAGAGCTGGGCACTGCTGGCACCCAAAGCACCGGCACTGCTGGCACTGCAGCGTGGGCACTGCAGCATGGGCACCGCAGCGTGGGCACTGCCTGGCACAGCAGCACTGGCACAGCTGGCACAGCATCATGCCAGCGTGGCCTCGGGTCACTGCTGGCACCCACAGCACACCAGCATGGGCCCGGGCATGTCCCTCCAGCCTGTGCAGAGCTGGCCGCTGCCTTGGAGAGCCTCGTCGGGAGGCTCTGATGGTGAGAACCACGAGCAGCCCTTGCTCCTCTCTGCTCATTGTTGGCTAAATTTCAGTGTTTCACACAAGGGAAATTCGTGTGTTTGCTACTTACGAAGTGTTTGTTTATTTGCCTGTTGATGTCGTTGTTATTCCACTTCTCTTCCCTGTGTTAGAGGCTGTACCAAAACCAGTCTCCATCTCGCTGGTGACACCAGATGCTCAGGGTTCTGATCCTAGCTTTGCAAATCACTCTAGGCAAACCGTTCCGCTTCTCCAAGTCTCGATTTCATGGTTTGTAGGATAGAAACAATGATACCAGTAATCGTCCTCCTCAAGGGCTTGTAGAAACACCTCCTGATGAGAAGAACATGGAGCTTTAAAGATGGGAAACACGATACTAATTTCAAGTGCTGTTCATTGTAGGTATTCTTGCTGTTATATACTAAGTTTGGCACTCGCACATGCTACAAGTCTCTCTCTGTGTCTCACCTTTCAGGGACACTCTTGGTTTTCCTTTTTTGTTTTGTTTCCCATTAAAGTCTCACCATTATTCACTGAGGACTTGGCTCTATAAGTCCTTGCTGAATCCTCACAAGGCTTTTCTTGTGCTTGCATCTGGCAGCAAGTTTGAGAAATGATCCCCAAGAGCGGTGCTTGTCCATCCCTTGGGTGTGATCGTTTGTCCATGTTTCATAGGTACAAACTGGGTGTAGTGGAGTAATAAGAAAAAACTCTGAGATGGTTGACGCTAAGGTACAGTTTTGCTTGATCTGGTTTTTCTCTTTGGGATGGCTCTAGCTCTCCTGGCTCGGGGAATTCCTCTCTCTGCGGGGCAGGTCTGTCAGCCCAGCACGGAGAAGAGCAGCCGATGAACTCTGCGCTCTGCTCCGGGTTCCACTCCCTGCCATTTCTGTAATTGCTGATAACAGTACGGAGCGATAACATCTCACACTCCCTTCTCTGGAAAGCCCTGGCAGGTTCCCCACTTCTTCGATCACCTTCCCTGTCCTTGGCTTGTCTTGTCATGCCCAGCATGACACCATCAGCTCCTGTCCAGGACAGGGAGTGTGACTGGTTCGGTAGGGACCGTAACACCTTTGTGGAGCTGAGGGAGGATGAATCACCAGTAAGAACCCAAGAGACAAACATGCTCAACCTCAGCTGCAAAAGCCCCTTGGATCAGTGAAGAGGAGCTGGTTTCTGCCAAGCTGTTCCTGTTGTCTTTTGTCTAGGGCCCAAATCTGTGCTCTTGAGGTGGGTGGTGAATGTGAGGCCATGGTCCAAGACCAGACAGAGCTCCCAAGTACCACTGGCTAGAAAGCATGAGGTTGGAGCTAAACGATTTGGGCCCAGAATGTTTTCCTCTCCTGTCTAGCGCCCAGGACGCGTTTGGTGGGTGTGCGACCAGTGCAGCATCCTTCAGTTCCTCCGCCGCTCTCCGGGAAGTCGGTGGGCAGGGCAGATGAGGTGCGTGGCTGCCAGCACAGAAGCTGCCACACCGAGCCCTGCTTGGCGGCCCGCCCGCAGCCGAGCTGGCACGCGATACCAGCTCGGGGGCCTCAGGGAGGCCCTTAGCAGTGACCCGCCGCATGCCATGGCGATAGAAGGCAACTGCTACTCATCCCTCCGCGGATTAAGGAATTGTTACTGTGGAACCTGTTAACTGCAGCCCACGGGCAGCAGGAGAAGACCTGTATAAGTTCTTCATGCAATGTGCCTCATAGAGTGATCTAAAGACAGCCAGGTAAGGCAGAAGGTCTCACGTGTGTGTGCGATTGGCCAACCGGCCTGATGTGCCCGCGTCTCGGAGCAGTCCTCGCGACAGAGGTGGTCTTGCTGAAGTCATTTAAGTAAGAAAGTGATTCTCTTTGGCACCAAGAGTTAGCGAACTGAGCTTCACTTTGTTGGTGTAATTATCAGTTGTGTGGCACGTTGACCTCAAACATCATCCTTCTGCCATTGCCTTCATTTTGTATCAAACTTCTCTGGTTCATTCCTCTGACACTCCCGTATATTCTGAGCAAAGTTCAGGCGGTAAAACTGTCTCAAGTGATTTCTGCTCCAGGTGGAACCCACATCCCCCCACTCCCTCCTCTCACTGGCTTCTCATGTGGTTCCTTAGGACTTTCCCTGGCACGAGCACACAACCCTGAGGCTTGGAAGGCTCGTGTATCAGTGACAGACAAGTCTGCAGTTGCCTGAGCGAGGAAAAAAGCTTTATTAAATGTGTACGGAGTGCAGGATGGCACCCGCCTGGAATGAGCGTAGTACAGGGAGGGGGAGCACAGGGATGAATGCTTTGTGTGACACAACCCCGTCACGTACGGCCTCAGACAGTGCCTGGGCCAGCTCTCGTGAGCCCGGGGGGTCTGCAGAGCTTCTTGCCCTCTTAGCGCGTGGTGAGAGCAACCTGCTCCCGGGAGGAGACCACCTTCCCGTCCTGCACCTCCTCAACGATGGTGCGGACCTGGCGGGACGATGTCATGACTGCAAAAGGAAAGCAGGGAACAGTTATTCAGGGGGAAGGAAAGAGAGAAATCGCTTAACACGTTATCAGATGTTGCGTGTTCTGCAGGAAACTGCCCAAGTTCCACGTGATACTGGAAAATGCAGTTTTAAACACTCCTGCATTGGGCGGGAAGAGGGAAGAGCCAGGTGAGGGAAAGCTCGGCAGGGCAAAAGGCTCAGTCCTCAGCTGTGCTGTCAGGTCACTGTGACGCCAGAACTCTGGCTGCCCAGTCACAAGCCCTGTCTGGGACAAATCATTCCTGTGGTAAAGGTGTGAAGGTGTTTCCCTTCCTGACAGCGTTTTCCTGTGGTAGCAGCACAAGACGCACACAAGCGCTCTCGGTGCTGTCACCGGTTGGGCTCAGCACCCCAAGGGGTGATTCTGGCTCCATCCGTCTGGCAGCTGCTCCAAAAGCAGGTCTCAGAGCTATGAAGTTGTAAATGTGTGTTCTGAGATAGGTTCTTACCGTCTCTGCCCGAGTGTGAGGACATAGCGGAGGAGTACTGGGAAGAGATGCTGTGAGAGAAGGGGAGAAACATAGAGAAGTGAGGGACAAACTCTTGTTGTTGTTGTTGTTACCCAGGCTCAATATTTAGGCAGGAGGAGAGCAGGGAAGGCTCGTAGCCGTTGCTAAATCTGCAGCTCTGCTCTGTGTCTGCTGGAGGGCAGAGGGACCACAGCCCCTTCTCGCTGCAGACAGAAACCAGGGCCAGACCCACTGGGCATCTGAGGCTGGTGGGAACATAAAGACGAACCCTGGAAGCTGCAAGAGGACTGAGACCCCAGACAGCACAACTTGTGTCTGTTACCCATCTCCTCCCCTGTGCCCTCCCCGGCCAAGCCCCTGCACGTACTGGGCATCCTCGCCCTCCAGCAGCCGGCGGTATGTGGCGATCTCCTGCTCCAGGCGGCTCTTGACGTCCAGGAGGACCCTGTACTCGTGGTTCTGACGCTCCATGTCGCAGCGCAGCTCGGCCAGCTGCTCCTCCACGCTGCTGATCAGCCCCTGGAGCTGGGCCAGCTGGGTGCCATAGCGAGCTTCTGTGTCGGCCAAGGTGCCCTCCAACGCCGCTTTCTGCGTGCCGAGGAGAGGGACGGGTTGAGGGCGGGAGGGCTGGTGGGGCTGGGAGCTGCCCCGTGTCCCCCAGCCCGCGCTCCCGCGTGTCCCGCGCCCCGCGTGGAGCCGGCCCCTCGTACCGTGCTGAGCTGGGACTGCAGGTCGATCTCGAGGCTCTGGATGGTGCGTCGTAGCTCTGTGATCTCCGTCTTGCCGCTCTGAAGCTGCTCGGTGTTGATGGCCACCTCCCGGTTCAGCTCTTCCGTCTGCAGCGAGGCAAAGCGGAGCCGTTGCAGCGGCGGCGAGCGGGCAGAGCCTCGGGCCCCGCACGTCCCCGGTGCCGCCGGGAGCCAGCTCACCTTGCTGAAGAACCACTGCTCGGCGTCCCTGCGGTTCTTCTCCGCCAGGCTCTCGTACTGCTCCCGCATCTCAGCCAGGATCTTGGTGAGGTCGACTCCAGGAGCCGCGTCCATCTCCACGCTGATCTCTCCACCCACCTGCCCGCGCAGGGCATTCATCTCCTGGCACAACGGAGACACATGATACATGTCAGAGTGAAATTGGTATATTCCCATCATTACAAATTCCCTATCTGCACCCAGCACATGAACCCCACAGATCTTCTCCTGCAGGTCTTATCTGAAGGGTCCATTTCCATCCCTGTTACCCACTTGGGTGTCTCCTGACAGCCCCAATTGCAGAGGCACTCCTGCACATTTGACCTGACCACTTTCCATTGTGCACAAGGCCCATTTTGGAGGTCCCAGTTGGAGCCTGGCTCTGTGCTCACCTCCTCATGGTTCTTCTTGAGATAGGCCAGCTCCTCCTTCAGGTTCTCGATCTGCATCTCCAGGTCAGCTCTGGCCAGGGTCAGCTCGTCCAAGACTCTGCGCAGGCCGTTGATGTCGGCCTCCACGCTCATGCGCAGAGCCTGCTCCGTCTCAAACCTGGGGACACACACACCCACCGTGGAGCTCAGCTGATAGAGGTTTTTTCTTGTTGTTTCCTTCCCCAGACAATCATCTGCTGGGACCTGTGCGGCCCCGCTCTCCACAGCGCAGGAGTGGCCAGGCCGTGCTGTGTCCAGGGAGAGAATTACACTTCCCAAATATCTCACTTTTAGCAAGCAGGGACCTGTGGGACCAGCTTCAGTGGCAGGAGGCGAAGCCAAGCCTTGGACAGCCTGGCTCTCCCCTCCCTTGTCCTGAGAGCTCTCCCAGCCCTTGGACTCACTTGGTTCTGAAGTCATCAGCCGCCAGCCTGGCGTTGTCAATCTGTAAGACGATGTTGGCGTTTTCGACGGTTGCAGCAAGAATCTGGAGGGGGATAAAAAAAAGTGAGAGAGTGAAAAGTCATTCCAAAAACTGCCAGGCTGCTGCCTGGGCTCCCATTCGGCAGAGGACGGGAGCAGCGCTGACCCTCCTGCCTCCAGGCTGGGATTCCACACAGACCCTGAGGAGGGATGTGGGACACTGGGACTAGTCTCTGGCACCGAGCAGCCAGCGGGGACACTGGCACGTGTCCGTGCCGCAGCCTGATGCCCTGTCCCTGGCACCTCCAGGCGCTCCCACCACGCTCGGTCCTGGCAGCACTTGGGCTTCTTCTGGCCCTGCTCAACAGCCCGGCTGGGAAGGAGAGGGCTGACGAAGGACCTGCCTTGTGCCTGAATTGTTTTGCTTTCGTAATTTCTCCCGAGGTGCAAATATTTGTTCTGGGATTTTGAAAATGATTGGCCATTTAATGAGCAGCAATTTCTGTAGCCACAAGCTAATGAAAAGCTCTCGCTGAGTTCTGATGCTGCAGGAGACATCCAGGGGATACTCCAGGAGCACTGGTTGTGGTCACTTCCCAGCGGATGGGAAGGGAAGGGAACTGTGAGACCCAGCACTTCATTGCTCCAAGCTGGAGACAGCTTCTGCCTCCACATGTTCCTGTGCTCCAGAGCACAGCTGACAAGCTGGAATTTGAAGAGTCATTTTGTGCATCAAGGCAAGAGCCCTTCACTGCAGGGTGAAGCCCAGGAGAAGGGTTAAAGAACTGAAAAATTCCAGGAATGTGATTTCCCCCAGGGCTTGACCTCTGAGCCTGTCAGGGCTTCGCTCTGGTGTTTGCTCTCACAGACCAGGTACTGCCATTGCCCAACCGCCCACACCTCCGCCCTCCAGCCCCTCCAGTGGGACCTGAGCTTACTAAGGATGCTGTCACCTCATGTAGGCCATCAGCTCAGGATGAGTCATGCGGGCAGAGGAAGGACAAGGATGTACTTGCCTTCAGCACCTCCGCAGCCATCTACCCCAGCCCAGCATGTTCTGACTCCTGGATTCCCTCCTGTCTGTGTTGGCACCTCCCAAAGAGCAACCATCCCATGGGGCAGCTTCTTTCCTTCTTTGTTAACCTCTCCCTTGAGCCTCCTATCAGGCCGGAAAAGATCTGATTTGTAGGATATTTATGAGAATGACTTAGCAACTCCATTCGCATCTCACTCATGGTGAGCAGTGCCAAAGGGATCAAGGGATAACGTGTCCCTGCCTGCAGGGATTGATCAGGAGCCCGCGAAGGGAGCACGTTCCTGGGGCGTTAGCAGCAGCATCGAGGAAAGGCAGGAAATGATGAGAGGCATCAGGTACCACGGCCAACGCTGGGGAGCCTGGCTCTGCTCCCCGGCCCCATCCCTCTCCCTGCACTGAACCAGTCAATGGAAAACCAGCTTTGCCTTGTGGAGAAAGAAGCTGATGTTCATAAATTAGGACTAGGATTTCCAAGCATGTCCTTTCTGTTTTCCCATCTCAGAGTAATTACCTGTAATTTGCTAATACTCCTCCCTTCAGCTATTAGGAGTAAGGTCACCTATTTAAAAGTGACTTTAATGAAGATGTCTTGGTAATCACAGCATCCTACCTTGTTCCTGAGCTCCTCGATGGTCCTGTAGTAGGGGCTGTAGTCACGGTCTGGGCCAGGGCCCTGCTTCTTGTACCACTCCCTGATCTTGACCTCCAGGTCGGTGTTGGCCTCCTCCAGGGCACGCACTTTGTCCAGGTAGGCAGCCAGGCGGTCGTTGAGGTTCTGCATCGTCTCCTTCTCGCCGGCTGGCAGGATGCCATCGCCGCCGCCAAAGCCGCCACCAAAGCCGCCCCCAAAGCCGGCCCCAAAGCCAGCCCCATAGCTGCCCCCAAAGGCACCGCCGAGGCCCCCTCCTACGCTGCTGCAGTAGCTGCCCCCGTAGCCGCTGCCGAGCCCCGAGACGATGCGGGAAGAGACGGAGTAGCTGCCGGAGGCTCCGTGGACGCTGGGGGCTCGGTAGCCTGCGCCCCCAAGACGCCCGGAGGAAAGGCGGCTGGAGCCTCCCCCCAGGCCCCCGAAGCCCTTGAGGGAGGTGGAGGAGGAGTATTGCCTGACCGTGGTGCTCATGGCGAAGGCTGTGGTGGGAGGGCTGGCAGAGACAGGGCTCGGCGGCGCAGACAGCGAGTGCTCACTCCCCTGCCTCCCGGCATTTATAGCTCAGGTGGGAGGCGTTGCCGGCAGTTTTTTTTCCTCTGTTGCATTCCCGATGATTTTCATCACTCCTAAAATCTGAGCCAACTTCCAGAATCGTCAGTTTTACCTTTGTTCTATTCACACTTTTTGTCATATTTCATTAGAAACGTTTTATTTCACAACGGGCGTCTTTGTGCTTCTTCCGTTTCCAAGTAAGTCGTCAGGTGTGATTCAAAGGAGGAGGCTCCTCGCTCAGGGCTACATTTTCATACTGCTTTGTACTGGTAGCGCTGAAACCGAGCTGTTCCAGCAGCTTGTCGGGAGGTAGGTCAGGGATGTCTTTTAGTGTGTCTTTTTGTGCCGGCTGCTACGGTTTCCTGGCTGCGCTCAGGTTGTCCCCACGGCACAGCTGCCGTGTCGTGAAGCCCTGAACGTTCACCTGTCCTGTGTGTACAATAGTGCTGGAAGGAGCTTGGCCACCAGTCCTGGAAATACGAGTCCTCTCTTTGTCCACAGAGAGAGGGATGTTCTGTAAAGGAAGAGCAACGAAAAGGGACTTCATGCTTCAGGGCTCACTCAATTCTTCACTTCAGAGACCACCCAAGAGTGGAGGAATGTGAACAAATGGGCAGGGGATGTTTTGTGTTCTTCTCTGTAAACGAGAACCTTGCAAACCATTCAGAAAGGGCAGGGCAGGGCTACCAGCTGGCAAAGCTTCAAGATTATGAGATGCTCCAGAAGAAAGTGTGGAATAGCATAAGGTAGATGAAGGAAATACAGATAAAAGCTCCTGGTCTCTAAGCATTGAGAACAAGAGCACAAAGTTGACAGTAACAGAGCGTGGCAGCTAATGCCAGCCATGTTTTCTGTGATGAACTTCTCAAGCAGTTGTGACCAGGGAGGACAACTTCAGTGAGAGTTGGGTGTTTACAGCTCCCAAGTAAGCAGAGGCTCGGGAGAGTTTCCAGCTGCCTCTGAGTAGCAAAAAGGCTCCAAAAATGCGTGCCCCAGGCATGGTCAGGCTCTGCTGGCGGATCTCAGTGCTGACCTGCGTCACGGGCAGAAACCACAGATCTGAGTGTCACCGGCTAATAATGCAGGGTGTGGAGGAGAAGGTATTTCTCATGTGTGTACATGGTGAATTGTCTGGCTGTCTTCACAGACAGGCCCCAACAACCCCTTCCCAACAGCCAAGATCTTCCTCAGATCATTTGCCAAAGGAGGGGGGAAAGAGTATGGAAATCAGCAGCGAAGGTACGGGTCTGGGTAGCTTGAAAGGGCCTGACTCCCTCCGCTCCATCTGAAGAGAGCTGGAAACGATACAGGGGTGGGACGTGTTCTTGGAGCATCAGGAGCTGGCTCTGTGGCGAAGCACAGCTCCCCGGGGATGGAGCCAAGGCCGGGCAGCTGGCGAGCTGGAGTCTCCCCGTGTGTGCTCCGGCTGGAGGACGGGCTCAGTCTCTCGGCGGCAGCAGCTTCTTGTCGTGTGAGTGCCAGGAGCCGGGGCACGGAGCCAGCGGACGCCCACTCTCCACTGGTCCTCCCCAGGTGCAGATGGCAGCGTGGGGGTGGCTGGGACCTGCAGCTCCAAGGAATGTGCTTGTTCCCCAAATTCATTCCCTCACCTTCGCCCGGGTGATAGAAAAGGTGGGTTGTCCTCGCGGAGTGCAGCAGAGAAAGGGGAACGTCGGTGACAAAACCAGCACAGAGCCCCTGTGCAAGCCCAGCCCCTCGGCCTCAACACGAGCAAAGCGGCCACCAGCTTCCCCAGGCCGGCCGGGGCTGAAAACTGTCTCAGCTTCCGAGGCTAACACATGTTCTTCCTTTACGTGGACTTGCCTTTTCCTTCACCTTTCATTTCCCGTTTAACTGCCGCATCATAAAAACACACACTGCTCAAAGCATCTGTGATATTTTGACAGCACCGCAAGGCAGCAATTAAAATCGCGAAGCGTTAATTAAGACTTGAAACAACATATTCAAAACTCTAGGACGGTATTTACATGACCTCCCATTGAACACAACCACAAATGACGGCGTGGTGTTTGTATCACGCTCTCCTCCAGCTCGAAGGCTGGCTGTTAAACCAGACTCTGCCCGTTGGATGGGCACGTGCGCGCTGTGAGCCCGGGTTTATCCGCTGCAGAAGCAGGTTGTCACTTCTGTGGCACAGCAGCAATTTCACGGGTGTTTACCCCATACCCAGGGCTGTCTAACCCCAGGAGGAAAGCGGAGGTGAAGTTCTGGCTCCAAACACGGACATCAGCACAGAGGTAGATGAAGCTCCCTGGACCAAACACTGTTTATTTTAGTGCACTTATAAATTTTTGCCCTAGTATCAAATTATCGGAGGAAGGTTCCCTCAGAGGAGCTGAAGAACCGCACCTCCGTGTCTCCTTCTGAAGCGGCCTTTTATGTCAGATTAACTCAGCGTAGCCTGAGAAGTCAAACTGTGTTTCTGGAATAAAATCACCGCTTTCTGAAGCCTGCCTCAAGCTGCCGCTGCCTGTCTGCATGGGCCAGCACCTGCAGCTCCCTCCCCAGCGGGTTGCTTAAGGACAGGACTAATTATTAATGCTTAAGGCAGGAGAGAATCAGCATCTGCTTTCCACACCTCCCTCGCAATCTGCAGTAGCAGGAGTAATAACACTTCGGTAGCAAAATCCCCTGCTTTAATTACTCCTTAGAACAGGGGATTTTGTTAGCAAAGTGTTATTTGCTGTTTCTGTAGCAACACGGATGTGCCCAGACTTTTCCAGGAGAAACAGATGAAGCAGGGCTGGATTCCAGCCAGGCACCTTCAGCATCCCCACGCCGGGTGCCGCAGGGCTGGCAGCCGGACGGGCACCGACACCGCTGGGAGCTCAGAGGGGCTGCAAGAGGCCTTGCTGGTCCCTGCACCATCCACGGGGAGATCGGGGCGTCCCTGAGGGGTGACCTGGGCAGCCCCAGCCGTTAACTGTGGGCTGTGTCTGTCCCTACCCTTCTCAGGGACCTGAGCTCAGGCTGCTCGGCACCTGCCCTCAGCCAGCACCCGGCACGGAGCAGCCCCGGGCATTGCCCCGGCCTGTGCCCGGCTGTAGGGCTGCGGAGATGCTGCGGCTGGAAGGGCCCCAGGTCAGGAATTGTGCCGTTATTTACTCGTGGCCTGTCCTGGATGCACCACGAGGACGTGCAGCAGCAGAGCAGCGAGAGCTGCTCTCCTGACCACAGCACTCTGCTACTGGGTTTTTGTGTCCTTTGGTGGAATCCGAGTGGAAATGGGATCGCTGTTTGTCAGTGGTGAGCTTCAAAACCAAAGCCACGCTTACCACAGGTCAGTGGGTGCTGGGAGGACCCCACGCTGGCTGGGCCAGGGCTGCTGTGCAGGGTGCACCGGGCAGCTGATGCTGCAGATCTGCTCTGCCTGGACCAGGGGACCAGCCCCGGCCGGCCCCGGGCAGGGCTGCGTGGCCACAGCACGGGCTGCCTCTGGACTGTGGGTCCTGGCTGCCTGCACTGCAGGAATCCTTTCAGTGTTGTGAAAAAAAAGAAACCAAACTGAATTCTTGCTTATCTGACTATAATCCAAGCAGATTTTCTGGAAAGGGTTCTTAAAACTGTGTGACCAGGTCTGCTCTTACACACACTCAGTAGCGTTTCTCTGAGTCATCGCACTGATTTTCAAGTTGGATTCACAAAGTAATAAATGTGGCAGAATCCAGCCAAGAATGTGTCTAAACTGGCTTTCCAGGAACGGCTGGGCCGGCTGATGGCAACGCGAGCTGCTGCGTCAGGACCAGGCACCGACAGCCGGGGAGTGCCAGAAACACCTCCAGAGGAGCAACAATCGTAGAATCATTAAGGCTGGAAAAGACCTCTAAGATCATCAAGTCCAACCGTCAACCCAACACGACCATGACCACTCATGGTTCTCATCTTTGTGATTGTATAGACCACAGCCCCGCTCACCATCTCTTGTTTTCCTCACCCTGTAGCGGTGCTTTGGAAGCAAGAACTAAACGAAGCTGAGTTGGCCTTTCTGGAGGGACGTCGGCCAGTGTCTCCCTGCCACAGCTACAGCTGAGTTTCCTTTTACCACAAAGCGTGTATCTGGACTGCTGGGCAATGGCTGTGGCAGAGCTGGGAGGGTCCTGGCTGCATGACCTGGGGTTTGGTCACTGTCTTGCTTGGACTTGCTGAGTCCAATCTTCAGCTCTGCTGAAGGATGTGGCAGTGGGGGAAGCAGCACTTTGCCCCGACCTGGAAGTCACAACTCCAAGTCTGGGGTGAAATACAAAGACTCACAAGTTTCACCTCCCATGGAACGGTTCCTTTCCAGCCCTCCAGCCACATCAGCGGTCCTTGCTGAGGCAACCAGGTCTTGGGTATTATCAAAGTGTAGGTGGACTGGCCCCACCGTTCGGGTACCAAAGCTGGAGAATAAATATTGCTCCTTCCAGAGAGGAGCTTTGGCCTCCAGCTGCAGCAGTGGGACAGCCGGCACGCCAGAGCCACCAGACGAGACCCCGGGTTGCACGAGTACAAAGAAAAGCTTTATTTGATTTCTGAGCATGGCACAGCGCTTAGAGAAAGCGTGAGGGAAGCTGGGGGTGGTAGAAAGAGAAGGTGCTTTTTGTGATCTACGTGGCCAGGGCACACAAGCTGGGGGCTTCTGCTTTGTGGTGTGAGGTTTGCCTTAGTGGGCAGCCTGGGTGATCTGCTCACGGGAGGAGATCACCTTCCCATCCTGGACTTCCTCAAAGATGGTGCGGATTTGGCGGGTAGTTACAGGCCCTGTGATGGAGAAAGAAGGAACCACTAATTACAGGGAAGGAAGGAGGAAGCATCACAGAGATTTCCATGGGTAGATTTGTTGTTAGCCTCAGGAACCCAACGTAACCACCACATCCCTTCCCCTGAACACCTTATTATATAGTTTCAGTCTGCACAGATCATCTTCTGAGACATCTTTCCGTATAGCCTAAGAGTGGTTTATGTTAATTCAGATTTATAAAATGTAATAAAATAGTAACTTTAGTAAATTAGTAACGAGAGTCTGTGCTAAGAAGGTGCCCAAGGATAGGACAGAGCTCTGTGTGATCAGTGCTTCAGCCAAGACATGTTCTTACCTTCTTTCACAGGCTGCGAGACGTAGTGGGAAGACATGCTACAGGAGGAGAAAAGAGAAGGAATGGTCAGAAACAGAGAAAAGTGAGTAGTCTCTAAGACAAAATCATTATTTAAAACCCTGCCTTTTCTTCTTGTACCAGTATGTGATCAAAATGCCTTCTGGAAACATCCCAGTGTCAAAATGGAAAGCCAATGGTCGGGATGTGTGTGTGCCTGGGGATGGAGACGCGGAGGCAGCACAGATCCCGCTGCAGCGAGTACTGGTGGAACCTGCTCCTTCCCCAGGACCACACAGATGCTGGAGGGACGGGGAGCGGATCCCAGGGATGCTCAGAGCTGGGATAACAACTGGGCTGTTCTGGCCCAGTAGGACTAAAGAGGGAGACCCAGCTGCATGCTTGGGTCAGGAAGCAGGTTCATGGGACCCTCCAAGGAACTCGGGCTTTGGGTTTTTATTTCCTTCGCTATTACCCGTCTCCTCCCCTGTGCCCTCCCCGGCCAAGCCCCTGCACGTACTGGGCGTCCTCGCCCTCCAGCAGCCGGCGGTACGTGGCGATCTCCTGCTCCAGGCGGCTCTTGACGTCCAGGAGGACCCTGTACTCGTGGTTCTGACGCTCCATGTCGCAGCGCAGCTCGGCCAGCTGCTCCTCCACGCTGCTGATCAGCCCCTGGAGCTGGGCCAGCTGGGTGCCGTAGCGAGCTTCTGTGTCGGCCAAGGTGCCCTCCAACGCCGCTTTCTGCGTGCCGAGGAGAGGGACGGGTTGAGGGCGGGAGGGCTGGGGGGGCTGGGAGCTGCCCCGTGTCCCCCAGTCCGCGCTCCCGCGTGTCCCGCGCCCCGCACGGAGCCGGCCCCTCGTACCGTGCTGAGCTGGGACTGCAGGTCGATCTCGAGGCTCTGGATGGTGCGTCGTAGCTCTGTGATCTCCGTCTTGCCGCTCTGAAGCTGCTCGGTGTTGATGGCCACCTCCCGGTTCAGCTCTTCCGTCTGCAGCGAGGCAAAGCGGAGCCGTTGCAGCGGCGGCGAGCGGGCAGAGCCTCGGGCCCCGCACGTCCCCGGTGCCGCCGGGAGCCAGCTCACCTTGCTGAAGAACCACTGCTCGGCGTCCCTGCGGTTCTTCTCCGCCAGGCTCTCGTACTGCTCCCGCATCTCAGCCAGGATCTTGGTGAGGTCGACTCCAGGAGCCGCATCCATCTCCACGCTGATCTCTCCACCCACCTGCCCGCGCAGGGCATTCATCTCCTGGCACAAAAGAGAAACGCATCTTCATGCAATCCAACAACCATGGTACAAAGGTGTTCCTCTCAAGCTGGGGTTCTCCAGGAAGGTAGTGTCCTTTGGCAGGTATTTCTGGGGCAGATCAACAGGGAGCAAATGGAGCCTTTGCTCCACAATCACAAATGAAATAATCTGAATTCTTAAGAAATCTCCATTTGAGTTAATTTTTCAGAGAATTAATCAGAGCCTGTAGTTGGCTTCGTTTCTCAGGAGATAGACCTTCTAGGCCTGAAGCTGCTGAGGTTGCTAATAAATCTCCAACAGCTACAGTGGGCATTACTGAGATATCAAGTGGTGAATGGATTTTATTCAGGCTCTGGAAAGGACGTGCTGTTACCCAGAATGCATCATCTCTCCTTCCTCACCAGCGCTCCTCATCCTCCTTCCCAGCAATTCAAAACTCAGCAGTGCCTTAAAGTTGGACCAGATGTCAGATTTCTGGGCTCAGGCTGGACATTTCTGAGCCTGACTCCATGCTCACCTCCTCATGGTTCTTCTTGAGGTAGGCCAGCTCCTCCTTCAGGTTTTCAATCTGCATCTCCAGGTCAGCTCTGGCCAGGGTCAGCTCATCCAGGACTCTGCGCAGGCCGTTGATGTCGGCCTCCACGCTCATGCGCAGAGCCTGCTCCGTCTCAAACCTGGGGACACAAGAACAGTCATGAAAGTCACGGGATCTTGCCCAGCTGGGGACAGAGCACCTGGGTTTGCTGTTTGCCTCCTCCATGCTGCTGCTGGCACCGTGTCAACACTGCACAACCCTGATGGTGCATGGACAACGTTCTGATGATGAATGCAGGGGACAACTGAGAAACCAGTGTCCATCTGAGTCCATAACATCACCTTGCTCCTGACATCACTGGGCCTGGGCTTTGTTGAGCCCTACACACACAAGTGCACAGCGGAGACACAGCACAAGTCCTCTGTGGTACCACCGAGGAACAGGCAATGGGAATAAACCAGCGACGTTTTGGATGGAAGCCAAACAGTCCCCAAGCACCCATAAGCTTTAGATAACCATCTGCTTTGGAAAGTACACCTTCGTTTTGAAGGCTGTGCTTCCACATTTTAGGGTTTGGATGGGATTTTCTGCTAATTTCATCAAACGTCTCTGCAGACTTTGTTCCGTTTTCCCAGAAAACGTGGCTTACTTGGTCCTGAAGTCATCAGCCGTCAGCCTTGCATTGTCAATCTGCAGAAGGAGGTTGGCATTGTCGACTGTGGCCACCAGGACCTGGAGGGTGGAGGATAAAGAAGAAGCACTACATGAGTGTCAGGAACTCCTCCTGGCTGACCAAGGGGTGGGAGCACCAGTGACACTGACAATGGGACTAGTTTTGGGGAAGCCTGGGGTTTGCTTGGCAGGGGTGTGATTTGGATCGGGACAAGTGAGATCATCAGGGCAGAGCTGAGCCTGCAGGAAGCAGCTGATGGTGACCATCCGTCAGTATTTCAGAAGGATGCATCATTTCAGAAGGAAGCCACATCAGATGCGGGGGATCTGATAATGACATTTGTTCCCATGCTTCAGGACAGGCGCAAGGGCCAAGGAGGAATCGCCTGCCCCCCGCCCACAGCA
Organism: Eurystomus gularis; assembly: GCA_013400335.1. NCBI lineage: Eukaryota > Metazoa > Chordata > Aves > Coraciiformes > Coraciidae > Eurystomus > Eurystomus gularis. The sequence continues at coordinate 58,458 of VZZY01007097.1, read as the reverse complement.
CTGCACGGCTCCTGGCAGGACAGACGGACCCACGGGCATTTGTGCTTGGCCATGTGTTCTGGGATGGATTTAATTCTTGACTGCCAAAATGGAGCAAAAGGCCGTGAGCAGGTGCCTACAGCTTCTGATTGTCATATTACGAAACCAGAGGCAAATAATCCATGCTGGGAGAAGAGTCAAGGCAGAGTCTGGGAGAACACCAGTTACAGACCAAGGGGAGGGAGGGGGAATGGATTCCCTGCATCACTTGCCAGCGCTCCGGCTGTGATCCACCTCCCTTCGTCTTTACTGGGGGCAGCTCATACGTTAAAAGGAAATAGAGAAGAGCAAAGACAGCTCTGGAGGATTTCCTCTGAAATGGGGTGGTGGGAGTCAAATCAGGTCCAAGAGGAATCCCTGGAGCCGCCGGGGTTGGAGGGGTTGCAGCAAGCCTGGTGCTGGGGCAGGGGCTGCTAAAGGGAGCCGCAAACCTCAGGGCTGGTCAGTTCCATGTTTTTCTGTTTAGCATCTAACTGACATCAATATCCGGACTGAAACAAGTTTGTAAATTCTGTGTCTGAGTGTTTACAAACACGGCATCAATGTTTCACAGTTTGTAAACATCCACAACTTTCCCTGCGCTCATTGAGAATTCCCAGACCCAACGCAGCCCTGGCTCTTGTTCCTCATCCTTGTGTTATGTCCTTTGACATCTGCTGCTTCTGGTGGAACCTGCGTTAGTTCTGTCCAGAAGGATGAAATCTGAAGCTGACATTGGGACCTCTCTGGATTTCCAGCCGGGTGCTCTGCATGAGCCTCTGAGACACGTTTTACGACACAGTTAGTGCTTGCTCATTACAGAGGGAGCAGTCAGGGTTTCCGCTTCCTCTCTGATAACCAGATGTCCCATGTGCTAATCACAGCATCCTACCTTGTTCCTGAGCTCCTCGATGGTCCTGTAGTAGGGGCTGTAGTCACGGTCTGGGCCAGGGCCCTGCTTCTTGTACCACTCCCTGATCTTGACCTCCAGGTCGGTGTTGGCCTCCTCCAGGGCACGCACTTTGTCCAGGTAGGCAGCCAGGCGGTCGTTGAGGTTCTGCATCGTCTCCTTCTCGCCGGCCGGCAGGATGCCATCGCCGCCGCCAAAGCCGCCCCCAAAGCCGCCCCCAAAGCCGGCCCCAAAGCCAGCCCCATAGCTGCCCCCAAAGGCACCGCTGAGGCTCCCTCCTACGCTGCTGCAGTAGCTGCCCCCGTAGCCGCTGCCGAGCCCCGAGACGATGCGGGAAGAGACGGAGTAGCTGCCGGAGGCTCCGTGGACGCTGGGGGCTCGGTAGCCTGCGCCCCCAAGACGCCCGGAGGAAAGGCGGCTGGAGCCTCCCCCCAGGCCCCCGAAGCCCTTGAGGGAGGTGGAGGAGGAGTATTGCCTGACCGTGGTGCTCATGGCGAAGGCTGTGGTGGGAGGGCTGGCAGAGACAGGGCTCGGCGGCGCAGACAGCGAGTGCTCACTCCCCTGCCTCCCGGCATTTATAGCTCAGGTGGGAGGCGTTGCCGGCGCTTTTCGTCACCCCTGTCAGCCGGAGCCAAATTCCAGAATCATCACTTTTCTCTCCCCGATTTCATGTCTTTTGTCACATCCCACTAGCAGCATGACGGCACACAGGGGATCCTCTCCTTCCACCGCGGTTCCCAGCACTCGGGAGCTATCCCAGGCGTGATTCAGAGCGAAGGCTCCTTGCTCACGGCTACGTTTTAGTGTTTCCCTGTTGCACCTGAGAGCAGAGGTTCTCGCTCCAGCTCCACCCGCTGCTCCTTCGGGATGGAACACCATCGAATCTTCGTGATGTGCCAAGTCGCCCACAAGTGTTTTATATCACTAAAAATCTACAAATCTGTTTATTTGCCTTTTTAAAAGGTCTAAAGCCAACAAAAACTGCTGACTTAGTTGCCCTGTGCATCCCTAATCTCTATATGGGCCAACCCAAAGCCAGACGGAAATTTTCCCGTCAGAACCTCTATCCCAGGGCAAGCACAGACCTGGCAGGATTTGTGTACTGAGACCGTATTTGGCAGAAATCAAAAGAAGAGAAACTCCGGTAATTTCTGCTTACACACTGGTCTAGTGTGGATCTCCCCAGAGACTGGAAAGTCCCTACGATGGTGGTTTTCCAGTTTACAAGGCAGGTGTTTCCCAGTGGCACCTGCTTCCCACCTTCCACAAGCTCCATAGGAGCAGCCTGTGACTTCTAAAGGGTTTGTAGAAGCTAAAGACTTCTGTGCCACAATTTCTTCTATCGGATGTGCCACTGCAAGACGCACTAACGTGACCCAGCAGGACCAGCAGTGCCTGGATCGAAAGCAGGCGGGCCAAGCACGGCACATGCAGCCGTGGGGAGTGAGACCACCACGAGCACCCGCGGAGCCGAGGGTTCCAACGGGACAGGGCAGGGGAGATGCGCAGCGATGAGGCGACGCAGCCTCCCCGGTAGCCACGCTTGCGTCGGGCTATTAAGGGATTGAGCAGTGGTTATAGTAACGCAGCTGGACAGGTATTAGCGTGCAAAAAGCAGCAGAGAACTAAGAAAGGAGACACTGCTCGGGTTGATTCTTTGTTGGGGAAAAAAATCCCTTTAGTGATGTGGCGCCAGGTCTTGCAGTGTACAGTGGAAAATCGCACACCCAACCTGCCGGCCTGCCTGGCTCCAGCGGCGGCATTCCCGGCCAAGAGACCTTCTTTTTCCTTTTAGCAGAGGTGCCTGTGAGGTAGCGAAAGAGAGTTATGGGGATTAGGAGCCCTTTTGTGTTTCCTCTCCTGCTGTGATCTCCTTCCTTCCCGCGGCCCCTCTGGCTGTTTTCACATTCTAATGCACTTAACTGATTTTGGAGTTGCTAAGGTGTTCCCAGAGCCTCACCCTCCATAATTCATAATGCCTCCTTCCTTTCATCTGTTCCCTGAAGGACACAATAACAACAAGGCTTTATCGGCATCGCCGTTAGATCTCAAGCACTTCACAGGGAGTCACGTTCTCTTTCTTTAGCAGCTCCAGGAGAGGTGCTGTGATTTTTCAGGGCGGACACCGAGGAAGCAGCTTAACCAGAAAAAGTCTCCAGATCCTCTTAGGCGAGGGCTCTCGTCTCTGGGCAGCGCTGCCCTGGAGCTGATTGGCTTCGGATTCGGTTGCTTGACTCCCCAAGCTGCAAAACTGGGGGGTTTGGGAAGCGCACGTGCCCCATCCCTCAGAGAGCTGGGGGAAAGGAGAGGGCTGGGAGCCACCCACCCCTGGCAAACGCAGAGGGTGCAGAGGAGGGTGCTCAGCCTGCAGCGCGGTCCCCGGGCACCCTGGCAGGGTGCAGGTCGGTGTTCCCGCTGGCCCGCTTCCCTCCGTAGCGGGGGGTACAGGATTGCCCAACAGCGTCGTGTGGGAGCCGTGCTCCGGGGCCATCCCTTGGCCACCCCTGCTCTGAGTTCTCCAGATGCGCTCGCTCTGCTCTAGCGAACACCCGCCTGCTCCTGCCAATCCCCAGGTGGGCCAGAAATGGTGCTGCGCGTTCTGTGCCCCCCCGCTCATGTCACCCTCACATTTTAGGCCAAGGTACGGGTCCATCTGAAGCTGACAACCCCCCTAAGCCGAGGCAGGGCTCAGGGCTTTCCCTTCTGTGTTATCACGACCTCAGTCCACGTTTAAGCTCTTTTACTACACCTGGCGCAGGAGCCTGAGAGGAGATCTGGAGATTGTTCTGCAATATCAGCTTTTTCTGGTCTTTTCCGATCAATGTTCTTGCAGCCAGCCGCTGCCCTGACCTCTGGCTGGGCTCCTAAACAACAGCCCTGCTCGTAGGCTCAGAGTTGCCCCCGCGCCGGCTGTGCCGACACGCCGCGATTGCGCAGCGGAGCAGGCACCGCTTCGGCTGTTTGATGTAACCAGAAGAATTCAGTCTCGCAGGCTCTCCTGAAACACTCGCCCACAATAAATTCCCTTGAGATAAAAAAAAAGAAAACATCATAATGCTGGGGAGATGGTTATCGCGGAGTCTGCTCCACAAGGCTCATGCCGGAGATGTTATCTCTTCCTCGGGTGCTGCAGGGGCACAGAAAGAACCAAACTCCTCTGGTTTGCGGGGAAGGGAGGGGAAATGACCTGTTAGGAGTGGGCCAGCAGTGCCCACAGGAACCCGGCGTGGTGGGGGCTGGGTGAAGAGGACGGGGTCAGTGTGTGGCTTCCACCTCAACAGCATGTAATTGTGCTTTTAATGCTGTGAATAAGAGCTAATTAGGAGTCTTTGGGTTTCCCCTGTGGGCCACCTTCTCCTGAGTGCCTTTCCCAGCAGCTCACAGCTCAGCAGAAGCTGGCTGAAGGATGCGGCCCTGGGAGATGTCTCCAGCGGGAGGGATGGCAGGCACAGGCTTCGCCCCTGCTGACAGGCGTGCTCTGTGGGGCTGAGCAGCACCGAAACAGGGAACACAGCAAGGTGTGGAGTGAAACATGCTGCCTTGTCTCTATCTCAGCTGCCGATTCTTTATCATCTGCTGGGACATGTCCTGACAGCCCCCCCACCCTTTATCTGGAAAAAAGCAATCCTAGATCTGTTACTGTGAAAGGAATGTCGGTGGTGTGTGTGCGATGGAAACTCCCTCCGGGCAGGCTCGGGGCGTTGAGCCGTCAGGCAGCGCTGAGCCACGGCTGGCCCGAGCTGCTGGCTGTGGGGCGATGGGGCCATGGGTGATGGGTGATGCTCACCCTCTTTGGTCCCCTCCTGCCCGCCCTGCTGCCTGCAGAAGCGAGGAGAGGCCAGCAGCACGGCCTTGACCCCACTAGCTGCAGAAGGGGAGGCAGCAGGGCGAAGGACTGACTGGAGGGAAGACAAGGGGTGTGGTTCTGTGTTTTCCTCTGGGCTCCAGACTGGCTCCTGCAATGGTGGAGCCAGACCTTGCCCTGCCTGTGGGACCCTGCAGACAGCCGTGTCAGGGCCACACCAGGCTCTCTACAAGCCCTTTTCTCCTCTCAAGGGATGTGGAAGGGGGTGATGCTCCTCCATGCTGGCCCATGGCCCAGGCAAGGTCCTGGCCCTGCATCATTTGGTGCTTCATGACCCACCTCCACCAGGGAGCACCTTGCTGGAGCACGGACCTGCTCCCCAGCCTGAGACCTGCTCTGCTCGCTTCGGCACAACATGTGCCAAGGAGATGCCCTTACGGGAGCGATTCCCGGCGAAGCGGCGCTGCGATGGCAGCCGGCTCACACACGCCGGTGCTCAGCTGCAGGAGCAGCTCAGCCAAGGGCCAGGCAGTGCGAGCGATGCGTTATCTCTGCTTTGCTTCGGGGATCACAGACCTGCCTGGCGCTAGACGGGCTCTCCACAGATGGTTCGAGCTCTGGTCCTGCTGCAGTTACTCATCCTCGCAGCCACCCAAGCGCTGTGACCTCCCACCGTGCTGGCAGCTCGCCCAGCCAAAGGCCATCTGAGCTCTGCTTCTGCTGGCATGTTCCAGCAGTAAAGACGTTGAATGGCTTGTGATCGCAACCAGTCTTGTCTCCAAGGTCTGGCTCAGCCCTTCTGCCCCTGCTTGGGGCTGAGGAAGCCCTTCCAGCAAACCCAGCACTGTGAGCAGCTCGGCTCCCTCTTGTCCTGACAGGGCTCTCCAGTGACATCCCAGCTCGGACGCTCCAGCCCGGGCTCAGGCCAGTAGCAATGGGCAGAGCCACGGACCAGAGGTGGGGATTCCCTGGTCTGGAGCCCAAGGGCCGAGCTGCTCTGCAGGGTGTGGGCCCAAGGCTCTCCCTGTGGCTCTCTCACACCTCTGGTCAGGGGTATGACCAGAGTCGTTCCATGTCAGCCCACGGCAGATGGACAACACATCGGTGCTTGTTGTACTCTAGACAAAGGAATAGTTTTTGTGTCCGAGCAGAGCCAAACTCCCAAGGTATCACCAGTGGCTTTAGCTCTATCTCCACAGCCAACTCCAACCTGTGGAGTTTCCCACGTTCTTTTCTCAGCGTCTGTCTCCCAGATAGCAAGCAGCTCTTGCGTTCCCTCATGTCTCACTCGGTGAGGAAAGACGCTCACGCCCTGTCGGTTGGTTCCTCTGCCCTGGCTGTGCGCAGAGCTCGGGGAGTTGCACATGTTCTTTCCCATGCTGACTGTAGGCAACAAGCAGCGGATTCATCCCGTGCCCACGCCCGCTGCACCTACAGTGACTCCAGGCCACAGATGGGAACCCCGGCGTGGGGACACCCGTGACGCTGGCGGTGGGGTGAGGCAGGTGCTGGCATCAGCCTGGAGACACTGGGCCCACAGGAGGGCAGGAACCGCGTTTCTCCTGCCTCTGGGGTGCGGCCGGTCACAACAAAGGACCCTGGGTGGAGGTGCCAAGCCCGCTGCTGGTGACAGGGGCTCCACCTTGTCCTGGCCTCTGTGCAGACCCACCCCACACACACAGCCCCGATGGCACGGGAGGATGGGCAGGAGCGATGGAAGCACCCCCAAGGGCTGTGCTTTCCTTGCGCTCTCCCCAGGAGAAGCCCCTCGCCCGGGGTGGGACCCTGGCTCCGGGCACATCCCCTCTGGAGCAGGGCTTTGATGTGGTCCATTCCCAACCTCCCTTTCTGTGGCTCCTCAAAGGCTGATGGTTGGGTGGCTGTTGCCTGTGAGGACCCAGCGAGGCTCCTGCCGTGGCCTGGGCACAGCAGGGGCTGGTCCCCTTGTGCATGTGGGGGAGCGGGAAGGGAAGGGAAGGGAAGGGAAGGGGCGGGCCAGCCGAGGGGGGCGGCGCGGGGGAG
>VZZY01007097.1:39368-50726 GCA_013400335.1 Eurystomus gularis | reverse complement strand
TGGGCAGTGGTGAGCAGAGGGTGCAGGGGTGCAGGGGTGCACTGTCATGGGCGGGGGGGTCCGGGCTGGGCTGTGTGGGGGTGTCCGAGGACGGAGGAGATGGGCTCAGGATCGCCGGGGGAGGCTTAGGTTGGGTTTCAAGAAGAAGTTCTTCACTGACAGTGGTCAGACATTAGAACAGGCTGCCCAGGGCGGTGGTGGAGTCCCCGTCCCTGGAGGGGTTCAAAACATGGGTAGATGTGGTGCTGAGGGACATGGTCTAGGGGTCAGGGAGATGCTGGATGGAGGCTGGACTTGATCCTGCAGGTCTTCTCTAACCTGAATGATTCTATGGGGTGTGTAGGGGTGTACAGGGGGTGCATCGCCACGTGCAGAGGTGTTCAGGGGGTGCAGCCATTCCCTGCCTGCACCCCAACAGTGCTGCTGCAGTTCGGGGGGGACATGGGGCCACGGCCAGCACCTCCTAGAGACGCAGGGCACAGACCGACCGCGGCACGGGCGAGACTTCGTGCATCATGTCGGGGCCGGACGCACCGCTCAGTGCTGGTCCCGGCTGGGTCTGGGGTCCTGCCCCCACCCCGCACCCCAGAGCCGGGCGGGCAGGGCCTGCTCCCGCTCCTGGTGCGGGCAGAGCCGGGTCCCGGTTAGAGCCTCATGCTGCTGGGGCTGGAGCCTGCGTCCTGCCAGGCAGAGCCAGGTCCTCGCCCTTCTGGGGTGGAGAGGGGAGGAGGCGAGCGTGAGCAAGTGTGTAAGGTGTGCACATGTGTGTGCTTGCATGTCTGTGCGTGTTTCTGCTGCATTGCACAGATGGCACCGCTGCTGCTGCTCACCACACCAGGAATTGTCCCTCGGCACCCTGGACACGGGGTTTTGGTGGCTGCTGTCCCTGCTCTGATACAACCAGTGGCCCTCACGCCCGTCACGGGTGAGCAGAGCCCTGGCTGTGGTGCTGGGAGCAGTGCCAGGCTCCTTCCCAAAGGATCCTCCTCTGGGAATGTCCTCGGCGTGCTCCCCTGGCCCCAAGCTGCCGTGCCAGGCTATGAGCCCGCTCTGGCTCCAGCTGTACGGCTGCACAGGCTTCCCCGAGATGGGCCAGACACTGTCAGCCCCACACGACGGCCCCTTTTTTTTTTGGTAGTCCCACAAGCCGTGGCCCTTTGGCATCTGCTGGCTCACAGCTGGTAGATGTATGTCCACTGGCCCAGTGGCAACATCCTGGGAGCTGGTGAGGGTGAGAGGTGCCTGGGGCATGGGCCAGGCTGCAGCCCAGCCTGTGTCCCACCAGGCCAGACCCATCCCACAGAGCCAGGCACCTTTCTCCTGGGTCTGCTGAGACAGCTGGGACACTGCCTGCTCCAGTGTGGAGAAGACCCTATCCTATGAGTGAGGGCAGTGTGTAGGGGTTCGGTCACCCCATGGGATATCCAGGCTGGAGGACATGGGGCCCCACACCTGCACAAGCCCCTCGGGGTGCACCCAGGCAGCACCCCGACTGCGGCTGCTCCCCTCCTCGCCACCCCTGCGGTGCCCGTGAGTCAGCGGGCGCGTTCCTGGGGCAGGAGGGGACACGCTCGCTGCAGGGACAGTCTGGCCACGTCACCCCCTTTGCTCCCACGCCTGCGGCTGGGGCGGCCCAAGCTGAAACTTGTCTGGCAGTAATTATAGGGGAGTTGAGGACTTCAGAGGATTTACATTCCTCTCAGGCCACACCTGGGAAACAACTTTCACCATCAGCCAGTTCCTGAGAAATAACTTTCCGCCTGCGCAGCCCTGCCCGGGGAGCTCGGGGGGCTCCCACCAGCCCCGTCTCGGGTTTGTCCCGGGTGCTGCAGACAGCCCCGACCCCTCTCCTGCTGCCCCGGGAGCTCCCGCGGGCTCCGGGCACGGCCGGTGCCTTCGTTCCGTGCGCAGGGTGCAGTGCAGCTCAGTGCCCAGCACGGCTGGGGTCCAGCCACCCTGCCCCGGGCTTCAGAGCCTGTGGGATGTGGTGACTGGAAGCGGGTGGGGGGTTGCACCAGCATCTCCAAGAGATTGGAGCCTCACAGGTGTCCAGCCAGGCCCGTCGCCTTTGCTGTGGCTGGGGATGGCTCCCCAGTGACTGTCTGGGGCCCAGGGCTTGGACTTTGTGAGGGGTGGGGGACCCATGGGTGGGATCCTCTGGGGCAGAGGGACCATATCTGCTCGGGGCACTCGTGTCTCTCTGCAGGCAGCAGCCAGTGTTCCCCAGGCTACAGGCAGGGCTGGACCCGCCAAGCCCCTTTGGACACATCCCTTTCCACTGCTAAACCAGCGGGGAAGGACCTGAATCCCTCCTGTCCCCTGTGTCATTCCCTGTCCCCCATGAACATGAAGAGACGCAGGCAGCCAGTTCCCTGAGCCAGCTTTGCTGCCAGAGCCACCTGCTCCGTCCTCCTCCAGCCACCGCCATGCTTCCCACCCTGTGCTGGTGACCCAGCGTGAGCCCACCATGGGACCACGGGGACGCAAGGCCAGGGCCGCGGCTCACGCCAGCGTGGCACACGGTGCAGAGCCGGCCCCGCCAGCCGGGCAGCAGGTCCCAGGCAGGGGGCTCAGGAGCTGGGGCTCGGTGCACGGTGCGTGGATCCCAGGGCACGGGGCTGCCCCACGCTCGGCCTGCGGCTCCCTGCCCGTGTCCCCTCCCTGTGCTCCTCATGCTGCAGCCGGGCCACGGGGACCCCAACAACCAGCCCTGCTGGGGTTGGGAGCATCGGCTTGGCGAGGTCCTGGGGCTGGGGGCTGCAGCTCATGGCAGGGAGACAGGGGCCACGTTGGCCTCCAGCACCTCCCGGGAGCTGCTGGGAACGGGCGGCGTCAGCAGAGCGCCCAGCACAAGGTGTTTTGCAAGCAGGAGGGAGCGGGTGGCTTCCTTATTAGGAAGCACGGCGGCGGCATCTCCCCGGGGCGAGCGGGTGGTGAGGCGGCAACACCCGGCTGGCAGCGCCAGCGAGGGCGTTGGTGCTGACGCGGGAGATGGGAACGCGCGGACAGGCCTCCGCCTCGCTAACCACAGCCCGGCGCTGGGCGTGGGGGCAAGTCGTGGCAAGGACATGGCCATGTCAGCCGAAACAACGCTGTGCTGACTTGCCTGCAATTACCCCATCGCACACCAGCCCTCGGGGTCTCCTGCCCCTGGGTGGTGCTGGGGGCACTGGGCAGCCCCTGTCTCCTGGGTTGTGTTTGCTTCCAGACAGGTGGATGGGCTCAGAGAGAGCCCCCGGTCAGGGGAGGATGTTTGTACCTGCTCCTGGTCAAGGAGCAAAGGAAATGACAGAAGTTCTGCTGGAGTCTGTCCTAGAGTAGGAGGGCAGTGGAGGCCTGGGGAGCAGGGCAGCGTCTCCACCTCCAGCCTCAGCTCCATGGGGTTCACCCAAACCCAGCCTCAGCCTGGTGAGAACCTGCTGCTGGGCTGGGGTCCCGTGGCCTTGGGGCCATCACCAGCCCCAGCACCTGGACCGTGGGCTTCCCTTGCCCCCAAAACTGCTCGATCTGCAGCCTGTCCTGCCCTGTGCCAGAGCAGCTGCCGTGGCTCTACCTCCTGGTGAGCACAAGGCTGAGCCCGAGGCACGAGCGCAGCAAGATCTGCAGCAGAGCTGCCTGTGGAAAGGCACCAGCTCCATCTTGACCTGGTTTTCCAGGCCAGGGAAGCCCCATGCCACAGGGTGAGCACACTGGCTGTCAGGAAGGCACATGGCAGCCGAGCAGCACGGTCATGGCAATGCCAGTGCTCGGGGGCTGCAACAAACACCCCCCTGCAGAGAGAGGGGCGTTGGGGATGGGGTAGCCAGGAGACCCCAGCCCACATCGCTGCCTGCAGGTGCCTGGGTGGGGAGAGCTGGGGACATTCAGGGGAGGGCACATCCCTGGTGTCACCTCTGGGGTGCTGCTGCTGCTGGGTGAGGCCCGGCAGGTCTGCGGGCAGGTGGGTGCTCAGCTCCCGGGTGTCTCGTAGCCAAAAGAAAGGGCTGTGGCTGAGCTGTTTTCCAGCTGGACCCCAAGGCACAGCCTGCCAAGGTTTCCTCGTCCCCCTGCCAGGCTGGCACTCGCTGGCTGCCGAGATAAGGGGCCCGAGCAGCTCTGCGTGCTGGCTGGCACCATGGGACAAGCTTCCTGGGGTACCAGGAGAGCCCTGGGCAGCGCGAGCGGGCACAGGATGGCCAGGCAGCTGCAGAACGCGGCAGCAAACGTGAGCTGTGGCTCCAGGCTTTGCAGCCATGATGCCGCAGAGGACCGAAGGCACCCAGGGTGTGGGGTCCCTGCAAGTGTCCCTCTGCCACTGCACCCGCTGCTCTCTGCAGCCCGGCTGTGCCCGCAAAGCCCCCCCAGACTGGTCCCATTTGGGTCTGGGCTTCAGGAGCCAGGGCACTGGGACCCCAGAGCGTGACCGGCCCTGCCACCAGCTCCCATCCCAGCGAGGCAGCGGCTGCCATGGCCAAGTGTTTGGTAAGAGGCAAATCTCTGCAACGCCGGGCATCGTGCCGGGACGGCAGCCAGGGCCGGGCTCTGCCAGCCGTGCGGAAAGGAGGGTTGGCCAGCGGCCAGTGTTTGGGCCTCGGGGAGCTGATGTGTGTGGGCAGGGATGAGTGTGCCTGGCCGCGGGGCAGGGAAGGGGCAGGGCTGGGGCTGGAGGTGCGTGGGGACCTGCTCACACCCCTCGCAGGTTTTGCCTCGTAAGTGAAATACGAACTGCAGCAAAGCAGATGCTGACCAAGGTGTTTGGCCCAACCTGCCCCTTCTCTCTGCTCAAGTCAGCAGAGCGGGGACAGCCAAGCTCTGCCCTGTGCTCACCATTTCTGCTACTATTACCCCCAAAATCTCCTGTCCCTGACCCCTGGGAGAGGTGGATTCAGCCCGGTGTCTTCTCCCCGTCACATCAGGGCAGGGTAGGATGCCGGAGCTGTTTGCAAGCTGGGCTGCTTGCACGGCAGGGCTGATTCCTCCCTTGGCAGGAGCAGGAGGGTACCCCCAGCCTGGGCTGAGGTGCCCGGGGCAGTGCAGAGCAGGCAGCGATGGCTGGAGGGACGGGGCTGCTCCTCCTGGGCCTCAGAGCCCCCGGACACGTAGGGGTTGGTGCACTGCAAGGCTCTGCCCCGCTGCCCTTGCTGTGCCATAGCCGGGGACTCTGCTTTGATCCCCGCTGTGCAAGGCAGCGTTGGCAGCACGGGGCCGTGCATGGGGGCACCTTGGGACAAAGGCCTCACTGCTCTCCCCAGTGCATTCAGGGTATCCCCGTGCCTGGGCACCCAGGACGTCAGGAAAGGGCCCAGATTGGGCTGTCTTGTGTCCACAGACATCACCAGTGCTGGTGCTGGTGCTGGTGGTGAGCTCCCACATGCCAGGAGCCCAGCTCAGCAGGGCCCTGCCTGGCCCACAGGACTTCCAGCAAAGGACCTCCCCGGGGTCTCTCCATGGCCCAAATGCTCTCCCTGGCATGGAGCAGGGAGCTCCCTCCAGGCTTGGGTGAAGCTGCCTGGCTCAGCCAGACTGGAGGGGAAGACGAGAGCCGGGGGGGTTCCAGGCAGGGCTGCCCCCCCCAGCTGAAGGGCTGGAGGCAGGGCCAGAGCTGTGCAGGGAAGCAGTGGGACACGAACTACATCCCTGGCTGGACCCATGTCCATCAGAGGAACACCCCAGAGGCCGTTCCTCTGCCGCCGCGTTGGCCAGCGGGAGCTGAGCCCGGCACCTTTGCCCCTTCCCATGCACCCGGAGCAGCTCTGTCCCACCAGCGTGGCCCAGGGGTGATGAACTGCAGGGAAGCGGGACGTGCCTGGCGAGAGCCGGCGTGTGCCAAGGGGCCGTGCCAGGGCCGGCACGCAGAGCTGCCATGCGGGGCAATGCCTCCCTCCGCCTGGCACGGCCGATGCCGAGGCTCTGAGTCAGCCCGGTGCTGGCCGTGCCCGGTGCCGGCAGCGCCGCGCTCCCATCGAGTGAATGCGGAAACCTGTCCCAGCTCTTCGGGCTGCACTCGCCGCCTGGGCTGGGCCCCTCCACTGCAGGATCATGGAATCCCAGACTGGTTTGGGCGGAAAAGGACCTTTCAAGCTCATCTGGTCCAACCCCTTGCAGGGAGCAGGGAAATCTGCAACTAGAGCAGGTTGCTCCGAGCCCCGGCCAACCTCACCTGCAATGGTGCCAGGGATGGGGCAGCGACCACCTCTCTGGGCAGCCTGGGCCAGGCTCTCACCACCCTCAGTGTCACAAATTTCTTCCTTCTCTCTAGTCTAAATGTCTCCTCTTTTATTTTAAAACCATCAGAGGACAACCTGTCCCAACAGGCCCTGCTAAAATGTCCCTCCCCATCTTTCCTGTAGCCCCCCTTGAAAGGCCACCAGAAGGTCTCCCCCAGCTTTCTCCGGGCTGAAAAACCCCAGCTCTCTCAGCCTGGCCTCCCAGCAGAGCGGTTCCACCCCTGGGTCATTTTTGCAGCGTCCTGCAGACCTGCTCCAACAGCTCCATATCCTTCTTGTGAAAACCCTTCGGACTCGCTCTCCGTCACGAAGCACGGGGGAAGCCCTGGCAGGGTCTGCACTGCCCGGGAACAGCCCAGCCCCGAGCCCACATCTGCTTCAGCGCAGACCCCCCGCAGCCCCGCGGGCTGAGCAAGGGGGCTGATGGGCTGAGAGCTGGGCAGGAGGGCAGCGGGACACTGCCCGGGGGAGCTGCTCCCACCCCTCCCAGCCCCTGCCATCGCTGCTCCCAGGTCAGGTTTGCTCCAGGCTCACGCTGAGTCCCCAGGCGAAGGCTGCCCGGCCCCGGTGACCCCGACAAGGTGGACGGTTATTTGACGGTTTCAAGTGAGCACTGAGCGATGTGTGCACGGGGCCAGAACCTCGCAGGGGAATCATCCCAGGCCTCATCCTGGTGGGAACATCATGGGAACTGGCTGGGGCTGCAGCAGAGGGCCCAGGGTTCCTTCTTTGTGGGAGCTCTACCCACTGGAGAGCCCTCCCTGGCACAAACCCCCCAGCACCTCCCCACTGGCACCCCTGGGCGCATTCCCAGCCTGGGGAAGCTGCGTCACCCCCATGGCTTGTGCCCAAGCGCAGGCGGGGAGCGGCTGAGCCGGGCTGTGAGCCAGGCTGTGCCTGCTGCCAGCCCCAGCAGCTGGGCTGGGTTTGGCTGGGCTGGGCTGGGCTGAGCCCCGGTGCTTGGACCTCTCCTGGCACCTCGCGGAGAGCAGCGGTGTCACAGCCCTGGGAGAGGCAGACTGAGCAGGGGGAGGAAGGTTCTGCCAGAGGAAGAGGGAGATGAGCAGTGGGAGGGAGAAGAAACACCATTAGACAGCAGTAACTGTGATACACCAGGAGCCAAACCGGTGACTGGAGCCACTGGGTTGGACAGGAATCGGGACGTGCCCACAGTCAGCCCTTGCTGTGCGTCGCAGGGGAGGGGGCTGTGCTGGGACATGCTGCAGCGTTGAGGAGGATGCGTTTGAAACCCTCTGTCTGTTACGGCATGTCCAGTGCCTCCATCCCGGGAGCACCCAGGGTCTCACGGAGAGATCCTGCAGGCCGTGGCCCCGATCTCAGGAGGGCAGAGACCGGTTCACTCCCTCCTTCAGTAAACACTTCCAGGGCTTGCAAACCTTGGGGCGTGAATTGCCAGGAGTAGCTGTGGAGGGAAAGGGAATGTGGGGCTTGAGCATTAACTAGCCTGGGATTCCCTGCGCTGCCGCTGGCCCCATGACAGCCGGGCTCACCCCGGCCGTGCCTCGGCTCTTTCCAGGAGCAGGTTAATCACCAGGGCTAACGTCTGTCAGCGCTGCCTTCACTGATTAATGGGATCAAACACTGGCCATAAAAAATCCAGCTCATCCTGAATCCAAGTCTGTGCCGTCACAGAGGCTGCAGGAAGGATGTTAGAGGAGAAAAGCTGGTTTCTAGGAATGTCCCAGCCTGGAGGGCACTTCTGAGCTGCGGGAGAAGCAGCAAATCAAAATGCCGGGATGACTCCTTCCTTCCTGCTACGCTTCCCAGCTGTATTGGAGGGGCACCACGATCCCCCACCTCAGAGCACGGGGTGAAACAGCCTCGCAGGACTCAATAGGGAGAGAGCTGCAGTTACCCGGGGCTGGTCGCCCACCCTGAACCGCTATGGCAGGACCCCAGCAGGGCTGAGCTGCCTCACCAGGCTCATCGCATGCAGGGGCACGCGGGAGCGTTTCCCCCTGAAACCCTTGGATCCAGCAGCGCTGATGCTTGGGCAGCCCCTGCCCTTGCCACCAGCGTGTCTCCTCGTTGCGTGGTCCCTCTGCAGTCCGTGGGTACCCCTTGCTGCTAAGGGACATGATGGTTTCCAGAAGCCCTCCCCAGCCCAAAGCGGGCCTGCAGAGCCATGGCTTTGACTGAGGAACAGCAACGCAGCTTTCACAGGTCACAGCCCGCTCCAGGCCTTCCTCGCTCCTCTTGCCAACCCTAAACCAACACTGGCAGCTCACCAGACATGGTCATGGCCCCACGCACTGGGAATTCCCTGTGCCCAGAGCCAGGAGAGGACAGAGGGAGAGGGCTATTTGCCAGGCACTGGGCGTAAAAGAACCTGGAGCACCTCGATGCTACCTGCTGCAAGATGCTCTTGCAGAGGAGATCAGCATTGCCACCTCGTGGGGAGCCCGGGAGAAACGGAGGCAGCTCCCCGGGCAGGCAGGGAGGCAGGAGCAGGTTGGGACCGAGCACCCAAGGGTGGCCAGAGGTGAGGAGGGGCAGGGGGCTCAGCTCCGTGCCCAGCTGAACCCACCCGAGACTGCAGGTGCCTGCTCTGAATCCTGCTCTGGGGGACGAAAAGTGGATGTTAACGTGTCCCCGATGGCGTTCAGCACATCACCAGCGATGGGCTTAGCTCTGGGGTCCAACGCACACTCGCCTCTTTTGGTATTTTACCATAGGCTCTGGGGGTCCAGTGGCAAGGATACAAACCAGGATGTATCGTATGGACACCGCGAACCTGCAGCGACACTGATAAATTGACTCTCTGGGGCGTCCTGGCTCAGCCATGGGACCAGTCTGCCCAGCAGCACCAGTGACTCCACTCGAGTGTTTGGCATCGAATACGATAAACAGTCCCCGTGCTGTAGGAAGGACTTTGAAATGCCCCCCGCAGAAAGATGCAGTGTAAATCTCCACTTGCTGCTCCGCTGTCTGGATACCCCAGCACATGGCGGATGGAGACGGTTCCTTTTCAGGGAGAGAAGGAAAATCTGATCAGAACAAGAGGAGAGAGAGAAGCCATCTGCTTGTTCATGATGGCCGTGGAGCAAATTCACATTTTCATGAAAATTTCTGCCAGTTCTCCAGCTGATCTGTCACATATGGACATTCAAAAGTGACAGATGCTTTGGAAACGCCAGAGAGACACTGAAATGCAGCAACGCAAATTAGCCCTTCTACCTAGTGGAAGATAAACAATTTGCCTTTATCTTAAACAAAACCCCCAAGAATGATGCAACGTCTAAACCACGCACTGGCTGCCAGGACCCACAGATGGCAGCACACCCAGATGCCAATAATCTGTCAAAATGACACAGGATGTCAGAGACGGCTCCCCAGGCAGGGCAGGAACACCTACACAGCAGGAGCTGGGGCCGCAGGAGATCTGCAAGGAGCTGATAAGCCCCGGGATAAGCAATGCTCAGCACGACAGATGCAGCGCGCAGAGCCGCATCTCCCCGGCGGACACGTCCCCGCTCCCGGTGCAGCTCCAGCCAGCTCCCAGAGGAGGGTTTATGCTCCGTCTGGATCTATATGGCTTCTGACCCCATTAATTGTGTAGGAGATTTACTGTTCTTCGTATCTGGGGTTTCAGAATATTTTCAGAGCGTGTAACGCGTCCCTGAGCTGGATGGGATGTTCATCTGCCAGCAGCCCCCGCTCCGCGTCGTGCTGAGCCAGTGCTGGGACTCTTGTGGGTTTGCGAGGGGGGTTTGGCCCCACAGCAGGCACCAGGAAAACCATAAATTGTCTTTCTTTAGCAGCTCATACTGAGCACTGAGATCCAGGCTCCTGCTCCCCACATTAGGACTCGGAAGCAGGATTCAAGGCATCTGGTTTTGAAGTACCTTTGGTCACATCCCCATCCACGTGGCTTTGAGGCAGGGACCAGACCTGAGATCACCAGTTCCCACTGACCAGGGCTCTGCGGCAATGACTGGCGGCCCAGCAGTCCTGGAGCTCTTGGGCCAGCACCTGACGTGGTCCCTGAGGGATCCTCACTCCAGGTCACCTTTGGGCTCATTGCTGGGCTGAGACAGCTCCTGAGAACACCTTTGTCTCAGCAGGTTGCAGAAGGCCAGAGGCGCTGGCTCTCCCAGCACCATGACCGGGGTTACCAGGATGTCCCGGCTGAGCCAGGCCACCGCGATCCCCCGGCGTGCAGCACGGCTGGGGACCGGGGAGGCGATGGGCTGGTGCCAGCCACGCTGCACCGGCTGTTCAGGACAGACAGCGCAGAGGGACCGACTTCACCCTGCAAGGAGGACTTCGGTTTGCCAAGGTCTGTCTGAGCTGAAATGCAGTACGTGCAAGGGGACTTGTTTCACAGGTTTAAAGAGAAAAAAAATCTTCCTTTCCTGGCGATACCTTGAGCGTTTCCCTTTGGCACCGCAGAGCCCCCAGGCCCTCTCTCAAGAACATCGTGTTCTGCAGCACCCTGAGGTCCTCAAACAACTCCCTGCCAAGCAGCCTGGGAGAAGGACCCAGGAGCCGGATTTCTAGCTGCATATGGCTCTGTGCTTGCTTTACGTGGCTGTCATCACGGTGACGGCTGAGTGACACACAGGCAGGCTCTGCAGCCGGAGCCTTCTCAGGCTGGAGCTTGTAGAGAAGTCACCCACAAAGCACCCGTAGCCGGGCAGCTGTGGGCACAGGGGGGGCCAACTGGTCCGTGCTGGGCTCCGCGAGGCCCAGCGCAGGCTGCGAGGGCCACTGCCCGGGCACGGGACGCGCCAGGGCCAGCAGCCGGGGGATCATGCCGTGACTGGGTCACCGGGAGATGAACCAGCAGGCTGGCGGGAGCCCCGGCCCCATCCCCGCCATGCGGGCCCGGGAGCAGACACCGGGAGTGCCGCGGCTCTGCCTCCGTTCGGCCTCCCAGCAGCTTTCGGCCCTCGCACCGTGTGGATGTGAGGGCTGCGGGGATGCAGCCGACCGAACACACCTCGCTGCCACCGGCTCCCGCTCTGCCCGTCCGGTCACCATGGCGGGACAACGCGGAGGGGATGGAGCAGGCCGGGCAGGGCGGGGGCCTGGGCACCGAGGCCACACAGGGGGGTCCTGTCCCACCTCAGGGGTCCC
Organism: Eurystomus gularis; assembly: GCA_013400335.1. Taxonomy (NCBI): domain Eukaryota; kingdom Metazoa; phylum Chordata; class Aves; order Coraciiformes; family Coraciidae; genus Eurystomus; species Eurystomus gularis. The sequence continues at coordinate 39,420 of VZZY01007097.1, read as the reverse complement.
GCACCCACGGGCCGCGCCACCCCCCCAAGGCCTCGTCCCGCCCCGGGGACCG
>VZZY01007097.1:0-19518 GCA_013400335.1 Eurystomus gularis | reverse complement strand
AGGGCGGGCGAGGGGCACAGCCTTGCCCGCGGCACCGGGAGGTGTCAAACCCGGGGGGGTGGGCATGGGACACGGTCCCTCCTGGTGCAGATGCTCTGGGGCATCTCCAGGCCTGCTGCCATCTTCGGGACAACTGGATCTGACACTTGGAACATCCCTGATACCCGCAGTGGGGCTCGCTGGCTGCCCCGGGGGGGCTCCAGGCTTGGCAAGGCCAAACCGCCATCCCAGGGCACACAGGGCTGGAGCCCCACGTCACCCAGGCATGGGTGTCTGGGGTGCAGCAAAGTGCTGGCAGCTCTGCTGGGGCCCCTGAGATCAGGGTCTCCATCCTCCTCAGTCAGGCACTGGAACAGGCTGCCCAGGGCAGCGGTGGAGTCCCCATCCCTGGAGGGGTTCAAAACATGAGCAGATGTGGTGCTTCGGGACATGGTCTAGGGGTCAGGGAGATGCTGGATGAAGGTTGGACTAGATGATCCTAGAGGTCTTTTCCATCCTAAATGATTCGATGCTCTGCTCCCCCCAAGGACTCACCCAGCAGGGCAGCAGAGCCTGCACCCCTGGAGAGGTCTGGGTGCTCTCCCACACTGCCCAGGGAGCAGGGGCTGGCCTGGCTGCATCTCCTGGTCCCCCTGCACAGGGAATTGTTCCCAGTGCCTGGCACAATCTCTTGTGGCAGCAGCTGCGGCAGGAGAGAGGCCTGCCTGCCCGGCCTCGTCCCACGGCTCGCTCCCGCTCTGCTGCCGTCCGGAAGCGCGCTCGGCTCTGCCCGGAAAGCAGCTGTTGTTTTGCTCGGGCCTGGTCCTGGCACAAGCTGCAGCAGGAAGCGCGGCCACGTCCCTGCACCGGGGCTGGGCCGCGGCGCTGAGCTCAGCGCAGGATGTTCCCCGCAGCCGGCGGGACAGGGCTGGAGCCAGCCCCGCTTCCCAGGCCAGCTCCTGCTGCCTTTGTTCCCAGCTCGCTCCTGCCCCAGCCCAGGCTGCTACTGGGACCGGCCATGGCACGGCAAGGGACGTGCAACCCTCCACGTCGAGCTGCGCTCTGCAGCAGCCCAGGCCCCGTGCGTGGGGTTACACACCTCCTGGTGCCTTCACCCACCTCCTGGTGCCCTCACGGCACCTCCTGGTGCCCTCACCCACCTCCTGGTGCCCTCACCCACCTCCTGATGCTCTCACTCACCTCCTGGTGCCTTCACCCACCTCCTGGTGCACTCACGGCACCTCCTGGTGCCCTCACCCACCTCCTGGTGCCCTCACCCACCTCCTGATGCTCTCACTCACCTCCTGGTGCCTTCACGTACCTCCTGGTGCACTCGTCCATCTCCTGGTGCCCCCACCCATCTCCTGATGCCCTCACCCACCTCCTGGTGCCCTCACCCACCTCCGTGGCACAGCTGGGTGCAGCAGCAGAGCCATGGGAAGATCCAAGGACACAGGGGCTGGTGCTGGCAGCGGGTGGGAATGGCTGCGACTTTGCTCCCAGCTCCTGTTGATCACGTCCCCGCCTCTCCCCGCGCTGGCAGCAGCCTCGTTGTGCGGATCGGTGCCTTGCCAGCGGCTGCACAGATCAAGCTGTGCTCCAAGGCAGAGCTTGGAGCCAGGAGGTCGGGGATGATGTCCTGGCTCTCCAGCTGCCTCCCCACATCACGGTGGTGGGTATCGCACCGAATCGACGCAGCAGTCGCAGCACCGGCGCAGTGCAGACATTGCTGTGTCACCCCATTGTCCTCTCCAGGACCCCCACCTCTGCCCAAGGAGCCCCCGCAGGATGGATGACTGGGGCAAGGGTACAAACCCACCAGCGATGGGGATGTGGGTGTCCTGGGGTCACCCATCTTCCACTCTTCCCTCTCTTAGCAGGTAAAACCCACGCGGAGCTGCTCCAGGCAATCTCCTGCCTCTGGGCTCAGCCCGTGCCACCCTGCCCAAAAAGGTGCCATGGGAAGGCCTGGGGGGGCTGGCAGCCCCTGTCCCTGGCCCCATCCCCATGCCAAGGAGGCCACCGAGCAGATGGGCAGCCCTGAAGTCAGGGGAGAACTTTGTGAACAGACAGTTTCCACCTCTCAACACGGTCCCCGCCTGGCGCCGTTTCCCCGCCGCCCTCCCGGGCGCAGCTGTCAGAGCTCACATCTCAGCTGAGAACATTTCCTCCTGCCATCTGCTCCCGCTACGAAGCCGGGCTGCAGAAGGAGGCAACCAGGTTGGACGGAGTAAATCACTTTTTTAACCTGGCCTCTCTCGGCTCCATCCAGGCTTCGCTCCATCCATCAGCAGAGCTCGCTCCCGCCTGGCGCGTTCATCCCCCGGAGCTCGTTACAGCGAGCTCTGCACAGCAGCAGAGAGGAGACGCTGCTGATGCTGCCTAACGAATAAACATCTTAATTACTGGGAGTTTTTACCTCCTGGCAGAGCAGACAGCCCTGGACGGAGCCGGCATGCAAATGACACATGAGCGTGGGGCTGACGGCAGGAGCTGCTGCCGGGGGTCTGTGCCTTCGAGCATCGTCCCCGAGGGGCCTGTTCATCCCCCCCAACCCGAGCCCTTGGCCGGGCACAGCAGGTGCAGAGGACACCATCGCCCTGGCTCCAGCCCAGCCCGGACCTTCCCCGGCCGACAGACGAGCTTCTGGGCAACACGGGGCTGGGGGGGTTATTTTATTCTTTGCTTTGGTCTATACAAAAACAACTTACAGAAATAATAAAATCTTCCATTCCTGAACCACGCTCCGGTAACTGTCCATCCCTTTCCGGTGGAAGCATTAAACCACCATCGGATCTAGAGCCTCTTTACAAAATGTGTTAGGTAAGGGAGGAGGGGACGGAAACACACCACTCACCAAAAAAGAAGGGAAAGGGGTTAAAGTGTGCAACAGAGATCGGTACAAGGACACGGTTCCTAACGCTGGAGTCACTCCTCTATGGGGACTGGTGGGATAGGCAGGTACATAAAGTCAGCTCCCCAACGGCTGATGGGAAAGGATTAAACAGCAGACATCCCCATGGCTAAAACGAAGGTCCTGGGACACGGCACCCTTTGTTTTCAGCAAGCTCTGGATTGGCCTGATTAAGTTAGAGTTTGCAGAAAGCAAAGGGTTTCCCTGTGTTAGATTCCTCTCCTAGAACGCTAACACGCAGAACAAGTAGTGGGGAAGTTAGAAAGCACAAACTTAAGGACGGCAAAAGCCGTTGGCACCATATTAAAAATAAAAAAGAAATATATATTCATAGAAAAGACTATTTTGCCAATGAGAGGTCGCTAATGGTGCAGGGTTTGTGTGTTTTAAAGCTTCAGAAACAGTATCTTGGATGCTGGATGCGGCAGTAGGTGCTTGAAGCAGTCCCAGGAGGAAGGACTTTCTCCACAGGCCCACAGTGAAGAAAAAAAGAAAATCGAAAAATAAAACCTCTCGTGGGAATGGAAAAGTTTGTCTTCTCAGGCACTTCTGTCTCCCAAGTCCTTCTTGCGAACGCTCAGCTCTGGGGCCACCCTCTTCTGTACGGAGAAAACACCTGCACGTGGCAGGAGAGCTCCCGTTACCCAAGCGAGGTGGGATTTTGGGGGAGACCAGAGCCCAGGGTCCACAAGCCCATGAGGTGGGTGGTGGGGACGCCCGCCCACAGCAGTGCCGGGGACTCCATGGCATCGCCAGAGACCCCACGGCAGTGCCGGGGACCCCATGGCAGCGCTGGGGACCCCATGGCATCGCCGGGCACCAGCAGCCAGCCCTGCCTCCCCTGGCCGCCCACCCCGCTCCAGGGACACGTGGGCCCTCGACAAGCGCCCGCGCCCCGGGTACGCGCCGGCCACTACCTGGTGCGGGGGCTGGGGGCGGGTTAGGCGAGCATGTGGTCAGCGAAGGGCGCTCGGACGCCATCGCTGTAGGCATCCATGGGGTAGTCCCCGTCCATGTCCATGTGCATGTCAATGGGGTCCAGAGGGATGTCACCCGAGTACATGGGGCGGTAGCCGGGGTCCAGCTCTGCAGGGAAGGGATTTCACTGGTAGCCACCCAAGAAAGGTTTTAAAACCAGCCTGGTTTGGCGAGGTGAGGCACCTGCCCCACGAGCAGGGCCCATGGGGGGACCTTGAAGGAAGCGCTGGTGTCATACTCACCATCTGAGTAGGGCTCGTTGATGGGGATCATGCTCTGAGCCTAAGAAAGAAGGTGACACAACTGAAGAGGGGATTCTGGCTCACGTGCGCGATGCTCAGGCGCTACGTGGTGCCCAGCTCCATCCCAGGTTGCGGGTACCGCAACCCAGGGCCACTGCAGAGCTGGGGCCACTGCCCGTCCACCTCCCACCTCCCTCTGTTTGCTGGTCATTCCCACCCAAGCTCTGGTTGGAGGTGGCAGGATGGGGCCATCCCAAGAGGCCCCAGTTTCCCCGGGAAAAGGGCCGGTCTCCGTGCACGTGGGATGCTCACCGCCTCCCAGGCTGCCGGGTCGTGCTTGAAGAGGGAGTTGGTGAGCTCCACAGAGACACGCTTCCTGTAGTCGGGGTTCTTGTCCTCCGAGATTCGGAAGAGCACGGCGGCTGCGTAGGTGGCTGTGGGGAAGGGCACCAGCCTCAGCTCCCGGTGCTGTGCGGCACCGAAGCACCAGAAGCCCCAGAGCGGCAGCAGCTGGGGCGATGCCAGGTGTCAAAGAGCCCTGGCACGGCGGCACTCACCCGTCCCCTCGTTCCTGGAGTGCAGCAGCTCCATCAGTGGGGCCGAGGCCCCCTCCGCGTCGATGGCATCCGCCGCCTCCTTGTCCTGGGCCAGCTCGCACAACACACCAGCCGCGACGCGCTGGATGTTCTCCACCGGTGAGTAGAGGAGCTGTCAGGAGAGATCAGCGGCCACATGAAGCAGCCAGCGCGGAGCTGGCGTGCTCCCGATGTGGTCTGACACGCGGGCGCTGCCAGCCGAGCACTGCGGCTCCCTGGCCCCGGCACCGCGGGGCTGCGCCGGCCAGGCAGGTGGTGGCCAAGAGCAGCCACCGCGTCCCCCCAGCCCCTGACCTGCACGAAGAGAGGGATGGTGTTGAGGCGGAAGATCTCCATGCGGTTCATGGGGTCCCGGGCCAGGATGTGTAGTGCCCCCGTGCACCCCTCCACGATCTCCTCCATCTTCACTCCATCCTGCCAGGGGACAAGTGCTCAGCCAGGGCCCTGGAGCAGCCAGCGCACCCCACACCAGGGCACCAGCACCTGGACCGTGGGCACAGGCCACCCCCCAGCAACAGGTCGGCTTTTGGGGTGCCAGGCTGTGCCAGGGGCAGGGCAGAGGAGACCCCCGGTAGACCTTGCCACGGGGACTCACCGTGTAGGGCTGCTGCGTGCCCGCTGCTACGTGCCGCTGGGCGTCCTGGTGAGCCTTGACCAGCAGCTGGACCAGGCGGGGGATGACGGCGGCCTCCTGGAGCGGGGCATGGTTGGCCGGGCACAGCGCCAGGTTGCGGATCAGGCCTATGGTAGCCTGGAGAAGAGGGGAAGGAGAGATTCGTCTCAGCCATGGATCAGAGCAGCAAGTGCTCCCCAAGGACCCGCCAGCCGGGCCCCCTCCCCCTGCCTGTCCCATCCCATCCCCCTCCATGGCCAGGCTGACTTCAGCTTCCTCCAGCACCGGATCCGGCCCCCTCCCCGTGGGAGAGGCCAGGGCGAGGATCGATTCCAGTTGAGCAGCCACAGGAGCCATTTCCTCCATTAGCTGCCATCAAGGACACAGCCCAGCGGGACCAGGGCTCGCCAGCACTCGACCACGGCACCAGCGGCAGACTCAGCAGCGCGTCCCACCATGGGCCAGGAGCCAGGGGCTCACTGAAGCTCAGCCACCGGCTTCCTCCAGCCCCCAACATCCTCCTGGCCCCTTACCTTGACCAGTGGCCACTGGTTGGGCTGGTTGAGGAGCTTGACGATAGCGGGGATGCCGTAGTTGAGCCGCACCGAGTTCTGCGCCATCTCGGCCTCGGGGTGCCTGCTGGTGAGGTGCCGGAGGGCGCAGACGGCCGGCTCGGTGATGTCCTCCTTGTCGCCTGCCCGCAGGATGGTGTGGATCAGGGCCTCTACCCCGTTCGACTGCGTCACCAGGGTCTTGTTCTTGCTGTTGTTGCAGGTCAGGTTGGAGAGGGTGCCGGTGGCACAGGTCAGCACGTTCACGTCGTCGGAGCTCAGCTGGTTCACCAGGATCTTGAGGACACCATCCAGACCCTCCTGCAGGAGCAGAGACAGGAGGTCAGAGCAGCCCCTGGCAGCTGGATCTGGGCTGCAGCCCCGCACCCATCCCGTGTCTGTCGCCCAGGAGTGGGGAGCCAGAGCTGCTCCCCCGGGACAGGACGGACACCCAGCCCTGGAGAGGAGGAACCCCCTCGCACAGGGACAGGTCCTGCCATGGCAGAGAGGATCCAGCCCCCAGACCTGGCACCCCCTCCTCTCGACACCCAGGCTAGTCTGGCTGTCCTCGCTGCAGCTCACACCCCCCTCGCTGCAGACCCCGGCCCCTCAGCACCCCACATCCCAGCCCCACAGACCCTCCGTCTCTGCACAGCAGCGTTGGAGGAGAGGCAACGTTTGTGCCTTTCCAGAGCTGCTTCTCCATGACATGGCGCAGTGTGAGCCAGGTGCTCCCGACACGCAGTTTTAGAGTTTAATGTCTCCAGCAGCTTCTCTCTGCTGGGAAGCACAAACGATGCACCCGTGGGTGCTCGCCAAGGGGTCCCAGGGTGACCCCGGTCCCAGCCGCGCCGGCAGGCAGCCAGCAGCGGGGCAGGAAGGAGTTAAAGGCACCATGGCCTCGTCCCCCCTCAATCCGCAGAGCCAGGGATGGTTACACGCCAGCCCAAATAGTTTCCACGCTGCATCAGGCACTAATCTGCTCAGAGAGGCGGCCCCAGCAGCTGGGGAACACATCAGGAGGCAGCAAAGGGCTGAGGAGAGCAGCCCCCAGCAGAGCCTGGGGTCACCCCGCGCCGGATGCCACCCAGCCCCATGGGCATGGCCCCGACGGCAGCGGAGCCGAGCAGCCAGCGCCTGGGCAAGCTGCCGGGGCTCCTGGGGCACAGCAAGGCCCCGGTGATGACCTGCTGAGCAACGGCCGGGGACACAGTACGAGCCTTGGCTGTCGGCAGGCACGGGCAGGGCTGTGGGCAGCGCACGGGCTGCGGCAGCAGGGCTTGGCACAGCCTGGCATGCCCTCGCTCTGCCGCAGCCCACAGCTCACGGGGACTGCAAACGGCACGAGGACGTCGCCCGAGGGGCACCTCAGCAGCTGGCAAAATGCTGCGTCGAAGCACGACTCAGGGTCCTGCAGCCTCACCTGTTTGGTGGCCACGTCAGAGAGGTTCCGCAGGGTCCAGAGGCAGTTCTGGACCAGCCTGGGGCTGGAGCTGGTGAGGTGCTTGCCCAGCGCCTGCATGCCGCCTGCCAGGGAAGGAGACACCAGCGCTGTGTGAACGCCCGCGGCTGCCCCAGCAGAGGAGAAGGGGGAGGCAGCGGGTCTGCGAGGCGAGCGTGGGCTGGGCACCAGCCCAGCGATGCCTCCAACGCACGGCGCAGCCTCCTGCCTTAGCGGAGGCTAAACGCGGTGTGGGAAGACAGCTCCTGGCCGGAGAGCTTGGCCAGGCCCTGCCCACGCAGTGCCAGGAAAGAACCTCAGCAGCCCTTCAGAGCAAGAAACCAGGCCACACGCAGGGGGTTTCACCCGGCTGAGCGAGGCACCTGCCTCACACAGCCGTGAGACAGCACCCTCAGCTTCATCATCCCAACACCATCACCTTCCTCCCGTTTGACACCAGCTCCACCACTGCCCCTCTTACCAGCCTCAACGATGGCGGGCTTGTTGCTGGGACACACCGACAGCACCTTGAGCACCCGGCTCGTGGTCCAGAGCAGCTTCTCGTAGTTGTAGCTGCGCATGATCTGCACCAGGGCCTGAGGTCCTCCGTTGGCCAAAATTATCAGCTGCAAGGCAGAAGGGCCAGGGTTGGGGTGTGTGGCAGCTCTGGGCTGCTGGGACCATGGATCTGGTTCCTCCAGCTTGTTCCCTCCAAGTCAGGCAGGAGGTCCAAGCCCTCGGCACGCAGGAACGCTCTGGGTCACCCCTGCCAGGGCCGGGCACTGCCACGGCTCCCCCGGCCACCCCAGCACCAGGGTCCTGCACCTCAGGCTGCAGGGCTTGGGCAGCAGCCGCCCAGCGAGCAGCGTCAGAGCAGGTCCAGGGACCCAACCTCTGCGAGAAGCAGGCAAAGAACAGATAGAGACATTGCCCAGAGCAGTGAGAGGAGAAACGCAGTCGAGCCAATCTACCGGCCAGACTGGGACAGTCTGTGCTTTTGGGGATGCTCCAGCTGCAGGAGGTGCAGGCACTGCTGAGGGGGCACGCAGGCCAAGGTGGTGGGAGCTCCCACCTCTGCCTCCCAGGCTTGTCTGCAAGGAGCGAGGTTGGGCAACCACCCCCCCTGCTCCTGCCCTCCCTCTGGCAGGACCCGATGGGTGCTGGGGGTCTGGCCAGGCTCTCCGGGCCCACCTTGCTCTCCTGGTTCCCGTAGGCGAGGAGCTGAAGGCAGTCGGTGGTGATAGCCAGGAACTTGGGGTTGTTCTTGTTCAGCAGGGGAACCATCTTCTGCAGGCCATCGGCCAGGCGCACAGCCATCTTGGCCCCTTCCTGGTAGAGCAGCAGGTTGTGCAGGGTGGTGATGGCGTAGAAGAGGACGGACTCGACCGGCGAGCTGCAGGCAAGCAGCACAGAACCACGTCAGCGCAGGCAGCTGCCTCCGGGCTCACCAGTGGGGCCAGCCCCGAGCCCCAACTCCCACCCAGCACCCCTCAGCAGGACCCAGTGCAAGGCCACCATGTCCCCAGGTGGCCCTCAAGGAAAGGACCCCTCCTCCTCAGGACAGAAGCTGAGCTCCATATCCATGGACCAAGCAGTGTGGGGGGACCGCTCCCCTCCTCCTGCCCCCACACAGGCTTCAAATGCAGCAACCCCGCAGGGCATTCATAGGCTTAAGGTCTTCCAGTCCCTTGTTTTGGTGTGAGCAGAAGGAAGACCCACGTCCAGGGGCAGCGCAAGCCCCCTCCTCATCTGCCCCCACCCCAGGAGGGTCCGCTCGGCTCCGCCATCCTCTCAGGACCCCCTGCCAGCACCCTCGTACCTCAGCATCCTGACCAGGGCCGGGATGCCGCCGGACTTGAAGATGGAGAGCAGGCCCTCGCGGTGGTGCGAGAGGTTGTGCAGGATGCTGGTGGTGCAGCGCGCCGTGTCCAGGTCGCTGGTGCTCTGCATGGTGCGGACCACGGCCGCCACGATCTGCGGCGACTGCATCAGGGCGCGGCGTGACGCCTCCTTCTTGGAGAGCTGGTTGACAATCATGGCGGCTTTGCTGACAACCACCTGGGGTGGGGAGAGAAGCCGGCGATGGGTGGGAGGGGGTCCCACTGCTGCCCATCACTGCAGGGATCCCACCTGCCGGGTGAGAGCTGGCCCAGGGCTGCTGGGCATGGTACCGGGCAGGGGAGCCAGCACAGCAGCGTGGACGAGGATCGCTATTTTTAACAACCCTCGCTATTTTTAACAATCCTCATCTGTGATGCTCCAGGAGCAGCACGCGGTTGGGTCCATGGAGCACAGGAGAGATGCAGGGACAGGCAGGGGGAGGGCAGGGGGGGCCGGGACACCAAGAGCCGGCAAGAAGCGCTCGGTGTCTGTGCAAGGTCGGGGCAAGAGAGCTGCATCCGAGCAGCAAGGACAGGCCGTGAGGAGATGCCGGTGGGCAGAGATGGGCTCCGTCCTGTGGCAGGGCAGAGGCAACCGCAGAGCTTTGTCAAGAGAAAGGAGCCGGATGGTGGCTGTGAAGCCCAGCAAGGATGGGAGCCTGACTGTGGAAGCACATCCCACAAGCCTGGCAGCTGGAATCCCAGACACGCGCAGGCGACCTGCGCTTCCTTACCGGGTCCTCGTCATTGAGCAGCTTGGTGAGCTCTGGGATGGCGCGGGTGGCCAGCTCAGCATCGTCCTGGTAGTTGATGAGGTGCACGATGGCCGACTTGAGCATCTGCGAGGGCTCGGCCAGGCGCTGCACGTTGGTCTGCTGCCCCTCGAGCTGGGTGCTGATGAGCAGGGAGCGGTCCTCCACCGTCTCGGGGTACATGGCGGCCCGGACGCGCTGGGCCCGGGTCATGGCCAGCTGAGCCTCCATGTCCGCTGCTGGGGGAGATGAGGAGGCAGCGTCAGGGCCGGCTCTCTCCGAGGAGCGCTCCCAGCCCTGCTTTCCAGATTCAATTAGCTGAGCAAGAGCTTAGCGCTACAACACCAGCAACGTCAGCAGCCCCAGCGCGCTCTGCAAGGCGCCGGAGCTTCAAAGTGTAAACAGATACGGCAGCACAGAGATAAGACAACACTCAATTAGGCAGCATGATTAGGCAGTTGTCACACACGGCCCATTAATTAAAAAATTAAGGATATCTGCAACTTGGGACCAGCTGGCACTGGGGATTAGCAGGGGGACATGAACACTGTCCCTGTCAAGGATGCTGGGACAAGCGCAACCCGAGGGACAGAGATGCTGGGTCCCCACAGTCCTCAGTCCCCACTCCTGTGGCACAGAGGGCTCAGGGGGCCTCGTCCCTCTCCACAAGGCTCTGCTGGAGGATTAAACCTTCCAGGGCCCATCGCTGATGGGGGAACCACAGAGACAAGCAAAGCAAACCAGCCCTTTTCCAAGGGATCAAGCTGGGGGAAGCATCTCCTTCAGCTCTGGGTGATGTGTCTCTGTCTGCTTTGCTCTCACCCGGCCGACCAGGCTTTACGGCACACGCCGGCGGCTCTGCCGGCTGCGCCGAGACTGGTTTCCCGAGCAGGCAGACAGGCAGCAGAGCAGGCAGCCGATCCGTGGGCCGGGATCAGCTGTTCCTACCTCGAGCCAACCCACCGGCGCGCTCAGATATGTGCACAGCTCAGCACCGGCGCGGGGAAGGAGGGACAGGAGGGAGCATATTTTAGGCAGCAACAACTCCCGGGGTGTGGAAGCAGCGTGGAGGAGTGCCCAGAAGCAGCACGGCTCATGGGGGAAGGCGGAAGAAGGCAGGAGCCGAGCAGCTGAGCTCAGGGATGTGCCTGGCCCCGCAGACCCTACCTTGTGCTTGGCTCTGGCTCTGGCCTCCTCCCTGGCAGTAACTGGTGGTGGTCGTCTTCTTGATGGTGTACTGCTTCCCGTAGACCTCGTCATCGTCCCCGTGGCACTTGCTGCTGACGGAGGGCACCTGGGTGTTGACGCCGGAGTGGATGCCCGAGTCGTAGGTGTAGGTTTGCTGCCACTCCGTCACCTTGATCGGCTGCTCCATCATGTTCATCACCTCCATGGCTGCTCTGCGGGGCAGGGAGGGAAGAAGTTACACCTCCGGCAGAGCCCAGGTCAGCACAGCACCCGCTGCCCCAAAACCCAGGGCAGACCCCGGCACAGCACGGCCCAGGAGCAGATGGAGTGATCGCTATCTGCCCTCCTCCCCCACGCGAGATGAAAGGCGGCTCCAGGATGACGAACCCACAGCTCAGCACTTTGCTGCTCGTGTTCAGACACGAACCGCGGCTGCAACTGGCACAGCTGAGCCGTCAGCCAGCGCCAGCCGTGTCTCACCGCCTCGGCAGCCAAGGTGTGCGCAGGCTGTGCCCAGCGCGGGGGTCCCCGCAGCCAGACCCCCCACCCGCTCCAGGCTGCCCACGGGCTTTTGAAAGTTTCCAGAGACAGGACCTGGCAGAGAGCTGGGGAAAGCCGCAAGGCCGGAGCTCCAAGAATAAAGTAAACCTTTTTAGAAGTCCTCTGGGACACTCCTATAGCACCTAAAAACAACCAGGAGAAGCCACCAGCTCAGCTCTCTCATGGGCGCTTGGCACCACAAGCACCCCCGGCGTGGGCCAGTGCTGGGTGCTCCCCGTGGCTGCGCGGTGCGGAGACAGGGCAGCCCAGCACATCCCCGAACTCAGGACAAACCAGCCAAGGTTGCTTCGAGCAGGGCTGGGTTTCCCTTGTCTTTAATTTGGGCAGGGAGGATGGCTCATGGATTAACCGCGGAGCTCACCGGCGGGCGCTGCAGGGCTGTGAGTCACCTGCCCCAGACTCAGCCCCGCATCCAGCCCCTGGCACGGCCAGGAGGGGAGGGATGGAGGGATGGAGACAGCGCCCAACCAGCCCCACCACCGCCATCCCACCACGCAGGCACCCGCCGGGATTCCTGCCCCTTCCTCCAGCCCCGCAGGAGTGGGGATGAGTCAGAGTTTCAGAGGTGATAAGACACGAAGGCAGCAGCTGCAGAGCTGGGCGCAGCAGCAACCACGCTTCCACGGGAGCCGTAATTGCCACCTCCACGGGCACTGATTCATGCAGCAACTGGACTCGGGCGGCCGTGCTCCCCTGGCTCCGCTCCAGCCACCAGCACAGCTCGGTGCTCACCGGGACCAGCCGGGCTGGCGCGGCAGCCTCGGGCCCCAGCATCCTCCTCGGGGAGCAAGAGAAATGGGGGACGAGCCCCCTAGCAGCCCCAGCCCCTCGCCAGGCCAGCGGCTGAGTCAGGGCGTTGGGTGGTGACCATGGGTTGCGTGGGGCAGCCTGGCAGGGCCTGGGCTTGGCGCGGCTCGCCCCAGCACTGCCGGCTCTTCCCAAGGAGCGGCACAGGGAAATATCCCAGCCTGGGCACAAACACATTCCCGAGGAGCAGCGGTTGGGTGGGAGGCAGGAACCCCACCATGTTCCCAGCTGGATGCATCCTGCATCCCACCGTCTCCATCCCCAGCCACCTTCCCGGAGCGACTGCACCGCGCGGCTCCCGTCAATTCAATATTGTTTGAGCTGCCAAGCAGCAATCTGCAGACTAAGTGCAGCTCCGGCTTTAATGGGTTGTGCATAATGTGTGTTTATAAGACAGCGATCGAGGGACCCGCTAATGGAGGCTGGTGGGGGCAGGTTGTTCCCACGGCAGGGCACGGACGAGCCGGGGTTTCCGTTCGGTGCGGCAGGTCGATGTATGACGCACGGCGTCGGAAGCGAGCCCAGCCCTGCTCCCCACCCCGCATCAGAGCAGGGTTCGGCCAGGAGAGCCCCGGTGCTGAGCCGGGAGTGCCAGGGAGCTGCACACCCTGCCTGTACCCCAGGAGTGCCACCAAGCTGCAGACCTGTGGGTACGTGTGAGCTGCTGCTTTGGTGTTCAGGAGATCAAGTCCTCCCAGCTGGGTCACCCTGGCCATGGTGGCTGAGCCTCCAAATTGTGTCGTGAAGGCCGAAAACGGTGCCAAGCTATGGCCGAGGAAGCACGGCGGGCAGGAGGATGCTCTGCTGGCACCGGCCAGCTGAGGGGCTGGAACTCGCTCGGCTGGGGCAGGGACCCCCGGCAGCAGCGAGCTGGGGCTGGCAGGAGGGGCTGCTGCTGCCTGCACCATCGGTGGACCGGTAACGTCTGCTCTACGATTTACAGGCATTTGACAGGCACTTAATTTTTCAACCTCCATGAGTTCAGCTCAGACACCGGCTTCTCAGAGTCCTGCATTATGCATGAGCCATCCCCCTGCCACCCCCTCCGTCTGCACCGCCAGCACCCCAGGGACATCAAAAGGCAGCAAAGCTCCTCAGAGCCCAGACACCAGCTCAGGTGATCGGCCCCAGACAAGCCCCAAGCAGCAGAGTGGGTCCAAGCTAATGAGCATCATGTTAGACCCGTCTGAGCACGGTGCTCTGCAGCGGGGGGAGAGCGGCCATGGGGCCACATGTTAAGCGGCCTGGGGACCCTCCCTCCCCAGCAGCCCCCCAGAAGGGACTGCGGGCACCTCATTAAACGCAGCACCCCTCCTTCTCCTGGAGCATCACCCCAGCCGCAGCCCCGTGGGATTTGCTCACGGCCGCGGGCAGCCAGCAAGGCCAGCGGCACCCAAGGTGACGGAGCCAGCGGAGCAAATGTCAGATGCTCCAGCAGCGAGTGGTGACATTTTCCGAACCCCATGTCAAGCATTTTCTGCTCATCGCTCAGTGAGGGCCAAGACGCCCGACGCGAGGCTGGCTCTGTCCTCAGATGTCCTCCCTCCCCCTTGGGATCAGAGCGAGACAGGAGGTCCCGGTTACCCCTGGGGTTCACCATCAGCAGGAGCCGTTCACCAGTGACACCTTTGGTGGTGAATGGCTCCAGTGGGGCAGGACCCCCACCAGCGGGGAAGGGGAGGGCAGCAGTTCATGCAGGAGAAGGGAAGGGGGGTAATTTGGGGCACATGTGAAAACACTTGCCCTGGAGAGATCAGCCATGAGCACGGGGGATGCCTGGGTGGGCTCCAGCCCCCTCCACGACCAGGCCTGTTGTAGGATGATTCTGGCTGAGCCTGGCCCGTATCTCCTCCCCACCAGGCTGTCATTAACCAGAGCAGAAAGCGGAACACAGCGAGGGCAGACCCGTACCACTGAGCCCCACCGATCCCCCTTGCCTGCACAGAGACCAGACCCCTGGGAACAGCGAGGAACCCCCTGGGAAACAGCGAGGCAGATGTGGGGGACCCCCCAGAGCGGACCGCAGGGTCAGGGGAGCATCTCCAGCACCACAATGGAGAATGGGCTGAGCCACACAGGGGTCTTCAGCCATGGGCTATGGGGCAGGGTGGGGCTTCAGCCACCCCCACGCAGTGTAAAGCCAGGAGAAGGTTAATCCCTCTCCCACCACTTCCCGCAGCCAAGAACACCAGGGAAGGCAGAGGAAGCTCCCGCAGCTGTAAGGCACCAGCCAGCAGCTCATCCGCCCCCAGAGCCATTTGATCAGCGTCCAGGCAGCATCACCCCCCCCGAGACACCGTCTGCGGAGGAAGTCTCCAGCAAACACAGCCCTGAGCCCAGCCAGCCCTTTCCTCCGGCCGCCGGAGGAGCCTTCGGCCTCACGCAGGCAGGACATGGCCGCAGACTTTGGCTGGGTGGCCGAAGACAGCGACTGGGAAGCCACGAGTGCTGCTTCCCGCAGAAACGGGGTGTGCGCAGGGACCTCTGGGGAGCTGCGGGCCGGGGGGTGGGCGGCCGAGGGGCTGCCACCCTGAGCGCATGGGCACCAGGAGCAGGGCGGTGGTCCGGGGGTGCCAGGGGCAGCTCCAGCCCGGAGCACATCGTGCCGCCCAGCCCGGGGTGCCCCGGCAGAGCCCAGCCTGGCACAGCCCGTCCCGGCAGCGCTGGAGGTGCCCCCGCTGGGGTCCGCGCTGGGCTCAGCTGTCCAAGCAATTACGGTCACTTCAGCTTTTAAAGAAGAGGAAAGAGGCGGTTAAGGCAATTCAGCAAATGCAACGCGAGAAGAGACTCTATTTCAGAAGCACTTACGCTACGTGCCAGCAATCTCCGGTCCTGCCGCCCTCCCGGCGCAGCCGGGGATGGCAGGGCCAGAGCAGCCCTGGCACCGCAGCCCTCCTGGGGTCAAGGGCACCCGGTAAGCTGCACCCCGAGGTCCCCCCCCTCACCTGCAACCCCTGCCCAGAGCCACCCAGGAGTGACACCACCGCACCGACGGTTAACGAGGCTGCAGCAGCAGCTAACGAAGCGCCCGCGGACGCTGCCACCGAGCTGCGCGGCACAAAAGCTTCGCTGGGCTTGAAGAGGATCCCTCGCAGGAACGCGCAGCGGGAGCGGCAGAGAAAGGAGCTTTTCAAGACCTCACCAGCATCAATGGAAAGCGTTAGAGTCAGATCCCGGCTACCACGAGCCCTTTCAATGGGGCTTTACAGAGAAGATAAGTGGAAGAATTCAAAGGGGAACGAGAGCAGCTTGCAGTTTAATGAGGATGAGACGGGCGACGGGAGATCAGCCTCTTGTTAGAAGACGGGCTGTAAACTCTTGTTAGAAGACGGGCTGTAATGGGGTGAGGCTGCCCTGGTCCCAGCCCTGCACACAAAGGGGCCGATGGCCTTTGTTTGCTGATGCTCCCACATCCAGAGCTGCTCCTGGCCACCACACCAGCTCCAACACCTTCAGGCCACTCAGGGAGGGCAGCGAGCGGTGTAAGAGCCACTCTTCAGACCTCACTGGAGGAGGCTCCAAAGCCCTATTTACTTGTCAGCTCTCCTGAGGTTAGGTTTGAGCTGCAGAAAGCCCCGTGCGAAGCCCCCACTCAGGCTATTCAGGGGGTGCCACAACCCCCTGAGCGCGGCGAGACCCAGCTCCCGGCAGTGTGGCATCTCCCCCGGCGCCCGGCTGATGCTCTCCATCAAAGCAGAGCACGTTCCGCGAGCCTCTGGAGCTGCCTCGCCAGCACCTGAATTAACAGCTACTGACAGCTCCAGCACACGCCAAGTCCGGGCTGTAATATTTTGGCACTTCCCATCACAAAATGACAAGGTTCTATCCATCAAGCGCTCTCCCATTGCAGGAGCACGCCCAGCGCCGGGCACGGCACCCACCCTCCCACGGCACGCTGTGGGGGGACCGAGCCCTCGCACGGCACCGCACCCGGGGGGCTGCCGGGCACCCAGGACCTGTGCCAGAGCTGTGCCAAAGCCCCGTCTGCTGCTCCATGGCTTGGGCTTCCCGGGTGAGCCCCTCTGCCCACACCGTGCCCGGCACGACCCCGGCTCGCCCAGCACCATCTCCCTGCCCCACATGCCCAGCGCTGCTGGGCACCAGCACGGATCCAGCCGCCGTGATTTGGGATCAGGGTCCCTCTCACAGCTCCTGGGCTTGGCTGGCTCTGCCCACGTAGGGTGAGCAGAACAGCATGACCCCAGCCCCACGGCACGACCCCAGCACCGGGAGGCTTTTCCCAGGGATGTTTACTTGCTGAAGACTCATCACGAAGTCTCTGGCACCACATCTCCCCCACCCCATGTCCCTGGCATGGACGGTGCCATCCACAGAGGCGGTGGGATCAGGAGGATCCACGTAAGCACATCCCTTCCTCTATTAAAGTTTGCTGATCTCATTAGAAACACCGCTGAGAAAGATGGGAACTTGCCACTTGCCCATGGAGAGGAGAACTGGCATGCTGCAATTAATCACAATAAGTCCATCTGGATAGAAAAAACATAGTAATCATTGTTTTATAAAGCAAAAAGAACAAGTTGTCCTTTAAGAACATATAATTGCAGGCGTTAAAATTTAGGCTTTGGGGCTCGCAGGCTGTTCCCAGCTCCAGTCGGGGTGTCCAGGAACACGGGATGTTGTCACCTGGCCCCGACGCTGCCGGAGGAGCCGAGGCAGCAGGGAGGGACGCAGAGCTGCTGAGCCCCAGCTTAATTTCTCCATCCAATCGCATCACATCTGTAAAGTTCAGACGCTTCACAAGAAATTATCACCAACACCCGTCAGCACCCGGCCTGTCGGAGCAAGTTAATGATTTGTCACTGGGGCTCTGCCCGCGCGTCACAGCGATTACGGCAGGGCTCCTTCCCGCAGCCAAAGGTCTCTCCCCCACCAGCCAAGCACACGCGCTTTATCCAGTCACAACCCCCTCCAAAAGCCACGCAGGACCCTGGCACATCCTGCACCACGGGGTCCGCGCTGCCCACCAGCCCCAGAGCGGGATCCCCCCGGGAGGGCACCGCTGCTCACTCGCCTTCACCACGTCCGAGCACCCAGGCGTGGGCACTGGGCAAACACCGAGCATCCAGAAGGAGCCCAAGGACTCGCTCGGCTCCAAGAGTGCAGCCGTCGTGGGGCAGCATCCCCCCAGCACCCCCCTCCTGCCTGTTTGCACGGCGACCACGTCGCGGTGAAATGCCTCCCGGCCTGTCAGCAGCCGCAGCAAAGCCCATCAGGGCTGGCACATTTGGAAGGGTATTTCAAAGCTCTGCCCAATTTGAAACATCTTCATCTGTCCCCGGAGCTGTCGAGGAGCCGGGCGGCATTCCCACGCCGGAGGTGGGAAGCGGAGAGGGTGAGGAGCTCTGCCCATCGCGGCACCTGCGCACGGGAGCCTGCAGCTCCAAAGCCAGCCCCGTTTGGTGTTGAGCTGCTTAGGTCAAGCTTTGTGACTTCTTTGGAAGTACCTGCACCTTCACATCTCTGCTGTCCTCCACCGCTTGGCCAAGCGGAGTCCACGGGGAAAGGGGTTAAACCAACCCAACCAAAGCAGAGCACTGCAGCCACCCAAGGCACCGCTGCAGCCCTGGTGTTCTCCTGTCCCAGCCGCTCCCACCCGCACAGACCGACCTGGGCCCCCCCTGGGTCTCAGAGGGCTGAGAGACACCCCCACGCCCCAGCTCTGGGTGATGCTGGGTGCCCCACACACCCTGTCTAGGTGGGAAAGCACCACCTGAACTTAAGGCAAAAGCTGAAGTCCAAGGTAGGCTTGCGTTGTTTTAATAGAAATTAAATTTCTTTTTAACTTCTGTTAATTAGAAGCCAGTCTAATTTAAACCTTCAAGACTAGCACAAGCCACAGTACAGATGCTGCAATTAAAAGTCTTGCAAGTTCTCTGCAGAAAGCCTCCACTTTGCCAGCCTGCGGCGCGGGGGCCACGGGCCGCTCCGCTCCCAAAGGCTCTGCCATCTGCGCCCAGCAGAAGCACCGTCTTAAACCCTGGAGATCTGGAAGCGCGACAAAAAGCCAAATCCCATCAAGTGCTCCCACACCAAACCACAGCCTTGAAGGGAAGCCATCGTCACAGGAACAGCCTCTGCTGAGAAAGCCAAAGCCGTGCAGCTGCACCGCCGTCCCTGCCCCAGCTGCTAGAGCCCATGGAGGACTTCAGGTGGGGGGAACAAAGGGGAGAGTTAATGGGATTAGGACAGCGCTGGACATCACACTGAACATTGCACTGAAACACGGCGCTGGGACCAGGGGAGAGACGCTCCAGGGTGCCCGGCTGCGGCCAGGCCACAGCCCGCGCTGCTGCGGTGGTCGACGCTCCGGGGATGGTGCACAAATCGCTCGTGCCCAGTCCCAGTGGAACCCCCCAACAGCCCAGCTCAGCCCCACCAGGACACACGCGCTTCCTGCAGCCGGGGAGGACACGCCACATCGCCCAGACAATAGAACGTAAACGCCATTGTCTAGAAGCGAGGGCCCCGCCGTGGCCGCCCCACCTTCCTCCAGCACCCCCCGAGCACCGAGGGCCCACATCTCCCCCAGTGCCCGCGCAGGAGCCAGCTCTGGAGGAGAAAACCCCCCTCGGCCACTGATGCCAGGAGCTCCGTGTGTTCCCGGCCCGACGGCCAACTTGTTTAAGCCAAATTAGCAGCAAAATGGGTTTTTCATGGCACTTGATGGAAATCCTCCAAAGCGATGAACGATTATGGGCTTCAGACGCGCAAAGGCAGTTTCGCAGAGGACCTCTCACCCTTCCAGCCAACTTGGATAAAACACGGGCAAGGACACGGAAACCGGCCCAGCCCTGTGACCGGCGGGGCCAGACACCGCTCCCACCGAGAGCGGGGCCAGGAGCGGGTCCCGCAGGCACCGCGCCCGCCCTGGATGGGGTGACAGCCCGGAGCCAAGGCCCCCGGCACCGCTCCAGCCCCGCGGCAGCTGGCGGGGAGACGCTTCGCCCCCGGCTCCCCGATGGCAGATGGACGCGAGACCGACGGGTGTCGGGGCT
>VZZY01007094.1:0-35965 GCA_013400335.1 Eurystomus gularis | reverse complement strand
CTCAGCCTTTCTTCATAGGACAAGTGTCCCAGCCCTCTGATCGTTTTTCTGTCCCTCCTCTGTACCTACTATAATGGGTCTATGTCTTTCTTGTGCTGAGAATCTAGAGCTGGATATAGTACTCTAGGTGGAGTCTTAAGAGAGCAGAGCAGAGAGAATCACCTTCCTTGACCTGCTGGCTACACTTGTTTTAATGCAGTGCACGATGTGATTGGCTTTCTGAGCTACTAGTGCATAATGCCACCTCATGTCCAATTTTTCATTCACCAGTATCCCCAAGTCCTTCTCTGCAAGGCTGTTCTTGATCAGTTAATCCTCTAGTCTGTACTGATACTGGTGATTGCTCTGGCGCAGGTGCAAGATCTTGAACTTGGCCTTGTCGACTTCATGAGGTTCACATGGGCTCACTCCTCAAGCCTGTCAAAGTCTCTCTGGATGGCATTCCTTCCCTCTATAGTGTATCAAATGCATGACGGAGCTTGGCGTCATCTGCAAACTTGCTGAGGGTATACTCAATCCCACTATCTATGTCATAGTGAAGGTATTTAAAAGTATTGGTCCCCATATGGGGAGATGCTGCTCATTACTGGTTTCCAAATGGATATTAAGCATTGACTGGAACACTTCGGACATGGCCATCCAGCTAATTCCTTATTGACCTCGCAGTCTATTCATTAAACTCATATCTCTTCAAATTAGAGGTAAGAATACTGAGAGAGACAATATCTAAGGTGTTACAGAAGTCCAGGTAGATGACTTCCATAACTCTTTCCTTGTTCACCAATGCAGTCATTCCATTGTAGAAAGCCACTAGATTAGACAGGCATGATTTGCCCTTAAAAAGCTATTGAAAGTATGTGGTGATGTATTTAGAAACATTTTGGTTCTAAAGAAGCGTTCTGTTACAAGTATAATGGAGATGCTGCTGAGTTTAATATCTCAGAAGTTATTTTTCTGTAGCTATCATCTAGAAAAGTAAATGGGTATTTCTTGTTATGACATATCATTTTTTGTTTCCTGGCAACTCTCTCTGTGGAAGCGAGTTCATGAAGGTTGCCATGAATGGCTAACTTAAATAACCTTCCATTGCTCTGAAAGAAGCATCCATCTTTAGAGAAAGATTTATTAAAAAATGGTATTGTTAAAGATGGCAGCCTGAAATACTAGACAGCACTCAGTGGTACACAATGCTTTTGAAGTAAGCAGAGGCAGAAATGTCAAGTAGTTTAATAACCATATGTTTCTAACGGGAAGTACTCTCGTAAATAATGACTTCTTAAGAAGTTAAGTGATTGTTTGTCTTCTAGCATTGCAGACTTCCAGTTTTGAGCTTGACGTATGCAAGTGGCATTCAGACCAGCCAGCTGAGCCTGCTATGTGGGCACGACTGCAAGCTGGGCAAAAGATTGCCTCCTGTTCCTTCCTGAAAGATTGGAACAACAATACTGAAGGTGGGAAATTTAAGTTAATGCACAATTACTGGTTGTCATGAAGAATATGGTGCTTTTTAGAACAAGGTGGTGATCCAATAAACAAACACAACCATGAAAAATAATTATGTGTTTTGTACTTAAATTAGCTTTTGCTTTGACTATTTAGTAAGGGTGCTGTGATCACACGTGGAGGTAAAATATGAAAGATTTTAATATAAGCATTCCTATATAAAGTAATAATTGATTTATTCTCTAGTTAGTTATTTGCGTAAGATTTATATAATGATTTGGTGAAATTAAATTAAATCCATCTAAGCCCATAGACCTTGTGTGTGTTTTTTTTCTCTTGTTGTTTTAACACTTGACAGTTTTACTTGTGTAGCACTACCATGAGCATACAGTCAGGAATTAGGGGAGCTGTAAGGAAACATTTTTTATATAAGAAAATTTATTACTCTTAAAAAAAAAATGAAATTAGTTGCAATTTCTGGAAGTAAGAGCAGCACTTGTTTTTGAAGTCACTGTGTAGTGCTTGTCTATGGGTTTATGGGAAAGTTTTTTGAAAGCTTAACGGATATAAATGTCTGTGTTGTAACGTGAAATGGAATTGCCTTGCCAGCTAAGTGTTTGGGTTGTCTATTGAGACTGACTTCAAAGGGGTTAAGTAGCATTAGTTGTAATAGTATAATTTGTGATGTAGCTCTGAAGAACTGATAACGTGGAGACTACTGCTTGAACTTTGAGCCCACAGGAATGCAGTATATCTCATTGATAGCAGCAGAATGAATGCTTAGATATGATTTTCAGTTTTAAAAGATTTTAAAAATTTTTAGCATGCTTTTCAACACGGTAGTAACTAAAATCAAATTATAATGCAATTGCAAGAAAAAGTGCTTGAGGTATCTTAACAGTACATACACTCAAGGGCTAGTAGTGGATATGGATTTCTCTTTTAGGGAAATATTGTAGTAACAGAAAAGATACCGAAATTCTGAAAGTGGCTTATACAGGGCCAGGTCACAAGCAACGTCTATTGAAAATACACATTTTGAAATGTTTATTGTACAGGTGGTTGGGCATTATTGTATACATATGCACAGGTAGCTGAATAGGCTGAACATATAACACAAAAAACTTCTTTTGGACATTCCCTGTGCTTCCGTGTCATAATGAAAAAAGAGAATGTGAGAAGAAATAAGAATCAAAATAACACACAATTTAATTCACCATTAACATTTGAATGTATTGAAAAATTTTAAGTATGAGTACTCACCTCTCAATACATTCAGTATTTCTATTCATGCATGTTTTTTGAGGCATAAATGAAGAGGTTGAATATTAACTAAAATTCTAAAAACTAAAGAAATGATATGCAAACAAATGCCATGCTTGAAGGCTCATAGTTTCAATGCAAATAGAGCTTGACTAAGCTTTAGTTTCTGATTTTGATCAAAGCTTTCATTACTATAAATAGAAAAGAGGTAAGAAACTAAATTATAAAGCAGAGCTCTAGATACTTGTATTTATAAAGGATTGCTTATAGGTATTGAATAATCCTCCTTTCCTGGTATTCTTAAATTTAATAAAATATTTTGTCCTTGGCAGACTTTTTTCTTTGTTCTTTTATTGCTTCTATTCTCCAGTGTTACAGGCGCTCTACCTATAACTTTTCCTCTTAAGTTCTCTAGTGCCAAAAGTTCTTACGAAGGATTTATATTCCCTTGCAATATTGCTGAGGAAATACTTGGTTTTCTTGTTGTTGTTTTCTTTATTGATATTTCCAGCATGCTACTTAATTTCCATAGTTCATTCTTCTTACATTGAATTAATCTAGTTTTGTACATCTGGAGTAACACTTCTTTAATAAGAAACTGATGAAACCAGTTCTCTGCATAATAAATATAAAGACTGTGAGATGTAAACAGAAATCAAAGGAAGTGTCATGGCTTTTAAACCCAACATTTCAGAAAACTAATGATAAAAATCCCACGATTTAAAAATGGTAGAAAACAGCTAAATAATTAGATTGTGTGATTTTATTGTATTATTCATTTTTTGTCTTTTTTTCTTCTTCAAGATTTCACCCATGACTTGCGACTTCATGGAAATTCACCTTCAAAGAGTAGCAACAATAGTAGTTCAGATTTGATCTCTTCTTCCTGACAATTGTTAAGTGGGAAGTTTGCAGAGGTATTGGTTCAGAGACTGAAAAGTTCTCTGCTGGGGAAGAGAACTTGCCAGAAAGGAAAGGTTCTCTTTATGCCTCAGTTTTAACTGAAGGCTCAGTTGTTACTCTAAAACTAGTGGCATAGATTCAAAGTCACCTGGTTTGTGAAATAAGACCCCAGGAATTAAAGCAGAAAGACTGACAAAATATTTGAGTCAGAAAATGGTTAAAATGGAGCCAAGCAGCTAAATATTTACAGTCTTTGAATTTTCAGTGTAGCGAGATACAGGTAGATTCGCTAGCCCACCTCAGCTCTAAGATGACACTGGACCACCTCAGCAGTAAATAGGAAACTGTGATTCTGGTTGGGTTCCACTGCAGTCAGTGGCTGATCTTTCCTCAAGACTCCAAGATTTTGCTTAAAACAGATGATTTTTTTCTTCAAAACAGAAAGAAACAAGACCATCTGTATAAAACCTCATTAAGAAGCCACATGGGGAAAATAAAAAGCTTCATGGAAAGATAGTAAAGTCTGCACTCTTTATCCTGGCAACAATCCCAGCATCTCTTGCCGGAAACACGCGTCTCTGTGACTCAATAACCCAGCTACAACATTGGCAGGAATGAAGTGGTTTTTCTGGGATTCTGGTTCTACTTCTAAAAACATGGGCAATTTTGGCACTTCAGAAACAAAGTTGTGAAAATTCAAGAAAGCAAGATACAAAGAAAGTTAGCATAAACACGGTAATATGCTATGCAGTGTATTGGACTGAGGAAAATCCAGACCTTAGAAAAGAGTTACAAAGTTTGTAACAAATGAATGTTCCCAATGCTGATTACCTTTAGCTGACATTTGAGTAGCTCTCTAAAGGTTATGATAATAAGAAAAGGTTGTGGAAGGGGGGAAACAAATAAGAACTTTAGCATAGTTTATTGCCTCCCCAGTTAAACTGACGTGGTTATACTTTTACAACCTATTGAAAAGAGGGAAAGTAATTTAAAAAAACAGTATTTTCAGGACAGGAGTTTCTGGAGTCCTCTTTCTTGAAAGCAGGCCTGAATTTCTCAAAAGCATTCACAATACTTGCAGAAAATATACTTTCTAAAGAATGTCCAGTGTTCCCTGTAGACACAGGATCATCCTGGGTGTTGCATAGAGCTTTTGTTTGTCTATTGTTGTTCACTGGCTTTCTTAACGAAAAAACATGCCAACTCCACTCTGCCTTATTTTTAAAGATTCGGGAACTTTAACTGAAAGAAGGAAAGGAATGTTTATTATTAGGCTCAGAAAATAAAATTGATTGGTTTTGTAATGGCATCAGAGAATTCCAAAGTTAGATACAGAGCCGATAGTGTAAATTCTTGTGTCGATGCATATTTCTCCTCTGTACAAGGCAGTAATCACAGAAGCGTAGATGCTTTGTGGATCTCTGTCAGACAGAATGCTGGGTTGAATAGATGACGTTTTCTTATATCAAGGGTAGCTGCTATGACATGAAATTACGTACCTAATTCTAATGAAATTGTAACTGTGTATTTTAGTGTAAAACTTTGCATAACACAAAGAGTAAATGGGCAACAAAAGGAAAAGAATGCAGTACATTACAGAAAAGAACATTTTCCTTCTTAAATTACACTTTCTTCCTTCATTTTGAAATAAACTGCATTTGAGACAAGTTACATTTAGAGACAAGAACACAGACAATAGATTTAAGATCTTTAATCAATCCTTTTTTATTATTTTAATAGCTGCTTCAGAAGGCAGCAAAATATTCAGTACTCAGAAAGGGGAAAAAAATACCAGATATTTAATAAGTGTTTAGCCTTTTTATTTCTGAAAAATAAAATACACTGTTGAGGGCGTGGAGCACTCTTATATCTCTCTAGAAATGCTTGTATAAGGGGCACTAGGTCAAGAAAAGCACAAATTGCTTTTCTGCTTCAGATGGAAAGACAATATGCTTCCAACACTTTCTTGCAGAAATTCTGGCTAAGAAGTAAATGTCTTGATTACATGGTGGAGATGCTAATGACTTCTGCAGCAGTATGGCAGAATATTCCCTCTAACACTTTCCTTTTAAAAAAATTTTTAAGAGTCTACAGAAATATTACTACAAAAATCCATATTCTGAGAACCTGAATAGAAGAAGGAAGATGGTCTAGTTTCCAAATATTAGATACTGAATGGCTGTAAACATAAGGAGGCTGAGCTGAATGTGCAACTGCTTTCAACTTTTTGACATGCATAGTAACAACTTCAAGATACTATCAGCTGATGTAATCCTTGGTTGCTGGGCTTATCTGTGAGACAGAGGAAGATGTATATCTATCTTTTTGGTTAGAAACACTTATGTGACATTCAAGTCACATCATCAGCATGACGAACAGATGATCAGATTCCATTGTTGCCAGGATGGGTCCAGAAAAGCAGTCCTTATTTTCATAAACAGGAAAAAAAGTTTTGTAAAAAAATGCACTTTTTTTTTTTTCAGGCCATTTTGAGTGGTTAGAAGCTAATGGCAACGCATTGTATAACAGCACTCATCGTAACAGCTCCATGTGCCATTGTTCCACTAGGAATTGCCATTTTCAGTTTCATTATTGTATGGCAGATAGCAGCATTCTCAAGGCAGTACTGATTATTAATCAGGTAAGAAGCATCATGCATTAATTTTCAATGGCTAGATATGGCCGTGCAGATGTTACCAGCCAAAATGCAAGGAAAAACACCGTGTTAGCACATGCCGGTCCCCTAAGTTAGTTTATGCAAAACAGTAACTTGGTATTATTCCACTGATCTGTGCAATTGTAAAAGCTGGGTATTTGCCATCTCAGCTATAAACTAATTGGATGGGTGAATGTTCTGCAATAAGAGTTCAAGAAGAAACTATAGCTATTACAGAAGTAAATATTTGGGGGATTTAAAGGGGAAAACCTATAGTAACAGCATTTCTAGCCTTCTTCCCATTTTGGAAATGGGAAGATAAGTGTTTTTATCTATGGAGACAGAAAAAAGGAAAGCTGCTGGTTCAGAAGATCTTTCAAACTTTTGCTTCGCTGCCTGCTTTGCTTTGCCCATGTTTTAGAGCGGTAATTTTCCTATTCTTCTATCTATTAGTAGACAAAATAGCCATGCAAATCTGAAACTCAAATGCCAGTTGAGCATATTTCTTATCTCCCTTGCCTTGTGGAGGCTTTCTACTGTTAGAATGTTCCCTTTTGGAAGTCTTTTTTAATAACTTAATATTGATGCTCTTGTACTGCTACTTAATGAAAGCAAGAGAAGTACAGCTGGCCTCATTAAGTTAATGGCTCTCATATCTTGATGTTGGAGTTGAATTATGAACACCCAACAGTACAAGCATTTAAAAAGACAGATCCACTTCATTGACAAAGATAAGATACAAAAAAACCCTGAAGTGTAATAGTACTAAGGGGGTCTAAATATAGGATCAGATAGCAGAAATAGCTTATTTCTTTCCAAATGTGTTTTCAAGTATTCATGAAAACAACTCCAGGCTCTTGTTTGCTTTCTCATTTATAAAAAGGAATAGTTGTATTTTCTATGACCCATTACTGTATCAGAGAATTGTAATATAATCAGTGTTCCGGTCAGAACGTATGGAGATTTGTACCATAGTACTTACCAATAAACTCCCAGGTATGACATCCATGGCAATCTTGAGACAGAACAGGAATACTGATTTCAGAACCTCTTATCTCTGAATCAGGCTCTTGCTATGTTCCAGCACCAACAGGCCTGATGCAGATGGAGACTGGTTTGTTTACATTTAATATACAGTTTCAGTATCATTCTTAAAGGATGAGTACCACAAATGTATCCCTAGCCTTCCCTACCTTTTTAACAGAAAGGCTAAAGATGAGTGAATGTATTTTCTAATACAGACATTACAACCTCAGTTGGAAGACAGGGAATTTAAATTGTTCTTAGGTATGAAGAAGGATAGAGAAAGGGACTCTTTATCAATAGCAACCTGTTGTTGACAAGTCAAAGTGCAAGGTCCTGTATTTGATCGGGCCAATCCCAGGCACAATTGCAAACTGTGTACAGAGTTGGTTGAGAGTAGCCCTGAAGAGAAGGATTTGGGGATGTTGCTTGACAAGAAGCTCAACATGAGCTGGCAGTGTGCTCATGCAGCCCAGAGGGCCAGTTGTATCCTGGCATGCATCAGGAGGAGTGTGGCCAGCAGATCAAGGGAGGTGATCTGCTCTTGTGAGACCCCAGCTTGAATATTGCATTCAATTCTGGTGTTCCCACCATAAAAGGGACATAGATCTGTTGGAATAAGTCCAGAGGAGGGCAACAAAGGTGATCCAGGGGCTGGATCTTGTATGGCTTACAAAACAGATGGAAATTAAACAATAAAAGATAACTTTAACTGATGTTTATATGTGCAAGCATATTTGTACCCTAATGCACTAAAATTTCTCTAAGTGTTCATCAACACTTGCAAAAACTATGCAGGTGCACTCCTGTGCAGAAGTTAAAGGTGATCCATTAATCATTGTGGGGGATAAAAATAAGCATCTGTTCCAAATTACGTTCTGAAATGAGAGAAGCAGGGACAAAAATGAGGAGTGCTGTTGCACAGCAGTGAATGTATCTGTAAAGAAATGTCAAAAAAAAATTATAAATGAAGTTGATAAGGAAAAGTTATGATGGTCTCTATCATCCTTCAAATCTGAGTGCAATTATCTCAAAAAAGCAAAACAAAAACAAACATAGCAGGAAAAAGAAACAATTTTTGGCTGTTTTTACCAAAAAAATTGTTTATTGGTAGTGATATATCACAATAAGGGAATAGAGAGAAGGTATTTTGAGCAACTGCTCACCAAAATAAATCTCAAGGGAAAGTACTGGAAAAGCAATATATTCAACGTTTTAAAAGAAGGCCAGAGACACAAAGAATGTACTAGAGAAGTTAACTGTTTGTACCGAGGAGGGGGAAGAAACTGACAAACAGCATCAATACTACAGAAAAAAATATTGTGAGGAAAAGAAATATTATTGGCTTATTAGACCTGTACAAAATCAGAGGGTGATGACTTTTGGGCGAACTAATAGCCAATTATAAGAAGTTGTTGAGTCTGAGGTGATTTACAGCTTTTAGTGTAGGAAAAAAAAACAACAATGATGCAAACCAGCCCTAGAAGCTCTGGGTACTGGCACATGCACAGAAAAGTCAAGTTTACTGCTACAAGCTGTTTCTATTAAATTAAATTTAGGAGAACCATGACCATGGAGATGGATATCTAAGCTGTTAACTGAATATGAACAAAATTATAGTATCCAGATGCATCCAGTCAAATAAACAGCAAATGTAAAGTGTTCCCATAAGGTATAAAAATGTGTTTGAATGGTTTGTATATATATGTGTAGGGGAATACATTAACTAAAATATTTCTAAAAGCAGGCATTTAACCACGGACTATGGTTTTAACCTACCATGCAGTGTGGTTCCTAGTACATCATCCTTTTCTGTGTCTTATATGTATCTAATGTAGGCTAATAACATTGATAGATTTTCTTTGGGAGCTGAATTATTTAGCTAAATGAAGTGAGTTTTATGCAGAATGAAGTGTGCTCAACAACGAAAGACTTTGGCTGCATATCATTACATAAGCAAGTTGACAAATACTTATCCTATACTTGATGTGGAATCTTATAGCTGACTTTTATTTCTGAAATCAGGTGTGTCACATGGTTTATCCAAATTTGATCTCCTATGTCATTTAGTGTTTGAAATTAGGGTATTGGCTTTACCCTGTCTTGCAGTTTTCCAAAACTGATCTTTGAACTTATATTCAGTAGAGATTTAGTTATCCAGCTTTGTTATTATGTTATAACAGTTGAAGACTCGGTAGGAAAAGAGCATAAGTAATTGGCTACTTGTCACAAATCATATCAGCATTGTTGTGCTGGCTCAGACCTCCCAGTCTATCAAGCAGGAGACAACATCTTCCTACAGTTTTGTGTGTTGTAAGACATGGAAAAATATAACTGTCCTTCCTACAGTTTTGTGTGTTGTAAGACATGGAAAAATATAACTGTCCTTGTCTATAATATTGATAGCATTTCACATACCTATCATATTCCTTTTTATTAATCTCCTTTAAGGTAAACTGTTTTTAACCTTTCAATTTCTCTTCATAAAAGACTTTTCATTTCTCTTATCCTGCTTTGCATCTTTTTCTGAACTGGTTCTAATTCTGTAATGCTTTTTGTGGAAAAAGTATGACCTGTACCTTGCATGCTATCCTAAAAGGAGTCTCATTATTAATATTTATAATGATAAGACTGTTTTGTATCTGTAGTCTATATTACCTTTTCCTCCATTTTTAAAATCTTTTTCTGGTTTTGCTCTATTTTGGAGCTGATTCTTGAAAAGATTTTTATATAGGGATATGAAACTCACATAGCTACATTTCTTTTCTTTATACCAGCCTCAGCACATTCCAGTTAGGATTATGACCTGAAGCAGAATGATCATGAGCTGATTTTGTCACGTTATTGAATTAAAGGGCTTGGAGTGCTTTCATAAAGGGAGCCTTACCATATTTGGTACTCTTGCTGTTATCCTTAGCAGGTGGAGTAAAAATGGGGATTGAGGTAACTCAGAACATGGCTAGGACTTGTTTGATAGTACTCTTCCTGTTTGCTTTGCAGATTTTTTTAAAGAAAATTTTAGCATAGTTGATTGGGTAATTTTGACAAACCCCAAATTCAGCTCTAAGAAAGCTAAATCTAATTATGACACAACATAATATAAAAAGTTATTTACAAAAAAGAAATTAATGTAGAGAGCACTGTGGAAACTTTCTGTGAAATTCAGCAATAACTTGGCTTAATTTACATATTAACTCACTTTAATTCTATCAAGCTGATTTCTGATAATTACATTATTAGCCTGTTTAATCACAGTAAACATGTCTTGTTTCTCCTCTCTCCCATAGAGCTAGCTTAGTGCTAAGATTGCAAGTGAATATGTGAAGCTTTATTTCCTCACACAGATAAACTTAATATATGGTAGTCTTTTGGCTAGAATGTGAAATGATCAAGGACCAAAAATGGCCTTGATAATTTACAGTGGAACAAAAATTAGCTTAATAACATCGTATTCTACGTTTTACAGGAGGAACGTGTTTTATGGGAAACCGACATTATGACTAAGAAGGAATGGGTCAAAGTGGATATACAGCTACCAACAGGGCTAGAAGAATTAAAGGTATGAATGAAAAAGGCATGTGCTCAATTTTTGAAGGCACTAGCTTGTTGTTTATAAAGCTTCTAGGAAACTTTAAAACTTCTTAAAATTACCTCTTGAAGGTCTTGCTGTTCTTCTTTGCTTCAATGTAAGTAAAACCCTAGTTATAGCTCAACAAAACTTTTACACAAGTGTCATTTGTTGAAGCTGCTGGTCTTTAATAAAATGCAAGAAAATCACTACAAATCTCACCACCTTTTAGTTAGTCATCTGAGTCCATCTCAGGTGTTACCAGCTCATTTAAGTATAAATGCTATTGAGTGACATGATGTGACTAAAGTTAATAGGATTTCAGTGAAATGATGTAAACCACTAATTCTAAAAGACTGTCTTCCCCTTGAATTTTCAGGCATAGAGAAGCATGCAAAGTTGCAACTATTTAAGTCTTAAATTACTTTTCAAGTTTCTATTTTAAGTAATTTTATGTTTACATTTATTTTTAATAATTCTGTAAATAACCATCATATTTTACTGTCTCAAAAATCAGCTGAAAATGTAATCTCTGTGAAAGGACGAAGACTAAGCCCACTGTAGGAATTGACATTTTGTCATATATTAAAATGAATAGATTTCAGCAAGCTAGGAGATTATAAGTACCTGTTGTTGGCTGTCTCCTTTTTCCCATAAGGACAGGTGTGAATAAACAACCAGTTGTGTCATAAGACTTTAGTAGCTAAAAATAAACAAACAGGCTACTAAGGGTTGTATACATATATATGTAGAAAGCCAAACCTATGCATCCTTGTACAAAGATGACAAGGATCACTTGTGCTAAGGGAAGGAAAGATACTACCTTTGATTATGTGACTATGTAATATATGCAGCACAGCATTCTGCTGTTTGAACTGGTAGAGTATGGATAGTATCAGAAGGCTTTTGTAATTTTGAATAAATTTTCTCTAATGAAAGATCATGGCATATACCATCCTTATTTCTTAGGAAGAAAAATGCCTCTTGAGATTTCATTGCAACATAACTCTCATTCTTTGGGGAGAGCATTAGATCCTTCTGCTTATGCCCCAAATTATGTCTGTTCTAGTTTCTTTCTGTTTTATCAGGTACTCTTGTCCAGCTTTCCTTCCACTGTGCTTTCAGCCTCTTGCACATGACTGCTTTCTGAGACTCATGCTGTGGTCATGTCCTGGTCAGTCAAAACCCACAACTCCCTTTTTTAC
Source organism: Eurystomus gularis (assembly GCA_013400335.1). Taxonomy (NCBI): domain Eukaryota; kingdom Metazoa; phylum Chordata; class Aves; order Coraciiformes; family Coraciidae; genus Eurystomus; species Eurystomus gularis. Next base: position 23,904 of record VZZY01007094.1, on the reverse strand, counting down.
TTGTGCTTCCAACTCTTGCTCTTGTCACTCAGTGCTTCCTTTCGCTGCAGCCTTCATCTTCTTGATGAATCCAAGCTGGTTTCCTCTTGCTTGCTGCTTTTGCTCAGGTAAAAGAAACTTGGACAGCACAAGTAGCGTAATCTTGCTTTGAGACCTAGCAGAGCTGGGCTTCACAAGTGGCCAGGAGCAAGAGATGTTCTTCTGAAACTTCATTACTCTAAATAAGCTTGTGTGATATCTGGTCAGCACAAGGGAACTCTGAGAGATAAATACTCCTTGAAGCTCTGTCTGTGCCAATAGCAGTAATATAAGTAGGGCCAGGGAACAGCCCCAATATTGGCATGTAATAGTCGGTATAATTAGAACATGAACATGTCCATAGCAAGATTTTGACCCAAGCAAATTGGTCACCTCCCAGATAGTGCCTGGAACAGTTCAAGGGTCATCAGCAGGCAGGGACCAATCCCACTGAATAGACTGGATGCAGCCTCTCTTAAGTGATGAAACAGGTATCAGTTGTTAAATTATGCTGTGCCAGTTGGTGTCTGAGAACAGTCCCTTACCCATTTTATTCACCTGTGAGTGTAACTGAAAACTTTTCTCTTAGGCATCTGCAAAATGAGGTTCTGAGGAGACTTCTGAGCAGAAGACAGTCTTACATTTCAGGTCACTCTTCTAAAAAACACAGGGACATTACAACTTTTAAGCCAAATAGTTATGACATTGGGAGATTTTCTTTAAAGTAGGCTTTTACTTAATTTCATCCTTGGAATTTTTCAAACTATTTTAGCTGAAGTTTTTCTGAAGTTTCAACCTGAGGTACAGAATTTCAGCTTCTGATTTGAAATTTGTCATGGTTTTACAACGGAAAGTATTCAGTGCTTTTTACATGTAGAACATTAGAGTTTTATGTAAATAAAAATCAGTTTCTCTCTGTTGTCTGTTAATACAAATATTTTAACTGTAACAAACCACAGCTTATGTTTAAAGGAACACTCCAGAGCAAGGCAGGTTTCATCTGTCTGAATAACATTCAACTCTTGGAAAATACACCATCAGAGCCACCAGGTTTCTGTTCCTTAGAAGAATTCACCTGCGCTGATGGGCAGTCCACAGAGCCTGGATCAGCCTGTGACTCTCACCCAGACTGTTCTGACAGCAGTGATGAGGATCCAGTAGCATGCTGTAAGTAAACTGCATTGCTTTATAAGGATATTGTGCTGAAGAGTATTGTGAAACCTAAACAGGTTTATTCAACAAATGGCTAGAAAACTTATTTATTATTTATATGGCTTCTTTTCCCCAGAATTTTTAATGATGTACAGGTTAGTGACTATGTTCAAAGCATATTGTCATGCATTTTTCTTCTTCCCGCGGCTCTCTATTTCTATGTCTAGCATCAGCAATATGTTTTGGATCCAGACAGTAATTTTTAAAGTATCTACAGAAATGCAACATGTGGCATATTTTTCCTTAAATGTATTTCCTACATACAATGTTTATAACCTCTACTTCCCTAACTTGAGATGGACTGAAATCTGCCTTGGGATTTGTTGTTTTAACACTTTTCTAATTTAGACTGTGAGTTATTTTCAGGAAATGCATTAGGTGACATGATATTTGCATGGTGAGCCAAATCACCATACAAATTGGCTATAGTTCAGAAACCACATCTTATTAATGATACTTTCAATTGAAGGTAACTTTGCTTAGAAGCCACAGTTTCTACCAAACAATGAAGAGTAAAGGAAAATAATTAAAATTAGCAGAAGACGTCTATAATAATTCTGAAAAATTTTAGATCTCCATGTAAAAGTAACTTTTGAGATTCTATAACTTCTGAAATGAATTTTATACAGTGTATATGTATGTTTGCCTGTGGCAGTAACACTTAAATGTATGTTGCCTGTGCACACACATTTAGAAAACTATGTGCATATTTAAGATATTGGTGACTGTATGTATTGCTGTTGGAGGTGCAAATTAAAATTTTGTATGTCGCTCAAAACAGCAGGATGAAGAATACTGATAATATTTTATTTCAAATTTCTTGATAAGACTTTAGAAACTATTCGAGACTATGAATTGTTGGTTTGTTTTTTCTTTTAACTCACAGTCTGAACTTTTAATCTTTTGAATTACTTTAACATGTAGGAGCCATCTCTGAAACAAGTAATATGTGCAAATGTTGAAATAACATTTTAAATAGGAAGGTTTATACTGTTTTTATTTTGAGTGGAATCTAAGCCAACGTTAAAGTCTATAGGGGCTCCGTTTCTGAGATCTGTTTTCCTTTTTTACAAGACTTGACCCCAAACACACAGATCTGTGTGTTTGCTGGCAGGAACACAGAGAGTCCTCTCATGTTCTTTAGGAGGAATGTACTTTATAAATTGGACTTCAGTTCTCAGCAATTTAGTGTTCCCACTTCAGTAACTATGTGAGAGAATTGTGATGAATAATCACTGGGAATACGGTAGGATAATTTAAGGTTTAAAAGGAGGATGAAAAATAATTGTCCTAGTTGAAGGGTAGCTGTTAATGGTTCTACACAAAATGAAAAGATAGATAACTCTAAACACTTAGAGGCAATTATGTTTTGCATGCAATTCATTACTCTTTCCTATTTCATTTTTACTTCTATGCCTTGGACACTGGACATTGATATAGGGTAACCAAAAATTAACAAATAACATACATATAGTCAGTATTTTAAAGAAAGATCACAGTGGAACTCATTCTTGAGAATATTGCATCCGTCATGCTGAGGTCAATGGGTCAATAAAACTAGAGAATGGGCAGAAGAAAGAAAAGTCAGAATGGTCTGGAGATCTCAACACTGTCCTTTGTGCCAGCTCCAGAATTAGGGTGCTGGGACAAGGACTGACAGGAAGCCCAGCCAGTGTAAAACCCTCTTTGATAGCTCTGCCTAGTACTTCACTGTCTGTTGTTGCCCCTGCAGTGAACTTTGTCTTACCGCATCACACTGATTCTGCACTAACTCCTAGTGTATTTCAATTCAGAGGAAGTGTCACACTCAGTTGAACCTGAGGCATAGGAATTGTGTGCTTCACTCTAAGTTGAGACATTTGCTGCTTGAAGTTGTATCATTTTGTTGGATCAGTGCACAAAATTAAACTCATCCTCTCAAAAAAGGGTGAAAAAGGTGCTATTCTAAAATGTAAGTAATCCATAGCATTTGTACATTGCTCTGACTACTGGCTGAGAAGAAAGAAAAAGAAATAGCCATTTAAAAAAACCAAACCAAGAACTATTTTTAAAGTTGATCCATTTTAATGCCTAATATTGTCTTGGATACTTCACACCCCCCTTTTCAGGAGAGAGGACCCTAGGTGATGGAATTTAGGTCTTCAGTAGTTTGGTCAGCTTAGAAGATTCATCTTTCTCACACTTTCTGCAGTCTTGAACAAAAGAGACCTAAAGGAAAAAAGAATCCTTTTTTTCTGTCCTTTGTTTTTTCCTCCTATTACATACATCTTCCACATGACCTTGAAACTGTACTCTGATATTTAGTGTGCTAAATTTATTCACATTAATTTTCCATAAAAATTCCTATCTGATACAATAGTGCATATTTTAGACTCTATTATATTAGGTATTTTAGCATTTGTCATTGAACACATCCCCAGTAGTTCCCCTTGATGGAGTAGTATCAGGTACTGAAAGAGTTGACAGATCTCCTACTGAATGAAAACGAAGGCAGACAGCTGTTACTTAGGAAGGTTTAAGGATTTCCTTCTTCTTTGAGGATTTTCTTTGCTTTGTTATAATGGGGAAGGAAAAATACTTGTCTTTGCTCATGTTCATTTGGCATAAATGGTCTTATAATAACAATTTATTAGAAGAATACATACATATATGTTTTACAATGTTTATTAAACTTTCTGTGTAATCTCTGCTTATTTCTGTAAATATATATTTAAGTGTATGAGACTTAAAAGTCTTGAAATTTTGTGATCTCATCTAGGAAGCACTCATGCATATGAGTAATCACCTTTATTTGAGTAGTTTTTTTGAAATCAATGAATCTAATGAAGCGTCAATTTATGAAACTAATATTTTTAGCATTAAATTCTACATTTTATGTATTATTTGCCACCACTTATTAGAGATCACTTCTAAATTTCTTATTTCACAGTGACTGAAAATAAATTATCAAAACCTAGTTAATGTATTCAAAACAGAAAGTGAGATATAGTACTTAAATCATTTGAAAAATTAATGATTTCGTGCTGATGCCTTTTCCTTTATGCTAGGTAGGAAATAACGAAGTTTTGCACTAAAAACCATGCCAAATAACAAATACTATATATGCATTATATTATTATACATACATGCACAATACATCTAAAACCATTACAAGTTAATCAGTGGTTAGCGATCCTAGCAACTTGGTGAGAAGTCTGGGAAGCAGTTCCTATTTTCGAGTGATATCACACATTGATAAGGTGGTGTTTCTGGAAATTGCCTACTCATCAGTACTCATGCACATTCAAAATGATTGTGGGGTGGGACATCCTACAGCTGTTTTTGAGAGAACACCACCTTCCATGTAGCCTAATCAGAAGATTCCTTAAAATACCTGTCTAACTCTTCTGGTTTTAATATTGCATCTCTAGTATTAGCTTAAATATTCTTATCCTTTCATAAGATTTGTATAATTTATGCATAGAAAATACGTAGAACAAAGGAAACTTGTAAAATTTTAAAGCTGTGTACCTTTTACTGCAGTTCATTTACAGTCTAGTAATTCACAATTGCAAATCCTTGAAATCTACAGTAGATGAACACATATGTGAATCCTTTTATTACCATTCAGCTTAAAAGTAGAAAGAACACTTTTTAGTCTGAAACATTTGTTATACCAGACATTTGTGTGTTCTTATTTGTTTCTTGTGACACGTTAATTGTCTGGAATTGTCAGTATCTGTCCATCAATCTTGTATGTACACATGCAGAACAAGAAGCCACACTCATATAATTTCCACAGACTTCTGTTGCTTATGAACACGGTGTAGCATTTAATTTGTGTTTTACCAGAACAGTCACCTTAAAGTAAGTGAATCCTCTGCAGACCCAGGGTCAACATTAGATTCTCTTAAGACCACCATTCTTTCGACCCTAAGCAATCATATTAGAAGGAGATGAGGCCATCTCGCCTAAGGGACCAAGAGTGTTATGAGAGATCTGTCTAAAACTTATGACATATAGAAGCTCAGGCTAAATGACCTATGGGGATCTGTGATCTTTCTGCATGAGTCCTTTAACAATTTCTAGATAAATAAAACTAATCACAAACTGGTAGAGAATCATAGAATCATGGAATGGTTTGGGTTGGAAGGGACCTTAAAGTTTATCTAGTTCCAACCCTCATGCTATGGGTAGGGACACATTCCACTACACCAGGTTGTGTAAGGCCCCTTCCAACCTGGCCTTCAACACATGCAGAGATGGAGCAGCCACAACTTCCCTGGGCATCCTGTTCCAGTGTCTCACCAACCACAGAGTGAAAAACTTTCTAACTTCTAATCTAAATCTACCCTATTCCCATTTGAACCCATTACCCCTCATCCTACCACTGTAAGCCCTTGTAAAAGGTTCCCGCCCTATCCCCTTTCTTGTAAGCCCCCTTTAAATACTAGAAGGCTGCAATGAGATTTCCCTGGAGCCTTCACTTATCCAGCCTGCCCTTGTAGGAGAGGTGTTCCAGCCCTCTGATCATCTTCATGGCCCTCCTCCGGACCTGCTCCAACAGATGCACATATAGTAAGAAGGTATATGTGTAACACTTCCGGTTTCCAAAATGATATTCAATGTTCAGAAATTACAAAGTATTAATGACAAAGTAATCACCCAGAACTACTTTGGTCACTGATGATACACGTAGTCCATACCTCAAATGCCACAGGAGCTTGGGTACTGCCACACGAAGCAGCCCTCCTCATTCAGTGCTATTAGTCAGTGAAACACCCACCTGGTGGAGAGAAAAACTGTGTGTCCCCAGTTGTATTCCTTTGCCTGAGCTGCCAGAGTAGGATTGAGAAGCTTTATTTGGTTGCAGGTTAGCAAAGTTGAAGCAATGTTGATTGGCTTGTAACCCAGCCTAGCTAACAAGACTGCTTTGTTTTCCTCCTAGGAGGAACAAAGAGGGGAGACAGGTAGAGTAAGCCAGTCAGATGAAAAACATTTCCATGATGAGCCAGTGAAAAACCTTCAGTGTGATATCGAGCCACATTAAATGGCAACGGATCTGTGCTATTAGTGCATGAAAGGTGTTGTTCTTCATATTGCAATAACAACTCTTTTTGTGGTGCTAAGTACTTCTAGTTAAAAGAAAAAAAAAATAAAAAAACAATACACCCATGACAACTACCTTATTGAGCTGTAAAACATTAATCATTAGAACCATCTTGATTTCTGTTTATTATGTTATTCTATTATGTAGAAATTCCTGTAGAAACAGCAAACAAAGCACATATTCCATGCACTAATAGCACAGATCCATTGCCATTTAATGTGGCTCGATATCACACTGAAGGTTTTTCACTGGCTCATCATGAAAAGCTGACTGTTGAAACTACATTTGGAAATCACGTACTAAAAGAATTGATGAAGTAGCAAGCTGTGGTCAGATGGAGCCCATCTCTGCCCTTTATAGTCAATAGGAATGGAGAAGTCTGGTAAAATAATAATTTCTTATATTGCAACCTACATTCATTTTAATAGCAATACACATTTGAAAAATAAGCTGCTTTTTTGTGTTTTTTCTTTTTTTAATGTAGGTATACCAGTACATGTCAACTAGTCAAGGAGTAAGTTATTATACCAGTTCTGCAAAAAACAATAACTCCATGATGTAATCATGATGAAAAAAAAGTTCCCCAAATACTTCCCCTTGAATTTCAAGAAACAAGTGAAGCTTACTAAAGCCATAGAAGACACTGGAAAGATTTTTCAGTTAATATGAGTTATTTTCCATATTTTCGTTTTGGGTTTTGGTTTTTGGGGTTTTGTTTTTTGGGTGTTTGGGAATTACATAATATTCTGTATGTTTATTATGTTATTCTATTATGTATCCTATTATGTTTATTCTGTTATTATTTTAACTTTGGCCTGGCATTTTGTTTCCAGGAACAGGTTTTTGGTTGCTTAGTACACAACAGCATAAGTTGTTTATCTATGTGGTCATTTATTGCTGCCTTTCTGAGTATCACTATCACACAGAAGACCTTTAGCAGGGTCTAGGGAGGCCAGAGGAAAGAGACGTTTAAGCAAAGAATGCTTGCTTCTTTGTGTCACATCAGTTCTCTTGAGACAGCTTAGCTAAGGAAAGCACAAAGCTTAGACATTGTATTAATTACCATACAGCAAAACAGCTTAGCCTTGGCTATCAATTTGCATATTTTCCTTTAATATATTAGCAATTGAAGTCTAATTAACAAGGTACCTTATCAAAAGCATGAAAATTCTTTAATTAAATGAGTTTACCAAATTTCATGTTTAACTAATATACTGCACTGAACAGAAAAACATGCTTCATTGAAACTTATAGTGAACTCAGATAAGAGATACTGATAGTTGTGATTCTTTTTTTTTTAATACCTTAAGATTTAACTGCTCAAATAACCTCTTTATACCAGGAAGACCTTTACTATGGAGCTTTGCTGCCATGGTGCTTCAACAAAGATACGTTTCATGTTGGTTTTGTACAATCTGAAGATTGGACTAATATATACAATCATGTCTAAGGTTGATGAGATACGATAAATGTGCATGAAATCTGGACAATGCCAAGTACAGTTCAAAAGTAATGGTTACAGTTATGATATAAGTGAACTAAAAAGTGAAGTGTAGTTCTTTGTAAAGTTGTTCCAGACCGGGAAGGGAAACTCTTAGATTGTACTATTTTCTCATTAAAATAATTAATTGCACTCCAGAAATGAAAGATGAGATTGGTAGACAGTTTAAGTTGGTGTAATCCACACCAAATGAGAAGGTGGTCTTTTACTTTGCAATAAAAATTTCTAGGAGACGTATATAATTCATAAATCTAAATCTCATTTTCCAAGATAAATTAAGAGGAAACTTAATCCATCTTTACTTTCAATATATTTAAAGAACTAAATACATTTGATTTTTTTTGCACACTTTCACAATTAACTTTCCAGTAGGATTCATCTTTTAAGAATACATAATATTACTTTGATAATCTATTAGCTGTCTATGTACAGGTCTCATCTTTAATAAGATTATTCTCTTATCATTTATTCTCTTACAGGTGGTTTCTTTAATGGTTCTGTGATTAAGAAGGGAAGGGCCTACTTGATCTGTTACCTGTATTCTAGAACTTTTTTCCATCTGAACAATCTGTTTGGATTTCAGTGAAACAGCAGCACTCTGTAATGCAAAATAGTCACAGCTGTGGTGTTAAACCATTGCATCAAATTCAACTTACTGATCTCTTACTGTTGTTTTTACAACAGCTAATTACACTATATGTGATTTTGAGACTGACCTCTGTGGATGGAAGCCACTAAGCATAGGTGATGCTAACTGGGACATAATGAAAGAACAGGCCCCCCTTGACAGGAGAATTCCTCGCAGAGGTCATACAACTAATACTGGACATGGTGAGATTTCTTTAATTATTATTTTTCTCCTTCTGTGATGAGTATTTCTACCCATAAATGGTGACTGATAATAAAAACTAATTTGAAATGGATGCTATGTATTATGTATATAACATAGGTAATGTTAAAGAAAGCTAGTCTTTGGGGGGTGCTCTTTCTTAGATGTGATTTCATTATTGTGCCTTTGTAACCTTCATTCTCTGCTGCGAAAATCAATGAGGTATGAGACTTGCTGCAGCCCTCATCTTTTTGATATGTTGAACTTTGAACTGACATAGCTAACATTGTTCATGCATATTATAAGCATCTTTGTACCCAGTACTCACACAGAGGCTATTCTTGATACAGTTATGATGACAAAATATCGCTGTAGGTTTTTGTGGAGTGCAGGTAAATTAATGACTTTTTTTTGGGAAAAATAGATTGAGTGTAATATCATTTGAGCAGTTGTTCTTCCTTCAGCCCACGGTTGCAATACAACTCAGCCATCTGGAAAAAGTTTATTCTAGTAGGGGACTGTTTTAAAGTATTTTCCCAAAATTAAAATGTTACTATGGTGTACTGCATAAAACTAAAACTGCCTAGCATGTTTGTCATTGTCAAATAATAGTGGCAAATATTTTGTGACTTTGATTTTATTAAAATGTATCTACTGCACTGCTCCCAGTGGAGACTAGATTACTTTAAATTAAAGGGTTACTGGACTGTAACCTGGATTTTATTTTTTTTTAATGATGTATGCTATCTTACCACAGAGACTTCCACAGTTCTCTCCATGTTCATGTTAAAGGAACCTGAAATATTAAGTATTCCATCTTGAGCATTCAAAGGTAGAGGAATTCCAGGATTAAAATTGGCCTGTGCAAATCCTAGTAGGGTGCGAGTATGTATGCATGCTATATAATAAATCTAACTGCACAACCATGTACCTTTTTTGCCATTGGTCCCCAAATGTTGCACCAAAGTTGCTATTCACTTTGTCAGCAGCTTTTAGATATTTCATTTTGTTTTCTCTGAAGAGTGACCCTGCATCTGTGTTACTGCATTGTCTGCAAACATTGCTGTGTTGCAGCTTCCAGAATCTCACAGCTCCAGAGAAGGGCACTGATAAGTCTGTGTCTTTCCCATGTGGGTGACTAGGTGCTGATGAGATCTAAGGTGTAATATGGTCATAATGAAATCTACTGGTAGAAACACCTGCTCTGCAACCTAAGCAGCATGTTAAACTAGCCTGTATGGAACTACGTGCTGCTGCACTTAAGCTACTTTGAAACCTGAATCATTACAAGTTAGGTTCACACCTTTATATGTTACTGCAGTTTGAAGCCTCAAGCACATTTTGAGATTATCACTCACTACCTCTCAAGACCAGTAATGATGAATTCCCCATATAAGTTACTGCAAAGATGTTTCTGAGGTGGTTTTGTACCCATCTATCACTATGCCTGCTACAGCCACATAACAACTTTAGGCTTCCAGAATTTGGCAAGTTTTTGCCCACATTAAGTCAAGGTCCTTCAGATTACAACCAGTGCTTGTGGTATTGCAGAATGTTCGTCTCTTCTTTCCTGGGGAGGGCAGCAGCAAACTTTGGTTAATGAAGATCCTAACAAGGATACTGTGCAGCCTCAGCTGCAAATTAAAAGAAGATCCTTTGAAATACCCTTTAATTCCAATGGGGGGAGCTTCCCTCACGCTGTGGAGTGCAGCATGCCTGTTTATACAAGGAGCTGTAATGGTCACCTCTTTGTGCCAGCTCTTGCTAAAGTGATGGGATTATTCACATGGGGCTAGACTAACCCTCTGCTTCATTATGTATCCATGGGAAATAAACGGCTAAGGAGTATGACCATGGCAACACAATAGCTGATTTTCCAAGATGTAAGGCAATATATGTAATATCAATGCACAAACAAGACTGAGCCTTTAGTGTTGTTTTGCATAGACTTTCATGAAAAGTCTCAGTATTCAGTGAAGGCAGCATTGATGGCATTCAAAATATGCTGCTTTAGGGCCCCTTGAAGATGTTTATCCTTCCCTACCTTTGTCTGAAGCACATCTGCTGTAGTTCAAATCCAAAAGCAGTTCATTTGCCAGAGTTCAGATTAGATCTTTAATTAAGCTTTCATCCCCACTAGCACAGACAACAATGTCAAGTCTGTGGACCCCATGAGAAAATAAAGCTTATTCCGTTGACTCCCATAGTCTGCAACATTGTTAGCATGCTTAAAACTGTCTGGGCTGCCCTGAGAGTGAATACTGTACCCTAAAGGAAATTAATGTTTGTTCTAAATTCTGTTTGAAATATCATTTAAGCCAATTAAAATGGTCCTTTAGGGATATCAGCTAAGGTCTATGCTGTTTGATCTCCAAGGTGCTCTGTGTTGCAGCTCCTGCAGACCCTTTGCTGCACAGACAGGCAATGTGTGAAGCTGGTGGGAAGTAGTTGTAGGATTTGGTGGATGGAGGTCTTAAGCTTTTTGCCTGAAGGGGGCAGATAAAAAATACATCCAGTGGGTTTGCACAGTAAAGCCCTTACAGAAGCAACATCTGAACTCCCTTTGCAGGGCTCTGTATTTACTTCCTCAGTTTTAAGTGCTTGTAGGCACCATGACTGGGTAGCCTTAGCAATGTTTGTCTAAATACCTTTTCTTTCCTTCTCCCTTTTTCCTCTTCTTTGTATTCAGTCACATTAAGTTTACTACAGAGCAAAGAGGCAGGAACGTTTAGCAATTCTATTTTGTCTTTAACTACACAGACATTGGTTGTTGTAGCCTGTTACAAGACTCTTCTCGTTATCCGCAGAGACTGAACTGACAACAAAGCTATTTCATTTGTTTCCATTTATAAATAAGGTTTATGTGCCTCACAGAACAAAGTTACCTCTCTGAGGTAGCTATTTGGCATTGGAGCATGACATATTTATCATATTTTTTTGATTTTTTTGTTTATAGGAACATTCATTTATTTCAGTGGATCACATCAGATGAATACAAATATGGCCATGTCTCATCTGGAGAGCCCTTTCCTCCTCAAGCTGTCCCCTGGGTTTTCCTGCTGTCAGGTAATTGATATTAACTCTCCCCACCTTTGTAATGTATTACTCGCCTGATGTGCAGATATGGAATTCTTCACGTTGTAAATGTTGCTGCTGAAAAACTAGCTCCATTTCAATACCAGTGGAAGGAGTTACAAACTAATTCTTTGGGAGGAGAGAGATGCAGCAGGCTTTTTACTGCTCTGGTGCTAAGTTTTTATGACTGATTATTATTCTTTCTAAGGCATCCATGAGGTGATGGAGATTTAAGACTATGCTTGTTTTTGATATGCTGCGGCAAACCTAGCTGGACAACTATATCAGGGATGTACCAACTCACAGCCAAAGAAGCCTGCCTTTCTAGCAAAAGCTGACAAAGCACCAGGCTGTCATCTGTAGGCAGGAAAGGCTCACACATCCTATGTCCCGTAACAGGAGACCTGTGGTTTGAAGTCACTACGTAGATTAACAATGTTGGTGTGATCGGTGACACACATGCTCCAGACACATACTAAATTTTAATTGGTGGTTTGAGGATGATGCTTTTTGACATGATCAGTGCCATACTTGAGAGTTTACCTTGGAAATTTTTTTTTTTGTCAAATATCTTGTAGTTTTGCAGAGGAATGCAAAAGCAACTAACCAGGATGGCAGTTACATTACTGATTATATTACTAAAGATATATACATACAATAAAACATTTCCAGCTGTATTTTTGTTTATCCTTTTGACCACTGAATAAAGTGAATAGAGGCTCTACAGTTTTATACGTTTTTTTCTTTTCTTATTTTTTTTTCCCTGAGGCTTTTTTGTTTTCTATTACATTACTTTGCAAATCTTATGCCATATTGGGGAGAAGCAAAGTTGTGTAGTTATGATTTTGTTTTCTTCTGCTACTGCATAATAACTCCTGATTTAAGAAGCCACAGAGAAGAAAACGAAAATATAGAGAAAGCTTGCCAAAATCACTTTATTGTGTTCAGTGGCAAAAAGAGGCTTTAGAGAAACAAAATAAAGTTTAGACTAGTTGCTTAATTTTTCAGACTCCATGCAGAACAGAAGCTGCAATTTCACTTAGGTAACCTTTTTTCTTTTCTTTTTTTTTTTTTTAAATAAATGCATGGAGGAACTTCACCTAGGCCCAACAAATAGCAGAATTTTATTCCAGCGGGACCTGGGCTTCTTATGTATTTTTTTTTTCTAGTGTGAGGGACTGAAACCAAGTGTTGACTTAGATAAACTGGTTTTACTTTAAGATGTAGCTGACTTGAACTATGCACATCGATGAGTTACCGGACCTCAGCTGAGTAGTTGCAACTTGCAGCTGAGGAGTAGAAGCCTCTTAAACATTTAAGAACAGCACCTTGCTGTCATTTAATGTATGTACTCTTTCAGTTCTTAAATTTCATGTGGCTTTCTTAGTATTGTATTGTAAAGAATCAGAAATGAAACAGATGCAGAATGAAATCAAATAGAATGCTGCTGCAGGGAACACAGCAGCATCCCATGGGAGCCCTGCATGTTGCATTACTCCTGGGATACCAGCAGCCTTTGTACGCACAGTGCATTCATTCAGGCAGTTTCATAACTCTTTTGTGGACTTAGTGAATAGGTAAGCACCTTTCATGTTCAGATTAATTTATTTTAGAACCCCTTAAGGCGAACTGGACAACTGGTATGTGAATCAATGATCTATTGCTGTTTGTTCTACATTCAAAATAAATACTAATGCAATGGGGATGCACATACATTTCTCTAGTTCAAAGTTAGAAAATAAAGCATTTTTAATTTTAAGTGTACGTGTATTGAATGCATTTAATGTTCCCAGATTCAATAAAAAACTAAGGCAAGTTCTTACCCAGCTATATATGTCTGAAAAGAGAGAGGTTTTGAAGACTGGAAACCTGGCTTTCTGCCACATTTTCTCTGCAGACTTTTATTTCTGGGAAAGAGCAATGAGTAGGAGTTGCTCATTAGGAAGTGTATTGGTGTGTTGTGTTCTCTTCATATTAATGTGAGATGTTGCCCTCTGTTGGATATCCCACTGAGAGGATAAAAGGATCTACATAAAGAGAGTTATGTTTATTAATAGCTTTACAAATTTTTTGGCTTCAGCTGTTTTGAAAAAAGAAAGAAAAAAAGAAAATTGGAATTTTGGAGTTGAGGGATAACGGTTTTATATTGTGCTTCATCGGCTATTTGAAGCTTATAAGTAATTTCTTTCTGTAGCTTCTTGTAGCTAAGTCTGTACATGTCAGCTAAGAAACATCTTCAGTTAGCTCAAGGTTTTGGAGTTGCAGAAGCAAATTTCTAGTCCTAGCTCCCTGTTTATGGCTCTTTAATAGGCACAGTAATCATTGTAAAGTGTTTTTATACCTGCTGCTTTGTATTCCTTAAGCATTCTGGTGGGGAAAAATTTACATGAACGTATTTTAATTTATAAATAAATATTGAGATTTTATTTAATATATTAAAAAGAAACACTATGGAAAATTGAGAGATCAAGTCTACCAACCATGAAGCCAGAAGATGTTCAAAAGTGTGTTGTAACAAGAATATTTCCTCACCTTTTATCTACGTTGTATTATGTAACACAAGCAAAAAGAAAGTCTCCCTTCATATATAGCTGATGTCTTTGGTGAATTTGCCAATTTTATGTATTAAATTCAAGGTCAGAAGTGAAAGGTAGTTAATCCACATGTATGATGATCTTCAGATTGTTAGCCAATCATTTAACTGTAAGGAGTTCTCAAATTCATCAATCCTGTTCTTCAACCTCCTTGGCACATTGAGGGTCTACAGATTTAACAGAGATGACCACAGTCGTGGATGACCCATGCTGGGACAGGGGCACCCCAGCAGGACTGTGGCCTGTCAAAGCCTTGAGCTGAGGTGGGGGAAGAAGAGTAAGAAGCAAAGGGCAGAGGAGGGGAATGTGTAGGGAGCACCAAAAAGAAAACATTACTCACACACCAAAACTCCTCCTCCACCTGTTTCCTTACCAATGGAATTGGGCCAAACTGAGTGTAATCTGCAGCAAAAAATTAGGAAATTTAAGACTGTGAAGCAGGCAGGCTAAATATTTGACTTAAACTGGCCAGGGGAAAAGGGAAGGAAAGGTGTTTGTTCAAGTTTGTATTTAAATATTTATTTCCTTTTTTTTTTTTCTCAGTAGCCCAACCACTGAATGGAAATTTGTGTTAAGTCACAGTAAATTGAATTAACTAAAAATTACAGCACTACTGTAAGACTGTTTTGTCTGTTACAGTCGCTAATACAATGGTTTTCCACAACCTGGACAACCTAGTGTGTCATCTGTCTTGCTCAAATAGAAGACTGTCTCACATCTAACTGAAAGCTGGCTAACTCATGCATCTGTATTTATTCTGAGGCTAAGGATGGAATATATCCTATATTCAGCATTTGCAAAGAAAAATAATCTTTGAGATGTTTCTAAGCCCTTACCAAGCTAAAAAGACTTAAGGGAGGTCATATCAGTCAGTCTACATCTGTTCACAGATGCAGACATGATACTGCTCCTCAACATGCCATAACTTCATAAATCTCTTTCTTCTGTGCCAAGATTGTGTTTAAACCTGCCATGTCATTCTGTGTTACAATGTATGTATATGAGTCGGTATTGAATTTATTGCAGATTCATGATTTAGTTTTTGAAGTGTTTCATTAAAAACTCTTTCAACAGATAAGATTTTGGTACCAGTTATCTCAGGATTCCCAGCTTTCTGTCTTTAAGAGAACTGCATTTAGTGGAAGGTTGGAAAAATTACGTGACATTTCAGGATCGCCTGAGGTGCAGTGGACAAAAGTGAATATACCTGTTGAAAGTGCAACTGAGAACTTACCTTTTCAGGTAATTAGAAATTACATTTACATTGCTTTCAAAAAGTTACTCCAATTTGGCATTTAGAATTAATTTACTTTTATAATGAAATATTAAAAAATAATTTCTATTCTTTAATGCTCATAAAAAAAGAATTCAATTCAGTTCTTTCAATAGATGTAACTATTAAAGAACTTCACCATTTTTTCAGTATTGTATGCATTAGAATCACCACTTTGTAATAAAAATTAAGTAACAATAATGTATTAGCTTTTAAGAAATGAACTTGCTATAAAAACAGCTGACCATTGAGGGCCTAGTTACGTTGGCTAGAGGCAGGAGAAGGGCAGATACTTCAATTTGCAATATTGATCATTGAGCCAATTAAGTTTTCAAGCTTAATTTCTTTTTTACATAACCTCAGGCTGTTACACTTAACTAAAACTTAAGAATGGTTAGGGGAATAATCAACTCAAACATAAGGATTCAGCAAATCAAAATTCCAGTTTTGGTCTCTTCATTTTGTCTCATCTATGAAATGATTTAAGAGAAACAGCACTCCATTGTCATTATTGGTAAGTCATGACTGAACTTTACTTCCTTTAGTCCTACTTTTATGATCTCCTGAATATTTCTTTGTATTTACAAATGCATCCTTACAATCCCTACATTTATTGTACCCCGTTTTGACTTCTGCAGACATAGTATAGTTGACCATAATTAAATGGAGTTGTAAACCATCACATTTGGTAACTCTGAAGAGCTCATTTTAAAAGATGTGTACCTTTCAGTGGTTCCAGCAGGAAGAAAATTTGTTCAAGTAGTGAATGCTTTTACCAGCTTAGACAGAAGCAAGGTCACCTGGGTTGCATAACTTTCCATAAGCAAAGGTAATTATGGCTTTGACTGTTGAGGAGTAGATTTCTGACTTTGATCAAATTCAATTGTAGCTTTTGCTGGCTGGTATTTGGAGTTGGTTGTAGATGCTCTTTACTTCCTGTGCAGATGTCATAAATTGCAAAGGAATATATGTGTATGTCTTTTAATCGTGTCACCTTTAATGAGCTAACTTATTTGTCTTTACAGATTATTTTACAAGCTGCTATTCTAACAACAAATGCTACTGTTGCTGTTGATGACATCAGTATAACAGAGGAATGCGGAGTTGTGAATAAATCACTTCCAGGTGTCAGACAAGATAGTGAAGGCAAGTTCTGTGGTTTTCAATACATTTTCCCCAGTATCTGTTATGTATGACTGCAATTCAGCTGACAACTTCAGAATATATTTAAGAAGGTAGAGGATAGTCTGAGGGAAAAGTCCATATGCTGTAATCAATTGTCTCTAATGAAGACTCTCATCCTGTGTTACACACTAGCTCCCATAAGTAGTTTGTACTAGTTCTGCAAAGTGAGCTGTGGCAGGAATTTCCAGATACCACTTACTACATAGTATCTGCCTACATTCACACTTGGATGCAGATACAGAAGAAAAGAACCTTGTATCTTCCTCTGCAGAGCAAATTCCACTGCTTTATCTTTAGGGTAAGGGGGTTCTCCCATCATAACTATCAAACACCTAACGTACAGTAAGTGCCCATCAAACTTGTCTGTATATTCTCACACAATATGTAATGTTGAAGTGCCAGTGGATGCAAAAATAAAGGAATGCAACCTTCTTTCATGAGCACATATGCAGTCAGTGGTAATGCTGATGGATCACACCCAGCAGATATCTTAATTTCTTCTTTATTGGAAAATTTAAAGGCATAGTAGAAAACTTCAGTGTTGTGTTTTTAATGTTTCTCTCATCCCTATATACAGATATACAGTCTGATTGATGGTAGTTAGGTATTTAAAGAAACATTAATTTGATTTAATTAATTTCCCTTGAACTGCCCTATTTACCCATCAGTCACAAAGAGATTCTTTTTAGATGGGAATGCTTTTTAAAAAAAGCTGTGTCTGGGTAACAATGAGAGTGTCTAAATAAGCTCTTACCAGAAATCTACTGAAGTAAAACCAGTATAGTCTTCAGATTTTTGTTTCACCATGCATTGAAATTTAGGATGTAGATTGAGGTGCAAGCTAGTAGTGGTGCAACATCAAACTTTTGACTTCTTGGAACTTTCATTGTGAGCTGAATGCAGAGAAACCACTGCTAGAGCAGAAAGCTTTTCTGAAAGACCTGTTCCTGCCTGCAGGTGAAACAGCAGGCTGCTGTTGCCTCTGAAATGGAGCCTGACCATTTAACTCTAAGGTGGTTTTGATAATTTTTCACACAAAAGTTTGAATATTGTGGAAAGTAATATGTACTTTAAGAGCATCAGACATTTAGTATCAGCTTGTGTTTCTTATCAGTTGTTATACTATCCAGTTCACTTCATAGGTTCCTTGTGCTGAATGCCTTACTATATTCAAAGATGATAAAAAGAATTCTTAGGATGATATATATATATGTGTGTGTGTGTGTTTTTACTTACATTTCCTTTTTTTATTTTTAAGGGGAAATAGAATTTACAGATGCTAATTCTTCATCTTTTTACTGTCTACCGGGACTTTTTTCATGTGGGGATGGACAATGTATTTTGTCTGACAAATTTTGTGATTTTACACCTGACTGTTCTAATAGCCAGGATGAAGCCAAGTGCCGTAAGTAAAAATTTAAAAGTCCAGGTTGTTAGACTTCTCTGACTATGCTTGTTTGTCCTATTTTTCCATGCTTTCATGACTTCATAAATGTTGTAAATTAATTACAAGTAAAAGCTTCTGAGAAATACCTTATTTTGATTCTATTCTGAATTTTTCCCCTTTCATTTTCTTTAGCAACTACTTCCCTCTTAGCACTGAAACTAGAAAGAAAGGCCTTTGATTACTTATTTAGTAGAAAGTGTTGCTTAAAATGCAGTATTTTATCTTATAACTCTTAAGATGCTAAATATCAGGTACAATGTTATATTGAATAAAGTCGTAATCTGTAAGATATTGGAAGCTAATTCAGGAAGTCACTGTAAAATAAACTAAACAGAACTTGTGCACACACTTTTGCACCCATGCTCTCACACATACAATATTACACGAAAAAAAATGAGGAAAATGTTACCCTTGTACAAATTCGGAAATTCTCTGGCACCATTGTAAGAGATCCCTCTTCTTAAAGTGTATGTGGTCCCACAGTTAGACCATAGAAAGAGTGAGATGGGAAACATGAAAAATGCAGTGGTCACAGACTCACATTCAAATTCTGTGTTCTGTACACTTAATTTTGATGTGAAGGACCCACAACTGGATGAGTAAATAAAGCATCTGTGCACAGACATGGTGACATACAATTTAGACTGTCAACACTTTCTGTTAGGACGTGCTGTGACTCCTGTCTGGGCTACATGCCTGGGTTTTCTCTGCATGGAAACTGACACATGGGAAAGTAGAGGGAGGTGATGCCTCTCATAGTCCCTCTCTACTGTACTATCAGAAGCTATTTGGAAATGTTTTCAGGGCCTCTAATATGTAGCTTCGAAAGCCTTTTTGATTAATTCAGTTATCTTCTCTTCATAAGAAATCATGGTTATACTTTCTGTCTTTAAAAATGAGTGTCTTGCTTTCGCATTGCACTAACAACTAGGCTATAAAAGTTGTGATGCATTTTCAAAGGGAGTTGCCATGAGCAATATTTAGTAAAGGATTTTTTGTTAAAAGGGATGTGATGGTTTCTAGCATTCCCACAAATAACAGAATCACTGTAGACAAGATCCTTATAGTATTTTCTGACTGGTATGCATCACAAAGCATAAACTTCCTCACAGATGCTAGTACAATCCAAAATCTATGCTGACACTTTCTAGTTTTTATTAGGAAATTTGAGATGTGTTGCTCAGATAAACAAAAATCTATTTGACTCTTAGCAGATCAAATAATTACAACTTCTTTCTGTATTCATGCAATTTCTCTATAGTTTTAGTATCTAATCTTTCTTGACTAGAGCACTAGTGTGCAGTGTTTTACTTGCTTAGGAAGTTTTATATCCAAAATATACGCAGCTTTAAGTTGGGAAACTGCATTTTGGTTTATTAGGTAGCTGTCTGATTAGCTAAAACCAGAATTGTCTGTTAAATGTTCATTAGGCAGAATATCTTTCCTCTTGTGGTCCAGAACGAATATGGGGAAAAGCCACTGCTGTTACTACAGACTAGTTGAGGTTGGAAGGGATCTCTGAAGATTATCCAGTTAAGCCCCTCTGCTCAAAGCAGGATCCACCAGAGCAGGGTGTCCAGGACCTTACACTGTTGGATTCTGAGTATCTCTGAGGATGGAGACTACACAGCTGCTCAGGGCAACCTCTTCCAGTATTTGATCACCCTTTTACAATACAAGTGCCTATTACTTTGGCTCATTTCACTGGGCACAACCGAGAAGAGCTCCCTCCCTGCTCATATTACTCATATTAAAATTCTTATTACACTCTATCATTTTTTTATTTAGTTCATGGTTTTTGTACTTTTCTTCAAAATGTGCTTGCACACCCTATGCATTACTGGGTTATGATAGTCTGGATTGTGCTCTTACTACCTTTTCTAAACTCAGGTTTCATTTTTCTCAGTCAATTTTGCTAAATTCTTAGCTTGACTAAGGACAGACGTTTTGTTAACTTTACTACCTTACAACTACATTATTCCTTTCATCAATAGTTACATTTTTTCCATGATGTTCCATCTGCTGATTGTATGCTTCTTAACCTTGTTAATGCAAGTTTTTCGTCTTGGTATGAGCGCCAGGCAAGGATATTACATGGGCTTAAAATATGTTACAAAATATTTTTCATTTAAATCTTTTATCTTAAATTCCAGCAAGATTATTTCCTTAGATTCTTGGGTCCATCAGGTCCACTGAATAAGGAGGATCTATATGCAATTTTCTCATCTCAGAGCACCAATCCTTGAGTCATCTCTTGATTTTCATAACCTCTCAAATGAGTCTTCTTTCTAGCAGGAGTGGAACAATTCAGTCAAAGATCTCTACTTTTTAGACTGTTTTTCTCATCTGTCACTGAATTTGTTTGCTCCACTTTGGTCTTAGAATGACATTCATGTTCTTGATGCCGACGTATGATGAGATTGTTCTTTCTTCCAGGTTTCTAGTTACGTTTTACAGAAATACCTGTTCTGGACAGAAAAAAAAAAATATTCAAATTTGTTCCAGTTAGTTGAGAAAAGTAAAAAAAGGAAAAAAAATTCAGCTATTAAATGTTCTTTCTTGAGTGCCACTATTCCTGACTATTAGTTCACAGCT
Source organism: Eurystomus gularis (assembly GCA_013400335.1). Taxonomy (NCBI): domain Eukaryota; kingdom Metazoa; phylum Chordata; class Aves; order Coraciiformes; family Coraciidae; genus Eurystomus; species Eurystomus gularis. Next base: position 3,086 of record VZZY01007094.1, on the reverse strand, counting down.
TTTCTTATACAGCTGAAGAGTTTACTATGGCTATAAAGCTATTTATACATGACTTCCATGCATTAATAACAGAAGGGGAAAGAAACTGCCTTCTTCAAACTGCAAATTTACAGCAGTGACCTAACATATCTATTACATTGTATGTTTTTTCTCTGTAAGATGAATGTACAGTATAGTTTCTAAGGTCTACATCCTGTGCATTTGGTGGAGTCTAAATGCTCACTTTTCCAGTTTAAGAATGATGATGATGGAAATCAATGGATAGAAAATCAGATTGGACAGTAATCTGGTAATATGAATGTATTATTGGTATTCTAACTGACCTTTGGCAATTCATCCCTCGTAATAAATATGAAATAATTTACATTTGGACAAAAACATAGTGTATACACATAATATTGTTTTGTATTTGTCTTTATAAATGAAATATGCATTTAATAGTTATTTCTATGGTGTACAATCTAGGGCGGCATAAGCATGTTAAGGTTAGTCTTAAGTAACTCATAACCTGGATGTAATCTATATGTTAGTACAGTTTTATGTTGCTTAATTAGACGTGGAGGGCATTTTTAGAGTCAAAATCTTGCATGCATAAATGTCTGTCTCATATATTTACTACTTCTTCATTTCAGCCAGGGACTTCAGCTGTTTTTAAAAGTGAGGCCATGAACAACAGCCAGCTCATAAGGATAGGCTTAAGTTTAAGGAGTAAAAAGGTTGTGAGCTTGTAAATTGGAGAAGGGACGTAAGACTAGAAGTGCATAGACAACTGCATTAGGGTCAGTTTGTGGAAGCTAAATAGGGAAGAGATGGGACTGAAATGCCATGTACAGAGATAGAAAAGCACCTTTGGCTGTGAACAAGGAATGGCTGCAAAGGCTGCATTGCTTGAGCTTGCTGGTGTAGGAGAGAAGTAACCAGGGGGCTGGAGGAAACCAGAGTAGGAAGGAGCCAGGCTGCTATGGGGAACGGATTAAAACCAGCTGGTCAAAGAGCCAGTGACAGATTGTCAGGGAAAATAATAATGAAATGTTAAAAGTTTTGGATAATAAAGCAAGGAGAGAATGGGAATGAAGAAGACGGATGTAGAGCAGTGGTGTTGTGGGAGGGATCAGAATGAAGTGTGGCAGTAAGTGGCAGAGAATTGAGACCATGCGAAAGGACCTGGAGCAAGGAGCTGTCTGGGGCAATGAGGAAAGACACTGAGGATTTCAATCTTTCCAGTGAGACTAGGACTGAGATAAGAGGTCAGAGAAGAGCAGTTGTGGAATATGTTAAAGGGGAAATAGGCTGTGGAAAGGAAGAACATTGAGGAAAATGCAAGGACATTTTCTGCCAGAGACCACTCACATTTTCAGAATTTCTACAGAACCCAGAAGTCATAAATATAACTTTTCTACTTCTGTCAGCAAATATCTACGTAATATTCGGGGGTAAAATATCTATCTCATTGTATATTTACTCCTATCTAGTTTCTTGCAAATTATGCACTGTGACAATAAATATTTCATGAGCTTCAGTGGCACAGAACACAGGATAACAAGATGAACTGAAAATGGACCATCACATCTTATTTCTTTTTCAGTTCTTTAAAACCAGGAACTTTCCTGTTCAGCTATATAGAAGGGGCATTCTAATGGACATAGAAAGGCAAGCACTGAATTGTTAAAGAATACAGAAATTTCTCTTATTTTATTTCACCTGGACCTAGGTATCTAATAGCCTAAATCAGCAGGTTATTTTGGTGTTTAAGAAATTTAATTTTTTTCAGACTTCATTATATTTTTGAATGGAGGAGAGATTTGGACCTAATTTATTACATTTCCAACAAAATTGTCGATCAAATATAATTTGATTATTTTGGAGGCTTTTATTATTTTAGGACTATTTCCCATATCAGTACACTGTAACCACTCACATTCAGAACCTAAAAAGCATTTGAAAATGACAGTATCGTATGAACCGAGAGATTTCCTGAAAATGTCAGATATAATAAATCAGTGGGTTTAGTTGCTGTTTCAGTTAAAAATGCTGTTATGAAACAGTCTTTGGTTAGATGATTGCATGTCTGACTCACTACACAGAATTGACTGTCATCCAAATCAGAGTTGTGTTGTAAAGATTATTTCATATCATTATTAGAAAATGAAATTGTAACAGTAACACTATTTTCTGTAGGCAATATTTAGATTAGATGCAGGTTGAATAGGTTGTGTCTGCATCCACAGGATTTTATTTTCCCCTGTAAAAATCTCAATCTTTGCAAATTCCACAGCTAGGTTAGTGTTTAGGAGACATGTAGTGCAGTTAGTGTGTTAAAAATGAAGATACCCGGTGAAATCACTAAAATTTTATCTAGCAAAATCTTTTCCTTCTGCATATTTTACCTGTCCTATATGCAGAACACTTCCTCATTTCACAAGAGGTACATATCTGTGTTATGTACAAGTCATATTTGCCTATTCATAGAATATATTCTATTCATATTCACATAATGTTTTGGATTGGAAGGGACCTTTGAGGGTCATCTAGTCCAACCCTCCTGCAGTAAGCAGGGACAACTTTAATTAGATCAGGCACTCAGATCCCTGTTCACCTGAACTTGAATTTTTCAAGGGATGGGGCATCTATGATCTCTCTGGGCAATCTGTTCCAGTGTTTCAGCACCCTCATTGTAAAAACTTTCTTCCTTTTCTCAAGCCTATATCTACCCTCTTTTAGTTTAAAACCTTTATTTCTTGTCCAGTTCCAAAAGGCCCTGTTAAAAACATTGTTCCCTTTTTTCTTACAAGCCCCCTTTAGGTACTTTAAAGATGCAATAAGGTCTCCCTGGATCCTTCTCTTCTCCAGGCTGAACAAGCCCAACTCTCTCAACCTTTCTTCATAAGGGATGTGTTCCATCCCTCTGATCATTTTTGAGGCCCTCTGGACCCATTTCAACAGGTCCATGTCTTTCTTGTGCCAAGGACTTCAGAGCTGGATACAGTACTCCAGGTACTCACCAGAGTGCTCACTAGAGTGGAGCAGGGTCGCAGAATCACGTCACTCAACCTGCTGGCCAAGTTTCTTTTGATGCAGCCCAGAAT
>VZZY01007093.1:105625-138291 GCA_013400335.1 Eurystomus gularis | reverse complement strand
CTGTATTGTATTTCCAGCAGAAACACGGTAAGTCATGAGACTTCTCTCAGCTGCTTATAGAGTATTTCATCTGCCTCTTCATCCTGGTTGAGTGGTCTATAACAGATTCCCACCATCCCACCATGATATCTGCCTTATTGGCCTTCCCCGGATTCTCACCCTCAAGCCTATCGTCACCATCATTAAGCTCAATCCAATCAAACCACTCCCTAACATACAGGGCCATCCCACCACCCCTCCTTCCTTGCCTGTCCCTTCTGAAGAGCTTATAGCCATCCACTGCAGCACTCCAGTTCTGTGAATCATCCCACCACGCTCCTGTGATGGCAACTATATCACAGTTTTCCTGCTGTACGATGGCTTCCAGCTCCTCCCGTGTGTTGCCCACGTTGCCTGCATTGGTGCAGATACACTTCAGTTGGGCTACTGATCCCACCACCTTTTTGGGTGGAGAAGCCCTAATTCCTACCTGACCATTCTCAGGCACTTCTATGATTTCTAATACATCAAGAACCCTTGTGTCTTTGCTGCCACATGGATCACCATCTCCTATTTCCACTGAGATGGGAAACTGAAAGGACCTGGCTAGCACACCATCAGACGTAGTCAATACTCCCAGGGGAGGATGATACTCACAGTCCAGGAAACACCACTTGGGCGACAGCTTCTGGGATGAGAGGGTCTTTGGTTTGGCTCCATCTCCCTCCTGCATAAAAAAAAAAGAGAGAATAAAGTCGTGTTTCTCGGCCTCCCCATCTCTTCCCAGAGTGTCCCTCCTGCTTTGGAAGGTCCCTGCAGACACAGAGGACCACAGGCGCTTGGATGGAAAGAAGAACTTGAACACATGCACAGCACACAGCGATGGGAGGCAGCATGGGACAGACTGGAGCTGACACACACCAGCTCACTGGAATGAGAGAGACATGCCACAAGACGAGCCCATGAGAGCAGCATGGTGGACATGACAGATGGGCCCAGGGGACGGAGTGAGGCCATACACACCTGAAAGAGCAGGAGCTCTAAAGCAGAGGGCTGTGGAGGGAAATCCTGCAGAAAGGCAAGGTGTGCCATTACAGCCTTTGTCTGGGCAGCCTCCCAGCCTCCCTCTCATCCCACTGGTGTTGCTTCACATGCTGCCATATCTGGCTTTACACACTGCCTGGCCAAGGTCCCTGCCTTGCTTTGAGGCCAGAGCACAGTGGTTGCCCAAGGAGAGAGAAGAGGTAAACCACAAGGTGGCCAAGGAACACCAGCCTCAATGCACAGATTTAGAGGTGCAGGAGGTTGCAGAGGCATCAGTCTACTAGGTTGATGCTGTAGGAAAGCTTTACCCTTTGAGCTCACGAGCTGCTAGCCACGTGTCTGCCTGCCTGGCCTCACCAAACCAGACGGAGCGGTGCAGCTCCAGAAGGCATGCTGTGGGCTCAGAAGGCATTGCTCACCAGGAGCAAAGGTTACACAGCCTGTGGCCAGGTCATGGACGCGGGCTAGCACATTGACAAGAGTACAAATGTTAGTACTTGCAAATGAAGAGCTGGAGAGGGGCCAACCCTAATCCAGGCAACTGGAAGGGCAGAGCTGTGCCAAGAAACACGGAGACCGCAGAGGGTTGAAGGAACACAGCACAGCAAACAAAGGGACAGAGGAAAGGCCTCCTCAAACACTCAGGGGCTGAGAGGCCCCCATAGGATGTGCGTTGGCTTCTTCTACTGCCTCATTATTTTTCTGGGCTACTGACACTTTGGGCCTGGAGAACAAGGTCAGAAGAGTAACACTGAGAAAGAAGCTGCCAGAGAGCAGGGAGCAACAAGCCTCCAGCTTGGGGTCCTGCCTCCACCACACAGTGAAGGCAAACCATGACCTCCTGTCAGAAGCAGGAGCATGGGTGTTTGTGCATGCAGGTCAAAGAGGCTTAGAAATCCCTTCCCTGAGCCCCTCCATCCTCAGCATCTAGTTGCGACCGCTTCCCACACAGAGGCTCACCTGCTGCAGCCTCTCAATTTGGGTCCGGCACAACTCCAGGTCGCTGTCTCCTGGAACCACGATGATCCCCAGCGGCACAGCTGCATGACAGGGCACAGACACAACTCAGGGAGCAGCCTGTGCCCCATCTCCAACCCCTCATGCAGCTTAGTTGAGGCCACTGCCAGACTCCAGGACTGGGGCTCCCACCCCCTGGTCACTCAGCTGGTCACTCACAGGCTTCCTTGAGCTTTTCCTTGTCATAGTGCAGTGCCTCGTAATCGTGCATGCTGATTCGGCTCACCCGGATTCGCAGCCGCTCGGGCACTGGCTGCTGGCTGAGCACAGCGGGGAAGGAAAAGGAAAGGGATTAGAAAGTGACAGCTTGCTTTCTCCTTATCCCACTCACCCCGCCAAAAGAGGCAAGAGCACAGTCTTTTGCACAGACTAGGGTGAGAAGCTTGGCACCAGCAGTTTCTCCAGCATCAGGGTCTGGACATACTTCTGTGACCCCTCCCAGCCCTCCTTGAGAGAGGATCACAATGCCTTTCAGAGTGATGGATCTGTCCCATCCCTTCCTCTTCCACCCCTCCTGCCTCGAAGAAGATGTGGCAGATTGATTTGAGGAACCTACTCATTAAGCAGAGGCACAGAGTTGCGCCGCTTGGTTTTCTGCACCATGTTGGCTTGGTTGCGCAGGGAGATGTGGATGCAGGAAGCTGCCAGCTTACAAGGTTCTCCATCTACCTGCATGGGGATGGCCTTGGATGTGGTGAGAACCACTTGCTGGCATTGGCACAGGCGCTCCCCATGGCCACCGACCTGCAAGGCAGCCTGTGAAAGGGTCCAGAGTGAGAGTAGAGCATGGACTCAGGGGCTGATGGCGGAAGCACCCACTGTCAGCCAGATGGTGCAAGTGAACCAAATTCTGAGGGTCTCAGGCCTGATCTCAATGGGAAAGGATCCACAGAGACCAGGGCATGACACAACCTCACATAAATGTCAGAGAGCAGACAGTCATACAGACCGGCACCACAACTCCTCAGGAGAGAATCTGTGGAGCTGGTGGGCTGGCTGACGTCTGGTCAATGGGACCAGTTGCTCTCCTGGTTGCTAGCTACAACTGGCAACAGCACCAACTTACCAGGGATGTCATGGTGAAGCCAATAACTTCAATGCAGCCATCATCATGGCGCTGTGGCTCAAAGTCATGGTGCTCCCCAGGGTTGCCCCAGGGCATGGTGCCTGCACAGTACCTGTGAAGGAATGGTTAGCATGGACAGGTACCCCAAACCTGAGCAGGGATCCGTGGCATGGGGGTGAGGAGGCTAGCACATGAGGGCAGGTTCTGGGGCTGCTCACCTGGGGATGTTCAGGAAGACCAGGCACTGAGGCTTCAGGTCCTGGATCTTGGAGGTCAGGTCTGTCCCATCACACTGGAGACAACACAGGGGTGTTCAGGCTGCTGTAAAGGGAGGCCTGGCCCACACTACCCACTTGGAAGAAAATGGCTTCCTGCCTCTGCTCCCTACAGTGACTGTCCTCCAAGCCAAGAGAAGCTGATGCTCCCAGAAACACACCCTCTCCCCAACCCTGAGAGACTCAGTGTGTTAAGACCGCTCCTCATGCCTCCACAGCTCACCCACCTCCCTGGCCCAGAGCATCCATGCACACTCACAACCAGCTTGACGTGTTTTGCCAAGTCTTTGGAGCTCCCGGTGAGGAAGTCAGAGAATGCCGTCTGCCAAGGTAAGAGACAGTGTTAGTGTCCAGGCATTCACCGAAATGGGCAGCCAGGAAGCCTGCCACTGACATTCAGACCTCAGCTGCCAAAAGCAGCAAATCTCCTCCTCATCCGCCGGCAGAAGCCCTCTCCCTTCCCCCTCCCTGATCCATTCCGCTTGCTATTTTGCCTACCAAAAACCTTGAGGCACCTTCAGTAACATGCCCTAGTATTTCCTTGCCAGCCCAGTCCTGGCTTTATGGAAGAGGTGGCAAGGTGGGTCTCCTCCAGTGACAGACTAGAGTCAAAAGAGATGAATTCAGCCTTAAGCTGTAATGAAGTACCATAAATCAGTGCTGATAACCCCCTCTAGAGCTGTGACCCCACCTAGAGATACTAGAAAAGACAGTATGGCCTCCGTTACACAGACCCTAGTGTCCCCTTTGTGTTTAATTGTACAGAGAGGAGGGGAGACACAAACAGAAGAGATGTGAGATGGTACAGAGCAACACTTGTCCTGTAGTACTGCTCATGTACCGGTCACCCAGCCACCTGGGTACAGAGGTATATTGAGGATGGGATGATGGACGAACAAAGATGATACTGAGACAAAGAGGTGAGATACAGGAGGGTGCCATATTCAGCCAGGGAGCTGTAACTGCCTGAAGGTATAAAATAAAAGGCCAAAGTAGTGTGGGAACTCTATGGAAAGGCTTCCCATTCCTCTGCAGGTCCTGAGAGGTCCTGCTTGGGTGACCATCTATGAGCTGGAGAACAAGAATAATAGTGGCAGGAAATCAACACAGCAAGTGTACCACAGGCCAGAGAGCAAGCTGTACTGCCAGCAGCACTTGCAGCCAGAGAAGCTGTGATGCCCAGGGCTGCAGCCTTTCTCCAGCAACTCTACAGCTTCAGTGGGGCTCAGTTTGGGTACACATGAAGGCTTGTGCAACTTGGATAAGTGAGTTTAGGGTGCAGACAGGAGGTAGGGCCATGCCTGTGCTCCAGCTGATGCTAAGGCTGCTGTGAAGGCATGCCCAGATATCTTTCATACACTCACCCCAGCATAGAACATTTTATTCCGAAATCGGCTGTTGAACTTCTCTGGATTGGCCTCTAGGGAAAGGAGAAAAGTCCAGGTCATAAGCCTGCACATGGAAATACTTCACGTGCCAGGTCTCCTCAGCCACAGCTCTCCAGCCAGACTCGGCCAGGAGGCAGCCCCCAGCTCTCTTTTCATGCAGGCATCCCTTTTTCCCTTCTGCAGCTTTCACTTGCTCCTCAGTTTTCTCCTCCAGCCCTGTCCCTGGGGCAATCCTCTTGTCCAGTTCCCTGAGGAATGTTTTATGGGCCCACCTCTTGGGCACCCCCTCACCACAGACCCTGCCCCAGCCCTACCGCTCCCCTGTACCTCGGGATTCATGGAACTCCAGCGTCACTCGCGCGTCAAAGCCGAGGCTGAAATAGTTATTAAAGACATCCAGAGGGAGCTAAAAAGGAAAGGAGCAACAAGGATAAGGCTGCCAGTATGTGGCCACAGCAGACAAGGCCAGGCTATAGCAGAGCTATGTACAATGGTCACGAGGCTGAGGGAGCTTGCTTCCCCCTCAGGAAAATACAGAGGTCTCCAGCCTGAGATGATGGATTGGCCCCTGGCTCCTAGAGGTAAGGGATGTGGCTCCAGGGGACACACTCTGCTCTCTGAGATACCTGCAATCATCCACATTTCTGCTCAAGAAACAGTCTCAGAGGGGACTGGGCTTATCCATGTTACAAGCCGTGGTTAAAGCTGGTGAACATTTAGTTCTGATCTCTACATGCCTCACCATGAGTGCTGTCGGTCAGAGCCATGAGGAGAGGAATGAAGTTGGAGCAGGGAGAGGGAAACACCAACCCAACACTGTAGGCCCAGGTGCTGGAGCTGCCCTGACCCAGTGGGAGAAAGGAGAATACAGACCCCCAGTGCAAGAAACAAACATGGAGTGGAGGTGTCCCACCTTGTCAGTGGCTGCTTCATCCTTTTCCTCAGGGTTTGCATCAGGGTTTGGCTCCACATGGAGATTCCATCGATCAAGCTGCACAATGTTTCCATCTTCCACATGTGACAGGATCTTGGACAGAGGCTCATCTGTGTAACCCTGGTGAAAAGCAGGACTTGGTGAGTCTTCTACCTACCTCCCGCAGAGATCCCCCAGAGACAGTGGGCTTTAGGAAGACGTCCCAGAGGAAAAGATGTGAAAAAGATCAATTCTACTTAAATGCACCACAAGGAGGGACTTTAAATACAAAACCGTACATATTCTTTCTAAAAATCTCCCAAAGTTTGAAATGATTGCTTTTGTTAATGTCCTGATAGATATTAATCTAATGCAGAATAATTCACGTGTCAGAAGAAGAGTAGCATCCAAACGGCACTTATTTGTTGCACTTCAGAGAAGGTCAGGACACCAAGCCCATGCAAATCTCCACCCATGTGTCTGCAACCAAAGTCCAAAGCGTTCACCCCCTCTCTGTCAGCAGCAGGCTCTTGTGCCCGTCACTTACCCCCCCCCAGTTCAGCGTCCTGGCCAAGTCATTCCCTGTCCCCAAAGGTAGGATGGCCACAGGAGGAGGTGGGTTGAGGTGTAACTGGTCCAGAATGGAGAGTATCCAGCCCACCTGCTCGAGCAAGAAAGTGCAAAGAAAAGGTACTGGTAGAAGGTGGAGGTGACTTGGAGCACTAATGATGTCAGAGGGGCAGAGAGAGGGTCCCCTTAGCCACCACAGAGGCTATTCACAGTCTTTAATTCTCTGGGCAGGTGCTGCAGGAGATACCAGTAACCCCAGTGAGGACACTGGTCCCCAAAAGGGCTACAAATCCAGACATGCCCCAGACTAGCACTCTCTGGAGCAGTGCATGAGGGGATGTGCAGTATTCAATGCCAGCAGCTGTACCACAGATAAAGTGCACACATTCTGCCCCATTCTGGATTAGAGAGAGGAGGGCTGCTGCTAGCAGTGGAAAGGCCTGGGGCGAAGGGCACTGGAGGCATGAAGGGGCTGGGTGACTCACCGTGCCGTCTCCCCCGCACGCCAGGATCCGGAGGTTGTGGACCTTGCGGTACAACTCCAGTCTGCAGGGAACAGGGAGGGTGAGGAGGGGGAGGAAGAGGCACCAAAGGCATTACGCAGAGGCTACAGGGGTCCCTGCCCTCACAGAGCTCTTGGTATTCGCAAAGCCACGTGCGTGTTTCCCTCCCCATCGCCACAGCAGTTCACAGCAGTGGGCAAAAGCCATAGGAACTTTGGCTTCACCAGCTCTTGCAGAGGAAGAGCAAGGTGTCCACAGTCTGCATACACATAAACTGAAGTGCAGCAAGCAGACAAGGTTCACACAACATTAATCGAACACAATGAACCAGGTCTGGGAACCTCACCCCACAGCTGGTCCCTTCACCACTAGCCTTAAGATTAGACCAGTCCTCCAGCAAGAAACACTGACTGCCCACAAGGTACCCTAGAGAGGCCTCTCACAGGGTGAGCTCATTAGAGGTCTTCTGCGCAAGGGAGCTATGGAGCATCAGGCCCCTGCCAGCTGTGAGAAGAGCTGTGAGGAGGATTCTCTGGGGCAGGGATGGGGGAGAGAAGGGTGCTGCCTCCGTCAGTACTCACGCCTCCTTCGGTCCACCTTGGCTGAGGTCGAAAACTTGCCGTGGGTTGAGATACCACATGAAGGACTGGATGATCTTGGCTCCCTATGGGAGAAGAAAGAGTTCAGGTAACAGGGAGTTCCGCAGTGGACACTGGAAGCAGGCATCTGGTGGACCTGGGCAAAGCCTGGCCTAGGTGGGAACTGCTGGGCAGCAAACTGGCATTGTGGGAGTTGCTTTGCCTCTTCTGCAGCTAAGACATCATCAAAACTATGATGAGATGTCAGCAGCCAAATGGCAATGCCCCCACAGAGCTGCCTTCTCAGGGAGATGTAGGACAAAGCCATACCTGATTGCCACCGCTTTTGGGGTTCACAAATACCAGCAAGGGCTTCATGAGAGGAGCTGGCATGGGCTTGATGACAAAGGGTTTCCACCTCCCTTCCTGCAAGATACACCACAGGTCCTTCAACAAAGCCAGGGCAACACAAACTCCCATCTCCAGATGAGCCTTAACATCACACAGGTCAGGAGTGGAAGGAAGAGAACATTGTAGCCACCCCGGAAGCCTTAGAGCTGGGATTTGCCCTGCCAGCAAGCACCCTTCCTTCACCTCACCCTCCTTAACCTCAGCACAGACCCAGCAAAGCCCCTTGTTTCCCAGGGGAAAAGTCCCTGTTTTCCCTGCTCCTCACTGCCCAGTTCCTCTGTCCTTCAAAGATAAAGCCATTCCCTGTCCCCTCACCTCTTACCTCGGCCCCTTTTTTGCTGGATTTCCGCTTGAATGATGTCCTCTTCTTCTTCTTACTAGATTTCAGCGGATTCTAGAGAGAAAAGAAACAAACCCAAGAACTCTGTGAGGAGCTGCTGAGCTGGCAGGAGTTGTGAAGGAGCCACAAGAGCTGAGGTGACTCACCTGGGGCCGTCGGACATGCAGAATCCAGGTGGGAGGAACAACGACAGCAGCGTGAGCCCCCAGCGAACAGGGCTCTTCAATGTGTTGCAGCATGAAACATGACACTTTGTTGTGATACTGGGGAATAAGACAGAGGGAAAACTCAGAGCTGCTCAGTTTGCCAGTGATAGTCACTTTCTCCTTCTAGATCCCCCAAGCCAGTGCAGGGAGTGCATGGCAAAAACCATGCAGAAATTTTGTCATGGGAAGGCAATGAGGAGAAAGTTCCTCATAGGTGCTTGCAGCTGCAGAAAAGCAACTTGGTGAGTCTCAGCAGAAAGGAGAGGTCATTAGTTGCAAAACAGGCTGATAAGACATTCAACGGGGGCTTTGCTCACCGCTTGCTTGCACCAGGAACAGCTGATGGCTACAATCTCTTTACTATGGAAGGCAAACTTCTGCTGGAAACCCTGGGGAGAGAAGGATGAGGCTTACAAAACTCCATCACAACTTTCTACCATCCAACAGGACATTTCTATCACTAAGAAAGACATCAACAAAGACGGCATGCCTGCAGCTGGAGCCCTCTGGATCCCTGTCAGATAGCCCCCAACCACCACTGTGGCACCAGGGAGGCCAGTGCACTCTGCAGGGGTGTCCCTATTGCTCAAGGAAAACATGTCAGGAAGACAGACCCCCTCCAGGATTGATTAGGCCCAGGGGGAGAACATGTCTATGTGGGAAGCATTTATGTAGTGCTTCACTGTGCAAAACAGGGCATGCATCTTGGTTTTGCTGCAGGCTGCTACTGCCAGACAGGAATGGTGGGATGTCCCTGGTCCCCAGTCCTGTTCTTGTCTTTGGTTTGTCCTTAGCTTTCCTTCAGGCTGGGAAAAAAACCAAGATGCCTTCTCACCTTGCCACACTGCCGGCATTTCCCTTCCTGCCGCCTTCGGTGTACCCAGTGATGCCGGACAACGATGGGCTAAAGGGGGAAAAAAAAAAAAGGAGGGCATCGGAAGGCCCAGTGTGTGAGAGAACACAGGAACAGGCAAGAGGAGGAATGGACCCAGGCCAGCCAGGACCTCTGCTCTTGCAGCAAGCCCACATGCACCAGCCCCAACCCTCTGGGAGAAGGCCAAGCCAAAGAATCATGGTGAAAGAAGCCAAATTAAGGCATTCAGAGAAGAGGGAATTAAAATCAGAAAAAATAGGAAGGGGGGAAGGGAAACTGAAGACTGAGAATCGCACAAAGCAAACCCAACGGAGAGTGGGCAAGCAGTAGCATGGAGCACTACTTAGGCCATCAATCACATCTGTGTCCCTTAATATTTCTGGCCAGATGTCCCAATTGCCAGGTGAAAAATGTGCAGGGAGTTTGCTGCACCGGTTTGTGCGGTTTGTGCTCACAGCAAGAAGATGGAAGTACTCGCAGCTAAGCAGCCAACCATCTAGCTCCACATTCCTAAAGGAGAGCAGCAGCCCCAAGTTCCCGCACATCCAATTCACCATGCTCTTCACCCCAGGGGAAGTCCTACCAGTCTGCCTCAGCCCCTGCCCCTGTCCACAAGGAGGGGAGAAACCTGTTCAAAGGCACCTCCTCCCTGTCTGCAGGGTCAAGGTGGACAAGGTCTGGGACTTGCAGGAGTGATCGTAAGGGGATCTGAAGTTTTGTAACTAAGTACAGATTTCCTAAATCCCACTCTTCTCTTCCAGCCCTGGATTGGGAACAGCATTGCAGGGAGGGCAGCAAAGAGAGAAGAGGGAGCGAGAGAGAGTTCACAGCCCAGTGCAGCAGGGCCCAAGACCCCCTGCTCTTGACAGCTTTTGGGATCATGACGATGATAGAGGCAGAAACTGGGAAGAGATCTGGGTGAGCTCCAGTGTTGCTGGCTCTGAGTGCAGCACATGGGAGAGGATGAAGAGTCCTCTTGGCTTTAGCGGACACTAATCCAGTGGGAGCAGAAGGGGGGCTATGCCCTGAGCTCACCTTTGGGTCCCATCAGGCACATCTGGGGAAAGGGCTGCTGCTAAAGGGGATCCCAGGCAGCACAAAGACCAGAAGAGCACCTTTCTAGGGAAACAGGAGGGAAGAGTCCTTGGAGGAACTGAGGAGTATTTTGAAAGACAGGATGAAGAAGCAGGATTAGTGAGAAAAAGTAGGAAAACCAGGAAAGAGGAGAGACAAAAAAAAATCATAGAGATTGGAGAAGAGGAAAAAATAGAGACAGAAGACTGAGTGGAGGCAGAGAGTTGTCAAAAGAGACCAAAAAGTGAAGGACAAATAAGGGACCTAGGCTGAGAGTGATATGGGAAGAAGGTATGGCAGGAGAAGCAAAGGAATAAAGAAAGGTTTACAGTGATGCTGAAAGCTTCATCATATCAGGTTCATGCTGGCACTTCCGAGCAGGTAGCCCTGTGTTTGATGACCTTTCCTCTGCTGCATCTGTTGTGCCAGCACAAACACAGTGCGGAGGCAGCAGCTCTATTACCACAATGGCCCATGACTGAGCCATCCACACCCACTCCGGAACACTGCACGGGCTACAATGGCTCCATGTGCTGCAGGGTGACGCATGAAGGCTGACAGGTGCTCCCACCAGCACAGCTCAGCAGACAGGTCACAGCTTATGCCAAGTACATTAAAACATGGGCTAAAGGGGTCCAACAGCACCACTGTGGGCATCTTCCACTGATACCTGGAGTACCTGTAGTACCCAGGTCAGGGCTGAGTGATAAACCCAGAAGCGAGCTCATACTGCTTCCTTCCAAATTGTGGGAGACGTGGGGATTTGCTGTTTGCCAAAGCCTCCTCTACATACTTGGGGGCCAGCACGAGGGAGAAAAAAACTCTCCCAGAAAACACAGTTTGCAGATTCACCCATGCAGATGCAGGAGCTTTAGAACATGTAAACCAGCAGATGTTCTGCATTTGCTGCCTGCAAGCTCCTCACTCCTCACATCCAGTCTGCACTATTGCCTTGTCAACAAACATCCCTTCTACTGTGCCGCCCCACTGGAGCCAGGAGGCAGCACGACGCCTGCACTCTGATGGGCAACATGCTGGCAGCATCTGACGTCTTTGCCACCAAACTGGAAAGGGGGAGGCAGATATGAGCAGCGTCCAAGGCACACTTCTCACCTCCCGTACGTTGCGGGATCCTGACTCCCTGAAGGAAGGTTTGCAGCGGAAATTTATCTGTAGATTGAACACACATGAGATGAATCAGTTAAAACCATCATATCCAAAGGAAACCTGCTGGAGTTTACTTTACTAAAGCAGACCTATAGCCTCTGGAGATGTTTGGGTAATTGCCACAAAACCCCTCACTTATCTCTGTTACTGAACAGAATGGGGTCTGGGGTCCCAGTCATGTCACCAGAAGCTCCTTTTGGTATTGTCTCCTCAGAAGATGCCTCTTTGTAATGTCATATTGAAGTTCCCCAATCCTCTTGTGTTTCACTGCCCAAGAGGAAGAGCTGCCCAGAAAAAGGCTGTTACAGCTTGGTGAGCCACAGAGAGGGCTTAATGGGCGCTACTCACTTTCTCCAGCTGCTCGATGCAGGGTGTATGCACTACGATCTTGCAGGCTGCACACTTACGCCTGGAGAGAGGTTTTTGCTGGAAAATGAGAAAAGAGGAGGAAAAACATGCACATGAACAGCAGCGTTCATAGGCCAGAAAGCTCAGCCTCCCATCACACCTCCTTCATATATTTCAGGATGCAGAACAAGTCCTATAGGAAAGTTAAACACAACCTAGACTCCTTGAAGGTGAAGGGATCTAAGCATGTGCCTAGAGCAGATGCTCTCATGTCTGGGACTGAGCAGGGAGATGCTCTCCCACTGTCCTGTCCTGCAGTCCTTGGCCTCTTCTGACACTACCTGAGAGCACCATGGAAGCTGGTCTTGGAGGCACCTGCAGGGCTCCCATGGTAAGCTCCACAGGCCGGCACAGGGTGGCATCAGTGCTCCATGTCCTGCACCACAAGCAGGATTGAGCCTGCAAGCTGTTGAGGGAGGACTGCAGCAACCAGTGCTGGGTCAGGAGGCAGCAGGCCTGGGTCTCCAGCGCTCACTTTTCTCTAATATTTAAAGGTCTTGGATTCAGACTGTTCCTCTAAGGGTGTGGGATCCCAACAGCCTCTTCCTGGAACATCATCATATCACCTCTGGGCAAGTAGCAGCCTTGCGTCAGGTTCCCATTGCAAACTAACACCAGCACTGGCAGAAGCTGGGGAGACAGCTCTCCAGCACACAGAGGTAGGAGGGACATAGTCCCCACCTTGGCAACCCCACAGATCCCCATCTGTCCCCCAGCCGCAGCAGCACCAGCTCCTGGCTGGGTGGTAGCACCGCCTGCATCTGTGGCCCTTGCCGGGGAGGCGGGTTACCCCAGGTGACTCACCAGTAGCTTTGCCATACAGTTCTGGTCCCCAACGTAGCAGAAGTCCCCAGAGACATTGGTCTCAAACCAGATGTGCTCCCCATAGACCGCAGCCTCCTGAAAGACACAAGACAACAGGTGTCTCTGAAAGCACGTCCAGATGGGCATCCAAGCCCCTAAAATGCTTTGTGCAAGGGACAAGATACTGGACAATGCTGGGGAGCAGGAGGTCGGAGCTAGATGTAGGCCAGGAGATAAGATGCACAGAATGACCAGGGACAAAATCTGGACAGAGGAAACCTCACGAAGCTGTTGCCATGGCCCACCTGTTGGAAATGAGAGGACCTCAGGAAACCAACTACAAGACCTACAGCCCAGCTGCAGTGTCCTGCACAGTGTCCTGTTGTTCCATCAAACCCTGAGAGGAGGCATTGGGGCAAATTCAATGCGGAGGATTCTCCTGAAACAGTTTCTCTTCTAATAACCTCAGAGTGCAGCTTAAAATCTACTGGGCTTTGCCTGTGAAGGAACAGGGGCTTGCTCCTGTTGCTTGGACCCAGCCACCAGAAGACATCAGCTGCCAGAACAGAAGAGCTGGCAGTGGAGTAGCTATGCCACCCTCCCAGGAACAACCTGTGCCTACACAGCCTCTCCTTACAGCATCAAGTAGTGCTGCCAGCAGCACAGATGCTAGCACCAGCTGGTGGCAACGGCACAAGCCATAATGTGTCAAAGCCAAAGTCACCTGGGAAGCCTCAGCCTGTAAAGAGCTTGCTGTTTCTTGGTCAGGAGCCCGTTCCAGGCAATGCCCAGCAAAACAAGCTACAACTTACGCTCCAGTCCACAGTGCTGCGTATGTGCCTCTCCGAGTCGCTCCTCAGGGCTAGCGCAGGGTTTGGCTGGGCTACCATGTGCTGGAGGCTGGACTTGGCAATAGCTTTCCTGGAAGACAGACGAGGGCTGGCTATTACACCAGGGGAGGAGGAATATGTGCAAAGCACAACCTACTTCTAGGATGGATGGTGAGGCTGGAGCAGAAAAGCATCCTCAGGATCAAGTGGCTGGAAATGAGGTGAATCTCCAGCACTGCTAGCCAAGGAGTACCCACTCCTGCAAGGCAGACCCATGGTTACGAAGAGATGCTGGTCACCCTGCTGATGACTCAGCTGAAGACACCCTGCACCTGGCAAAAGCCACAGCCCAGGCCTGCAGGGTCAAAGCCCTTGGGGATGACAGGTCCATCACAAAACAGCCTGGGATGCTCTACCAAGCTGTGGTGGTAGAGCTGTCTTTGCAGGGACAACCTTCCTCTGCAGAGGCTCCCTGCAGCTCTCCCATACCAAAGCACCTCAGAGCCCAGGGCATTTTCAGGGACCAGCAGAACTGGCCAGAAAAAAAGCAGCTCTTTGTTTGGGACCAGCAAGCTCCCCTCCAGACATGCAGCTGAAGTGTCTCTAGCCTACAACCAGGCCTGCTGCCTCCCTCTGGCCCCAGGCTGGTGGAAGGGGACACCTGCAAGCCCCAGCGGCTGCACTGAAAGAATCGGAGGCAGCACTGGCCTGAGCAGGAGATGCTCAAGGGACATGAGCAGCGCTGCAAGACACCGATGGCAGCCAGGGTCAATGGTGCTAGGCCCTTCCCTCCTTTCCCATCAAGCCTGGGTCTGCACCCAGCCTCCCCTTCCCACTGCCTGCTTGCGTGCTGCTGCCATACATACAGCAGCCGGGGGCTCCAGCCATCCGGGGCGGTGTGACAGTCAGACTTCGGTCCCAAGCACTCGGGGAGGGTGGCAGAGGGACACCCGGCTCCCACCACCCTTGCACAGTGCTGGGGCAGCAGCGGCAGGTGGCTGGAGGCAGGCAGCCCGGGCCGGGGAGCATCGCTGGAGCGCTGGCGCTGGCTGAGGCGGTGGTAGCGGCCAGGCAAGCCATAGGTGGCCCGGCCGTACGTGAACTCGGTAGGCAGGCAGTGGGAGGAGGCACGCCGCAGGCAGCGGGGACCCCGCGACAGTGGTCCAGCCTGGAGCGGCCGCAGTTGTGGCAGCATGGCCAGCCACCTCTCCTCAGCCCGTTGCTCCCGCCGGCCCCACTTGGCTCCCGCTGCTGTGCCCACACCGCCGTCCTCTGGAGACTCGGATCTGGAGCTGTCAGTGCGGGGTGCCCCATCTGCCCCGTCTCCGGTGGGGATGAGGCTGGCCAGAAGGATGGAGGGACCCACCAGGTGGGTGTCGATGGCTCGCACCCGGCCCCCACGCTTCGTCTGCACGGCAAACCTGGGGCTGAGGCAGGGCGGCGTGGTGCTGGAGCGGCGGCGGGGGCCAGGGCGCTGCGGCAGGCCCAGGCAGGATAGGGCTGGCAGTGGGGTGCCTGAGCTGCGGCGGTGCTGGGCCAGCGAGGCTGAGGGCAGCCCCACCTGGGAGCGTCGCCTGGCCTTGCCCGTGGGCACGGCCACCACACTGCCGCGCTGCTGCCCCTTCCTCCCAAAGTGACGCTTAAAAAAGGTTTCCATCGCACCCAGCTGTTTAACAGAGAGATCAGGAATTAAATAGGCTCCCTCTTGAGTCCCCAGGCCAGGCTGTGGGGGTCTGGGCAGGTGGACAGGGGGACAGCAGGGAACAGGAGGACATGGTGATGCCACCCCAGGTGCATGGCAGAGCTGGAACCTACTTGCTGGGGAGACACACTGCTGGGGCTCCTGGTCCCCACAGTTCCCTCACTTCTTGAGTTTCATGGCTCAGCTCAGGGTGCTATGATGGCAGGGCAAGTGTCATTGCCTGGCTGGGACCCTCTTCAGCCCATGCTCACTGCTGTGGCAATGGCAGAGCACCTGCTCCCCAAGGTGCTGATCAGCCCTGGCAACTACCTCCACCACTCTCCTAGTGCTGATCCACTTGGTTTCCACACAGGAACCACTCTGGCCAAGCACCAGCCCCACCAAATTTACAGCAAATTGAAATTAAGCCTTTGTGAATCCTAAACCCAACCAACTGGGCAATTAAAAGCAGGGCAGGCATATTTGGTAGAAGATGCTGGGAGAGCTGAAGGCTGGGGAGCTGCAGAGGAGAGGTAGAAAAATTATCCCATCCATCCTATGCAAAACTTCCCTCTCCTGATGGAGCTTTCCCTGCCCAGTCCTCAAAGCTTGACAGCCTGCAGCAGTCTGTGGAAAGGCCCAGGCCACAGGTGGAAGGTGCTGCAGAAGTTTTAGCGCTGGCAGCTCAGCATGCAAAGACTGGACTGGAAGGGACTGAGTCTGGCTAGCTCCAGAGCTCCCCTCCTCCAGAGCTAGTGCTTCGTTTCCCACCTTCCATCTGCCACCTCTCTTCAGCCACTAGAGAAGATTTATTTGAAAGCAACTCAAAAAAAGCCACCAAGACCCACAGTTTGGTAGAAACAAACTTCTGGCTCTTCGGTTGCTCCCAAGTCAGGGGACTCTGGATCATGGCAGCCTGCAGGCACACACAAGCCACCAGCATCACTCTCAACAACTTCCATCCTGTACAAGGTGCCTCTTCTTCTCATCACAAGAGTACAGGCATGCTGCTCATCATAGCTCTAAGAGTGGTATCTGCTCCACCTGCTTCTACCTTCCTTCCTTCTCATGCTCTTTTACGCGCACACTTGCAGGTCAGCAATACCAGAGAAACTTTAAGAGAACACCTTGGCCCAAACCTCCTCTGGCTCAAGGCCCACATAAACAGGCGAATTTGTCAGAAGCTTCCATTTCACTTGGGAAGCACATGTAAGATGGGACATATGTGTTATTTTCTGGATCACAAACTGGAGCTATTGCTTAGTGCTTGTAGCACAAGCAACTCATTAGGCTGTACCTCTATTCCTTTTAGATGAGCTCAAGGCTGACTTTGTATTTTTGCAGAAGACCAGGCTTGGTTAGGTCTTCTCCAGACTGGTAGGCAAGGAAGCCAGCTCTTTAGTTTCTACAGTTTAGTTTCTACAGTTTCTACATGCCTGCGCTCAGTAATGCAGCACAAGGAGGGAAGGAAGAACAGCAATGCCCTCCACAGAGCAGCATCAGGGCAGCTAAAGCCTGGTTGAACTACAAATAAAACAACATCCCATCTCCTCAGATTTCTCAAGTTCCCCCAGAGTGAGCAATGCAGGTACCTGATTACCAGCAGGTTAACTGTCACACCACTGAGGTCCAGACAGCTTTGCAGAGGGCAAAAGCATGTTTTGCTGATCACCTCGCTTCCAGCCTGTCCCCAGCACTGCATTGCTGCGCTCCTGTCCCTTCTCCCCATCTACATCCCAAACAAGCTGAACGGACATTCCCTCCTGCCCCAAATATTACACCAGCATGAAGCTGCTGTACTGCTTGCTGAGCTGCTGCTATGGGCAGGAAGATCTCTCAACATAGCTTCCTTCCTTTTTGCACCACAGTCTCATGAGGAAATCTGCTAGAACAATCTTGGCTTGACACTTATGTTTGGGCACTAGCTGATTACAGCCCTTTTTATCCTCAAGGCTTGCAAGTGGCACATGCACTCACGCTCCAGCCACCAGTGGTGAAGGTTATTATGAGGCAACCATCTGACAGTCCACAACAGCAGCACGTGGCAGCTCAGATATGATGCGTGGAGATATCTCCATCTTTTGCAGTTTACTTCCAATCTGAGCTCCAAATGGTGTATCACAGGTGTTGAGAGCTGCTGCTGGCGGAGCAGATGGACAGACTGCTGGGGGTGCCCAGCACTGATGTGTATCAGCAGAGCTGCGTGCAGAGTAGCCAGGGAACCACGCACCAGGTGGAGAGGAGCCTGAGAGGAGATAAGCCCTGGAAGCTCCTGGACTAACACTTCTCTGGGATCTCCACTATTTATCACTGAAACAGGACAGAGAAGAGTTGGCACCTGTGGCTGCTCCGTAGACTGCGCTGCTTGGCTCAGTTAGGCAAGGAGGTTGGATGGAGACAGCCTGGCACTTGCACGGTAGGAGGGAAAGGAAGTGCTGCTGCACGCACTAGGGTATCACTCCATACTTATGAGCAGCTATGCACTATCACTTCCATCTCCTTCTGTGAATGATAAAAGAGATGGCAGCTCTAGTCTGCTCATGGTCTGCAATCAGAGCTCTTGGAAGGTGTTTTTTTCTAACCAGACCCCTCAGAGCTCCTCAGCCTCCTATGCTTCCTGCCTGGCATCTGTGGGCAGAGATGCTGTTGAAGCAGGAACACGTCCCAGAGTGTAGGCAGGCAGCAGCGCTGTCCTCAAGAGCTGAGGGAGGAGGGGCAGCTGCAGGAAGCTCCCTGGGCACTCAAAGCAAGCTGCAACCTCTTGCTCTGAGGACAGAGCTAACCTTGGCAGCAGGAACTAAATGCCATTAGACAGTCAAACAGGGATAGAAGAGAAAAAACTTGCATCTTGTAAATTCAGTGAACACAAAGCTCATGGATCAGCTGATAGGGAGATTCTGCTCCTCCGAGAGCGAGCAGCCACCCCTCCTGTGGTGGTGATAACTCCAAAACCAGACAGGCTGACTTCTAGGGCTAAACACACAGTGTCTGTCAAGGCATAGGCTCTGCCCATGTCAGGAGGAACTTCTTGATATTCAGCTCTTTTACTCTGCTTTGGTTCACTAGCCTCAAGTAAACTCCCATGTACCACACTGAACAGGCCCTCTGTGCTTTTAGACATGTAGAGGGATACCGTGCCATATGCCTGCTCAGCCCTTCCTCTACGTTACTGTTGCCTCTGTCCCTCCAGCAGCCTGGTCTGTTCCTGCTAGCACCTAGAAGAATGGGAGATCCCAGGTTACCTTTATACAGTGCCAAATCAGGCACCCCTCTCCTAGCACCACAGGTGGCAAGAGGACCCTACCACAGGACACCATCAGCAGCACAACGCATAAGCCTTGAGCCCTAGAGAAGTCTGGACTTGAAAAACACCACCAACTCCTCCTGACCTTTCAGCAAACCTCCAGTTAGTCGACTGGAAAACATTTTTGCCAACCACAGAGCTACAGCAAGGGAAACAAGTCCCAGAGTTTTGCCCTGCTCCAGGACCAGTGCCCATCCTGGTGGTGGCTGGCTGCGTCCCAGCTTGCTGCAGATGCTCGGGAGCTGCTGTGGCACCAGAGCTGGCAGGGTGCAAGCAGGAGCCTGTTTCAGTTTCCAAGCTGTCTTCCCCTGGCAAGGACGCTTGGCTTAAACAGCTCAACCACAGGGAAAATGTGTTATTAATAGCCACCTCTGTGTGACACCAAGATCTCCTGAGCTTTTGCCTCTCCACCTCCTCCCTGCCAGAACACTGGGGGGACCAAGAGACTAGAGTCTTGGAGCCCATCCAGGGAGCTGCTGCTCATTCCTGCCCTGCTGACATACCCACTGCTTGCCTTCAGACTCCGTTTCCCTCATAAGCTCAGACTCCCCTCCTCCTTTCAGTGCTCTGATACTCAGTCTTCCCATGTATGCTTACTGTCCCACCACTCCTACTGAGATCCTATCCCTGCTCTCCTGTCCTGCTCCCAGGCATCAGTCACCAACCTCTCCTCTTCCTTGGGCTCTCCGGTCAGCCCTCTCCAATGTGCCACAAAGATCAACCTGCACAGATGAGGTCTGCTGAGGAAGGGGCCCTTGTGCCAGATGGGGAAGGGAGAACACTGGTCAGGACGTGATGAAGCCTTCAGGGCTTTGGATGTTGTGAGACGATCAGTGATCAGCAAGTTCCCAAACTGCACAGTTTGTTTCTACCCAGCCGTAATCTCTCCTACATCATGCAAATAAAACTGTCAGCACAAGCAAAGTGATGTGGCTCCCCCCAGCACAGGGGTAGGGAGGGTCTGTGCAAACCACAAGCCTTTCAAAGCATCATGAAGGGCAAGTGAGCTATGGGCTGTGCTCACCTTCTATTTTAGCATTCATTCATTTGATCTACTGCAACAAGTGCCACTGCCTACACGGGTCACAGCACCTCATTCCCAGGCTCCCAGGCTGTAAGAGCATGGCCTTTCCAGGGCAAAATGCAGCCAAGGACATCCTCAGTTGTACTGTCACCCTTACACTGCAGAGGAGGAGATTACTGCTGCACCCTGAAGGTTGCCCTTCCTGGCTACAGCAGGTAGTTTCTTGTCCTTGCAGGGCAGTCAGAGGGGAAGAGGCCTCCACTTGGCAGCGACATCTGTTCAGCATCATTTCTGACTGCAGGTGTCCTGGGTGGATCACCACACAGTCCACACCACGGATGGGACACGGCCACTAACTTTAACCCCACACCATTTTCTTGGTATCCTCACTCTGTCAGGAACTGGGGATGCCATACAGAGGAGATGTGGTCTCTAAGCTGCCTTCTTTGAACGAGCAAGGCAGGGGGATGGATACAGAACGGGCACCAACAGCTCCTTGCAGGGGGTTGTTGACAAGGCAAAGAAACAAAACACTGCATCTTTGCAGCTTGTCATGGGGAGCTTCTCCAATGGGCAAAGTCAGGTGGAAGGAACTGCCTAAGGCCAGGCAGCAACCTGAGAAGGGTCCCCACTGCCTGGCCCTGCCTTGATCAAGGCAAGGCAAAAGGTATCAGCCATCCTACCCTTCCTGCCTGGCCCTTCGCAAGAAAATACTCTCAAATTTGGTTTGCTGGGAAGAGTGGGGGCTGGGAGCACAAAAGCCTGAGACTTTTTTTAGAGTTCCTAGCATGATCTCCACATACTTCTGGTTGCACCTCCATCACGCCTCTCCCCACACTCTGCATGATGCCCTGGTACTACCTCCCCTTCACTCCCTCTCCACAGTGAACCCGAGATGTGCTTTAAGGCACATCTACCAGGCTTGCTCAGACCCTCCACTTATGCTTCATAAAGTCAACAGTTTGCCAACCCTAAGGCTCAGAGTAATGTTACCATTACAACACTGTGATTTCCTTCCCAAAATCCATGGAAGACAGTGATTTGTCTTAATTTAAACCAGAGCAGTCTCCTTGGAGGCTCCTGGGCTGACTCCGGGTGTTCATATCCCTTGACAACTTTCCACCATCATAACATTATGAAGTTTATTTGCCACTACAGTAAATAATCTGCCTCCCAGTTATCAAGAAACCCGACAGTCCTGATTTAAACAATCTGTCACTGTGTTTAGCAAGACTGACAGCCTCAGGCAACAAATTAATCTGGGATGAAACAGAGGGTGAGTAACCATCGCCAGCATGCTGGGGTCGAGGCAGAGCAGGGGTTGAGGGAGAGGCTGGCCGCGCTGTTTCTATTTTGGTCCCATCAGCAGGACTAGCAACGCAGGCTGGGAAGGACTTTGAGAGTTTCTCTGAGCTTCCTTTGCAGAGCAACACGCATGAAGCAAAGGGGCCAGGGGCTTGGTGGAGTCCCCTGGCAGTTTGGGTGCCCAACCTGTGGTTTCTTTAGCAGATTCCCACCGTTCTCCCCTGGGCTGGTCCCTTCCTTCAGTACACACAGTTCTGCACCTCTCACAGAGGAGGGCCGCGAGGGACATGCTATTTGAAGGGAGGCTGGTCCCACAGCCCAGCTGTCTGATCCAAACTCCCCCAAGCAGCCTCAGAGTTTCCCCCTCGAACAACATCCCATCTCCTCAGCACGGTGCCGTCCTGGGCAGGGCAACACACAGCGTCTTCCCAGGACAGCAGCCCCAGAAAGGAGGCAAAGAAGCCAACCTATAGATAAAGCTGCAGTGTAGCAGATTCGGAGCACAGGCACCTATTTGAAGGGCTGGGAAGTCTTGGGACACCCCAACGGCATGCAAAGACCTTTTCACCTGCCAAAGCACAGCCAAGAGAGCCTCAGGTGCTCAGCTAGAGGCACTGATAACAGACAGATGAGAGCTGCACGCCTCCCTCCAGCCCAAGGCAGGGGCACTGGGAAGGGCATGCCCTGCTCCCAGCAGAAGCTGGGTGCCTCACTGCCACCAGCATCAGGGGAGATGCCAGGAGCCCCAGTGTCTGTCCTGCTTCCCTCAGCTATCACAGGCCAAGGTGGCCGGGGCCTGAGGGTGCTGGTGCAGCACAGGCTGGCTCCCCACACTGCTGCCCACCAGCATGTTCCCCGCTGCCACCCCACGCCACGCAGGCTGGCAGGATGCAGCCAGTGCCACAACTGCCAGCAGCCTGGGCGGCTGGAAGCGCACCTCTGTCAGGGAAAACTTCCCTCCCATGGGGAAACAACAGCCAGGTGCCCCCGAGTGCCACGGCGGCCGCGTTTCGGAGCCCCCGCCTCAGCCCCGGGAGCAAACACAGCCCAGCCCAGCAAGGTCGAGCGCCTCGAGGATGACTCCGGAGTCTGCCTGCCCCTGCCCCTCCGCAGGGACTCGGCACCTCCTCTGACCATACCCCCGAGCCAAGGGTCCCCTTCCACCCCCCACCTGGCACAAGCAAAAGCGGCAAAACGAGGGGGAGAGAAGGGGGAGCGTGGGGCGAAGCCCCGTGACCTGCTCCGGCGCGGNGGCCGCGCTCGTCAGAACAACCGCCGGCACTTCCTCCCCCCGCAGCCCCGGGGCCGGCTCCCCCCGGCCGGAGGCGGCCCAGAGAGAGAGGAGCGGTTCCCCTCCCGCCCCGAGCACCCAGCCGCGGGAAGGGGTGCCTCCGCTGCCCCCGAGCAGCAAGAGGCAGGTTAACAGGAGCACCTCGACGAGGAGGCGAGTCTCTTCCACCCCCTGGGGAGCCCGGTGTTTGCACAGCGGAGGAGAGCCGAGCCGCAGAGCCTGTGCTCCTGCGCCGCAGGGAACTTGCTCCTGAGTTACGGACAGCGCCTGGTCTGGGCGGGCTCCACAGGAGCGTTTCACCTGCCTTGGTGCTACAAAGCCCTAAGGGGCCTCTGGCAGCCAGGCTGGGGACTTCCCCGACACGCTTTGCTTTCATCCAGGTCCCCCCGACACGTGCTCCGGGCCAAACACAAGCCAGCTGCCTTCTGCGGCCACAAAGCCCATCTTCGCTGTGGCCTTTGCAGAGGGGGAGGAGTGTGGGGGGGTCACGCTGAAGGCCAGCTCACTTCACCACGCCTGCAAGGTGTAAGTCACCAGCTCTTTGTTCTTTCAGTCATTTACGGGCAATGGGAGCTGGTAGCCACTACAGCTGGCCACAGAGCCAGGGCTGGTGGCCAAAGCAGGGACCTTGTCCTTTCAGTTGCTGCCTCCGCCTGCCCGCCCCTTCCCCTTGCCTACATGTCATGGGTCAAATTAGACAGCTCTTCTCCTCTGGGTGTAGGAGCGTGTGTGCGCGTTTGGACCGTGCCCAGAGCTCCTCGGGGCCTGGAGAGAGACTACAGTAAAATGATCATAACAAAACGTCAGGGGAGGTTGCTGGTTGCTGCCAAGCACAGCGAAGGCAGCCAGCTGCCTTCCATGATGGGTATCTTGAAAGTGGTTCACAGGAAACCATTAACCGGAGAGGCGCGAGGCCCGAAGGCTTGAGCTACCACCAGCGCTGCCGCCTCTGTCACGGCAGAAGAAGCGAGTGGCCTTTGCAAAGCAGTGGGAGCTGCAGGTGTGCGAGGACACACAAGCAAACCTCTCCACCACCAAAGCTGCTGCGGGGATTGTGTTTGGCTCTTTTCTCACAATGCCAGAGGGGAAGGGGAGCTGGAGATGCCCACAGCGTGCAGGAGGAGATGTTCACCACTGCCCAGACCTCTCTCCCCTCAAACCTGGCAGCTGCTAAAGGATGGAGGGCTCTGCCCTTTCCCTACACAGGATACATGTCCTTCAGACTTCCCTTTCCAGTGCCAGGAAAAAGGGCCAGCTGCCACTAGCAGCTGAGGAGATCCCGGCATCCTTGCAGCCCCAGGGCAGCCATGGTGCTGGCTGCAACCACAGGAGGAAGAGAGGCTGCAGAAGGCCTCCTAGGAATAGTTCCCAGTCCATTGCTGTTAGTACCCACTTACTGGGACTGGCAGGATGTTCCATCAAAGAAGAAATTAAAATCATGCTATAACTAGCCACCCATTCAGAGCAAAAAAGCCTGGTAAGAGATCTGTGCGGTTCTTCCCCAGCTCTATCTCCAGCCAAGGGAGCTTCTCTCCAGCTGCCCCATTTCCACCCTGCTCTTCTTGACCTCCACTGACACTGCCTGCTGCTCCTCACCCCTGCCACAGTCCCATCTCCCTCCTGAGCTGGCAGGAACCAGACTTGCAAACAGCCCGGAGGGATGCCCAAGGCAGGTTCTAGCTGGCCCCAAAATACCTTCCAAGTCAAGCAGACAGGGCCAGTGGTTCTCCAAGTCCCTTTGCCTGGAGGCAGGGGGAGTGGGAAGCCTCACGCCAGTCAGGTAAACCTTCCTGCTGCTCTTCTCCTCCTTTGTGATTTACCAAGCCCTCACCCTGCAAACATGCGCACAGGCAAATGGGTGGCAGGGGAGACCTTCCACTCCCCATACAGTTGTCACAGGTTTCAGTCCGCTGCATTCAAGCAGGAACCACTGCTCCGAGCAGAGAGGCTCCCCAGCCCCATGCAGCCCTGAGCAAGGCTTTCCAAGTAAGGAGACCCTGATCCCACGCACCTGAAACCACACCACAATTGGCAGACCCTGCAGGTGTCTGCAAGGGAGGGACTGCTCAACATCCGTGAGAAACTCAGTCCCAAGTGACCTCCCCCTCTTGGCAAGTCTGAGGCTAGGACAGGAAAGACACCTCCTATTTCTGTGTCCCAAGCCTTCATCGTGACCCCGTGACTAAGCAAAGCACATGCTGACTTGCCACCTGAAAGGCATTTGTTGGTTTAACTGTGACCCCGTTGCTGACACCAAGCCTCATTTTTAGTTTCGCTTTTTCATCTCTTTGCAGTGAGCCACAAAGTCTTTTTCTCCCCCACCTCTCATCAAAATTAAAGTAACTCCTTTTAGCACTGCTAAATCTAACACTTCTTTGTTTTGCTACATGTCAGCTTGTCCCTCTGCTACAAATGGGAAAGCAAGAGGAGAAATTATTTTTTTTTCCCCATCCTTTTTGTTCTAAATGCTCTCAGCATATCTGCTCTTAAATGCTTCCTTTTCTTCTCTCACCCTAACATTCCCGCAGCTGCCAGCTTGTGCAGCCTCACCGACAGGCCCTTTTCTTCTGCCGTTCTTCAGAGAAGAGATCTTGGGGAAAAGGTGCTGCTGGTGTAGGGAGCAGACCGCCAACCCCCTTCCCAGCACAGGGTAACAACACTCCACTGCAGACCAGTAGCACAGGGCTGCCCCACTCATTCCCCAAGTTTCTCTGCTCCCACTCTCATGAGTTGACACCAGATGCTCTGGAGACCACCAGAGCAGGGCGAGCAACTCCAGTTCCAGGTGCAGAGGTTGGGCAGGTGCTGTTACATGGCTCCAAGTGCTACCGGGACATACAAGCCCGTGCAGTGGCGAGTTGGCCAACAGCTGCCTTGGCTGGAGGTTTGCCTTAGAGCACCAGTCAGCCGGCGGCGAGGGCTCTCACGTTGAAGCCGGCGAACTCATCGGTCACTTCACCCACAGCAGCACAATCTCAAAAAGCTCCACGTGCAAAGCCCTCCCATGCAGAAGAAAGTAAAAACAGGAGCGAGAAGACACGGCCAGCGACCCTGCAGAAGAGACATGCCCCAACGTCCAGCTGAAGCAAGCCCCAGGGTAAGGGCTGGAGCTGCACAGCAGACCTCCGAAGAGCAACCATGCCCTCTGGTGTTCAACCCACGGCTCTTCGGGCCTCTCCAAGCCCCATCCACTGCCCCCCTGCAGAGCACGAACCAGCCACACTGCTTTTCAACCTTAAAGCGTCCAACCACAGGACTCCCAAGTAGCACTGGGACACAAGACTTTTGTGTCTACAAGGTCAGGCAAGTTGGAGACGGAGCAGGAAACTCGGAAGGGCCCAGGACGCTATGCAGACAGGGTAATACCCAGAGAAACCATTTAGCAGAAGGCAGGAAATGGCAGTCCTCAATAGGTGTCTTCCTCACCTCTTCTGTGAGGTGCTCACACAAGTGCAGCCAAATGCTGACCAGGCTGATGTGCTGCTCCACGAATCCCATGGTGTAGGGAGCCTGGAAACAGGGCTTGGGACTTGTCATACCTCCACATCTCCTTGGGAGCACTCATGAGCCCCCAACACCATCGCTAGCATAGGTATTGGCTCCCACACAGCAACTACATCCCAGCAATCATGACTGCCTCCCAGGCTCTGGTTTCCCATCATGTCTGACAGCCCCAGCCCTACTGAACTTCAGGCTGCTTTGGCCATTTGGCTAAACCACCCTCTCAGTGTTGTCACCTCAGGTCTTCAAAGCAGTCAGCACATACAGGGTCTAGGTGTTATGGTCCTCATGCCCACAACAGCTAGGACACGGAGGAGAAAGATGTCAACCTGAACCTTCACCCCAAACATCAGCAAAACAAGAGCTGCCACGTTAGCCGATGACAGTCTGGCAGCGAGCTGCCCTCTAGAAGGTTAGTGACACAGGCAGCAGGCAGGCAGCCTGGCTTCGGGCGACCTTGGTTAGTGAGACACAAGAGGGTGACATGGGGTGAGATATGGGTGGCAGGAAGCAGAGCTCTTGAGCAGAAACGTTGCAGCAGCTGCTGGGACTGCACAGCCTGTGCAAGCCAATAAAAATACCACATACTTATACACTGCCGGCCGGTGCTTTATCCTCCTGGATCCCCATCGGCCGGGCTGGCTGCCCTGGAGAGAAGGGAAGACACCTTTGTGGGGCAGGTGGAGTCTAGGGACACAAAGAGAGTGGTCAGCAAGCTCTTCCCATAAATACGGCTGGCCACTCAGCCCATGGCACTATCCTCCCCCTCCACAGCTTTGCTGCCCTGATGCCATCCCTCCACCCTGCACGCTCTCCCCACAGCCTCACCATTTGCAGACCCCAGGGGCCCCAGTGGCACTCCTGCCACTGCCCCTGCTGTCAGCTGTGGAGATTAATGCAGGCAACATGCCCACGGAGCTGTGGTCAGCAAGGCTGTTTCTCCCTTTGCAGCCAGTCAGTGAACATCAAGCATCACACTTTGGCTCCTGAATTGCTAATCCAACCTGACCCAGGCTCACCTCCAGCCTGACCCAGTTGGCTGCAAGAGCCTAAGGACCTCCACAGGATGCACAACTTGGGGACCAGGGCCAGGTTGGCACGAGGGGGAGCCCTGCTTCCCTCCCTCCTCTGCACTAGCCCAGCTCCTGGCAGCCTTTGCCTCCACCACTGGGTCCAGGCATGGATTTGAATTTCAAATAAATCATGAAGGTACTTGCCAAGCCTTGCATGAAGGAGCATTGTTTGGGCAGGGCAGGTAACCTGCTTCCAACCCTCCAGCCCCTGTGCATGGGCACCAAGGCCTGCGAGCCCTGACCCATCACCAGCCAGGGACCAAAGCTTTGGTGATCCAGCACAAAGCGGGAGCCCCTTTCTTGGGACCCCTCCGATACCTGCCCCCACCACACCTGCTTCCTCTACTGTTCAGACAAGAAAATTTGTGCAGAGGTAAGGCTGTTGTTCAAGCCCAGGCTGGGGTCCTCGCCAGCAGCCTCTGCTGGAGCATCTCCTGGACCCAGGCCAAGCTGTAGACCAGCTGGGAGCCACGCTGAGAAGCGAGGTGCCTCCAACCGTGCATCCTGGCAGCTCTCACAGGATAGCAGCTCTGCTGCCTCTTAATCCCACCATCTGCCAGCTTACGATGGGTGCAAAATCCCTGCAGAAATCACGCCCCCTTGCCACATTGGGTGGTGGCAGCTTCCAGGCACCTGCTGCCAGAGTGCCCCACACCACGTCCTCTTATGTGGTGACCTGAGGGTGGTAAGAGGCTTAGCGCTGGATCCAAGTGGCTGGCAGCCAGGGCCGAGGCAGCAAGGCAGGATGAGATACAGATAATCTGCTTGAGAGAGAACTTTCACATGGAGGGGCCGGCACATGGCTGGCCGCACTGCCCCCAACTCCCTCACCAGGCTGGCTACGGGCCACGTCCAGCGGCCGGGAGGTCAGAAGGAAGCTCAGAGCTGCAGGTATTTCTGCCCCGTGACTCTCCATCCTCATCCCACTAGTAAGCCCTGCCCCAGAGAGGAGGTGGAAGTCCCCAGGTCACGGGGGAGCAGGCAGGAAGGAGTGCCTCCGCTCTCTGGCTCTGGACCCACACCTGGGCTGCCAACAGTAAGCGAGGAATGGGCTGTTCCGGCACCCACGTTTCCTGTGGGAGCTGAGCTGTGCCAAAACGAGGGGAAAACCCTCCGCAATGAGCCTCGTTGTTAGCTGCCCTGACTTCCTGGGACAGCCAGCCAGCGGGCACACATGATGTTCTGCAAAGCCACAGCGTGTTTCAGAGCTGAGGTTGCTCCAGCCTTGCAGAGAGCTGAGCTGCAGCTAGTGAGCAGGGGATGGGAAACGAGGCGAGTGGAGCCAGGGAAGGGGTGAACATCGAGCTCTTCGCTACTGGTGCTGGGTGGGTTTTCCTGCCTCTCTGGCTGGGAGTGGGCTGTGGTGTGGCTAGAGCCCGCCACAAGCCGGCATCCTGCCATAATGCCAGGGGAGCAGCAGCAGCCCACAAGGCACGCTGAAGACATCTCCCACCTATCTGGCACACGTGGAGATCACGGTGGCAGCCAAAGTTGGGGATTCTCTCCAGCCAGACCCCCATCTGCCTCCAGAGAGGGGCTTCCCACAATAGTGCCACATACCTACTGGCCTGCACCTGCATCTTGGGCAGCATCCCCCAGTCCCCCAGAGATGGATCTCCAGCTCTCACTGGTCCCTGCTAGCTGGGCAGGGCTTCTCCAAGAAGAGGAATGCTTGGCTTATTTCCCCAGGCCCTGAACCACCAGGAAACATTGACAGCCGTGAGACGAGCAAAGCTCAGACAGGCTGTTCCCAGGCATGGGAGCAACAACCACAGGTAGAAACTAGAACTGGCAGCCTAACCCAGACAGCACAACCTGCCCAGCAGGCAGGGCAGAGGCAGGAGGCCCATTAACTCCTACTGTCTGGGACAGCAGGGACTGGGAAGAGGTCCTCTCAGACCCTGGTGTGATGAGGAAGAGTTTCCCCTGGGGCAAACCTCATGGTTAACTACGAAGTTAACACCCCCAGGCCTCAATCCCTAAACCGAAGGCAGAAGAACAGCGCTGGGTCTAACATATGCATCCGTCAGGGACTGGAGGACTCAATCCCCCTTGAGCACTGGCCTGCCCAGCACAGCCTCATCACTTGCCTTCTTCACCATCCACCTGACATCCCGATGGGGAGGAAAAGAAAGCCTAACAGCTCCCAAAGAGAAACTGCAGTTGCTGCTGGGCCTCCAAGTTGCAAGAGACACACAGGGCGTTGCTTTTGTGACACTGGAGAAGTGGCCTAGTGAAAGCACCTGGACTTGGGATTGCAAGGACAGAGACACTTATTCCCTTGGAGCCTGGTGCCAGCTCAAGAACCAGCAAGACAGGTTTGCCCTATTTCCACATCATGTCCATGTCCGTAAGTCAGTCCTGCACCAGAGTCCCTACCTCCAAAACTCTCTGGTAGAGGCCATTCACCTCCTGCCAGTTCCTGTCTCTTCCAAAAAGGATGTTTTATGGGCCCAAGGGTCAAGGAACCTAAACACCAGCCTGCAGCCCTAGCTCTGCTCCTGAGCTCAGCATCTCAAAGTCAGCACCCATTTACAAGAGCCAGCAAGCAAGTGAACATATGGGTGGGAGCTAACTCAGGAGCTTCAGCTCATGGAGTTGCCTGGGAAAAAGAAAACAGAGAGCAAAGCTGGAATTTATATTTAGAGGCTTTGCCAAGTCTCTGGGGAGACTACCTGCTCCCCAGGCATGGCACCACAATGGGTGAAGGAAATAATAGGATCATAGAATGGTTTGGGTTATATGGACCTTAAAGGTCATCTAGCTCTGACTCCCCTGCCACAGGCAGGGACACCTCCCACTAGACCAGGTTGCTCAAGGCCCCATTCAACCTGGCCTTGAACATTTCCAGGGATGGAGCATCCACAGCTTCCCTGGGTGACCTGTTCCAGTGTTTCACCACTCTCATCCTACACTGCATCCCTCCCTTACCTGCCAGAGCTCAGGTTGCCTTCTACAAGAGCATCCCCCTAATTGCAGAGGGCTGGCCTTCCCCTTCAAGCATCTGCTGTTAGTCCCCAAGAGGATCCACAGAATCAAATAGCCTCCAAACACTCCCCCCTTGCACCACCGGCGGCTCTGCCTCTCCCCGCTCAACTCCGTCTCCTTGCAAAGACCCACGGCTGCTCCCAGTGAAGGTACGTCATCCTCCCTCCTCTCAGCCCCCTGAGGAGATTACAGGGTTTCCTGGAAGGGATGCTCCAACTCCTAACCAGATTAGAGGTCCTGTCACCTTCTCCAATGTGGGCAGCAGAGCTGCTGGCAGGAGCCTAGGGCTGGAGAGATGAGGCAAGTGGCAGGCAAGAATCACGGACAGCAGCCTCTGGGAGCAGCTGAGCCCCCCATGCTCTGATCCTTCCTGCCCTATTCTGACAGCCACACCACAGGCTGGCAGCGGCCCCAGCCTGACTCTGCTGGGCGGCTGCGTCAGCTGCCAAGAGGCACAGCTGCTCAGGGTGCCCAGTGCTTTGCTTTTCCCCTGCTGAGATCAAAAGACCCTGAGCCACTCCATGGGAGGTCAGGCCTGGAGCAGAGAGCACAGAACAAATGCAGCAGCGGGAACAGCTCTCCTGACATATCCCACGTGCCCAGCAAACAAACCCAGATGTCACCACAGGGGTCAGCTGGGGACTCCCATGGGTGTCACTTGCCCAGGCCCAGCTAATGCCACCCATGACCTGTGAGCAGGATGAGGAGCAGAGGCTGGAGGGTTTCAGAGCTAGAGGCGTGCAAAATCTGCATGCGTGGAGGAGGAGGAGGATTGCTCAACAGCCAGCTGGCAGCAAGGTGCACTGTGAAAAAGCCTGTCCTGTGGTAAGTGCTGCTCTCAGCCTGCCAGCATGCAGATCACAAACTTCAGGCTCCTCACTACTGTCTAATCTTCCTCCAGGACACCTGGGGTTTACCCACCACACAGCCCCTCTACCACACCAGCACTAGGGGAAAGCAGACACAAAGCCTGGCACACTGGCTGGATCCACTCACCAGTCAAGGACCAGCAAGTTCGAGGGGATGCGGTGGTACACCCTGCACAGTGGGGATGGGGAAGGCTGGGCTGCCATCCTAGCGGCATATCTCACCCAGCTTTCACATGGGCGTGAGTGTCAAGCTGCAAGAAAGAGAGTGACAAGCAACATCCCAGAAAGACGTAGGCGGGTGCTCCGCTCAGTCTCGAGTGTCGTTTACCCACAGCCATGCCACCCACAGACCTTCCCCGGGGCAACGGCAGGTGCCGCGCCCCAAGGCTTGCGTACAGGCTCCAGCACAGGGCCTGCCAAAGAACCACAGCTGAAAACTCGGTCCCACATTCTCTGCAGGACAACTGCCCACCAGCTGCCCCAATGGTGTCTACACTCCCTGCTTATGCTGTCACACCAGACCCAGCCATCACACACACGTCCTCTGAAGGGTGGTATGTTAAGGACCATAGAGCCTGCAGAGAAGACCCATTTCAGCATCCCACCTCTCCAGCATGGGGGAGAGAAAGAAAGGGGCGTCATCTCTAGTGCTCACGCTCCCTCCCCAAGTCTCCCCTGGAAAGGGTAAACCACGCTGTTCACTCGCAGCACACAAAATGGGGCACCCAGGAGGGAAATTTAATCCTAACCACCTAGTATCTGATCAGCCCAAATCCCTTTATCAGCCCAATTAAAAGAATTACCTATTCACGGCCTGGATGCATGTATTGTACACTTGTCTCTGTCAGCTCTAGAGCCAATTACTCCACCTTCCTGTAAGGCAATTACAAGGTACAAAAATAAGCCTGCTTGCAAAACACAGGGGACTAACATACTGTCAGAGGCCAGAGCCTGGGGTCTCACTCTTTTGCTTCAAATGCCCTCGGGGATCATCTGCCCTGGAGACAAGACAAGCTCTCTTGTCATTTTGTGGACCTGTCCCTCTCCTGCCTCCAGGTGTTGCTGCAGGCAGAGCCCGGCAGCGAGTCCCCACCTCAGAGGACCTCTCTCCTTGAAGCTGGGGCTCTCCAGAGGCTCACTCCTGCTCGCAGGCAATCTCCTGCCTGTTGCCTAGGTTTTCTCTAGACCCACTTCGCAGCCACATACGCTCTGGCTAAGGCCCAGAATCAAAGGGTGTGCAAGCTTCCTCACTGATGGCTGTAGGAAAGCATTTGGAGGACAGGGGCTGGCCGTACTTCTTGCCAAAAGAAAGTGCGGTGAAGCCTTCCCCCACAATTCCCTCAGAGGAGGTGAAACTTCACACCATCCTCTCCCAGCGCTCAGGTGGGCATGAATTCATTGGCATCCAGCCAGTTATCCTGCACAGCTTCCCACCAAGCCAGCCTCCCATGGGCATGTGTGGGAGCCCCTTCCCTCTCAGAGACTCATGGGAATCCCTTCTCACTTCCCTGCAGCTCTGGGTGCTACATTTGTCACCAGAGGGAACCAGGTCCCTCTATCAGCGGAAGAAGCCTGAGAGAGTCCACGCTGCAGAAGGTTCTTCACACATGGAGAACTTCCCGTTGGTGTGGGCTCTGATGCACATTGCAATAACGGCAGCTTGAAACCCTGGGAGCTAGAGAGAGATGCCATACTGTACTGGGATGGCAGCAGGCAACACAAGACCGGCACGGCCATCACCTGGGCGCTGCAGGACAGCGGTCTCGCAGCTGGAGCGTGGGACGGGTGTGGGGTGATGGAGACAGGCAGGTGGAAACGAATCCTCCAGAGATGAGGCTCTGACTTCTCTGGTGAGGTGCAGCGAGGGCAAAGCTTCCCAACTTGCCACCGCTCGTGTGAAGCGCTCAAAAGGAGGACAACGCAGACTCGTCCCCCTCCGGCCCCACACCGTGTCCCGCATCCCTCGGCGGTTGCGCTCAGCCGGTTGCCCACTCGAGAACCGGGGCCGGCTCCCTCGGCGGGGCCCGGTGTGACGGGCGAGGGATGTGGCTAGCTGCGGACAGCAGCCGCCTGCGAGAGTCTCGCCCTGAGGCGGAGGCAAGCCAGCGGCTCCGCAGCCCCTCAGCAGGATGCTCCGGCCGGCCGTGGCCGGCCCTCGTCCCGGGGGACCGGCCGCCTGTCCC
>VZZY01007093.1:62821-104730 GCA_013400335.1 Eurystomus gularis | reverse complement strand
GGCGCCGCTGGCCCGGGAGCCGGCGGTGGGGACGGCGACACAGCTCCGGTAGCTGCGGGAGGAGCCCAGCAGCCGGGCAAAGCCCCGTGCACTGGCAGGCTCGGCACCAAGAGCAGCCGCGCGGCCCCCTGACATCGCCACTGGGGAGACTGGCACTGGGAGGAGAGGGGATTGCTGGCGAGGCGCTGGGAACGCACGGGAAGCCTTTCCCGCACCCCCTGAAGCACGGGCTGTCAGCGCCGGCCACAACACCTCGGCATCCCGAGAGCGAGAGGAAGGCGACAGAGCCCGGCCGGACGGGTACCTCGTATCCACATCCCCCGGCGGGCTCTGGGGAACGTCCCAGGAGCGGTGCCACCACATCTGCTGCTGCATGAGCTGATGCACTCCGCTGGCCCAGGGCTCACTCTCGCTCTTCCTCCCCGCACGCCCGCTTTCCGGAGTCATCCTGAGGGCAGGTCCCTGGCAGCGCTCCGCCGCCCGGCCAGGGCCCCGGCTTTGTTTGCACCCTCCACCTGGTTCCTCTCTCTGCACTTCCTGCAAGCGTGAGGGCGGCTGTCATCGCAGCCGGCAGCGCGGCACTCTGCCCCGGCAGCCCACGGCGTAGGGCCATCTCCTCTGCCGGGCCCTCTCCGGAGAAGCCTTATCTGTGCCCTTGGCAAGCAGGAGCACGCCCTGGCACGCTGGGCTGGGCACAGAGGAGCCACGCCTCCCTTACAGGATGACTTTCCAAAAATCCCCCTCGACATAGCCCCTTCTCCCAAAGCTGCCCCAGCACCACCATGCAAGCCAGGCCGTGGCGGTGGGATTGTCCTCCTGCTGCCCACCCTGAGCCGTGCACATCCTCACCCCGCACGGCACCGCAGCACTCACAGCCCTGTGCACCCCACCCTGTGCAGCAGGTCTCCCAACACCCCCCAGCTACAAGCATCTGCTCACTTTGCGCTGGGGTTTGTTCGAAAACCACCTGGGTAAACCAGGTATGGGCACTGTGGGAAGCACAAGCATCTAGGGAAGCTCTGGGCCAGCTTCCAAAGAGCAGAGAGACAGCCCAACATTCATCATGTGTCCCTTGGTCTGGGTCTGCAGGGCACAGCATGAGCCTGCAGCCTTGGCCCGTCCTGAGCTCCAAAAACCCCAGCTCTTCACAATGAGACACTACTCAGTCTGCTCTAGCTCCAGGAGACCTTCAGATCAACGTGGAGTTTTATAGACAGTTTCCGTGGGGCCAGAGAAAAGCGAGCAAGCAAAGGCAGGCCCTGAAGCCCGCATGTATGGCATTTCAAAAGGGGCACATGGTCTTGCTTTAGACTCTGTGATCAAAAGGGAAAATAAACATCAGCAGACCTTGATCTCACCAGGCGAGCTCTGAAACCGAACACAACCCACTGTGCTAATTACTGTGCAGAGGGAGGAAAAGGCCGGTCCTGGATGCCTGACTCCAGCTCAGAGATCAGGGAGGGGAGAGGTTTTGTTATCGCCAAAAGGGTTTGTCATCCCCACTGCTTTGCATGTCATGACGAGTTGGTCGCATTTGCTCCCTGCCTGCAGACATTCCCCTTTCACATTTTGTGCTTTGCCCCATGCCATTGACCAGGAGCACCAGGGCTTGGTGAGGCTGTTGGGGAAGTAACATACCCTACCCTGCGACCTTCACTGTCCTCTGTGTGCTGTGTCCTTTCACAGTCCTGTCCCTCAAGCTTGGTGCAAAACCAGGGAAGATCCGATAGCAAGCCGAGTTGTGGCTGTTCTTGGTCAGAAGACCAGAAGGGACAGATCCTGCTGGCACGAGCTTTTCTGCAGGCGGCACAGGAGAGGGATGGGGGTCACTGTGCTGGGTGGTTTTGTGATGCAGCATCCCTGTCTCTCTGTGCTAGAGTGTGCAGTCCCCTGGTAAGAAAAGGGTTAAGCTGCCTGCTTGACCCAAAGCTGGCAGGATACCTGCCTGTGGGATTTGTTGTGAGCTGGGATCAGATAAGGGAGATGACCAGGGGAGGGGGTGGCCGCTACAGCAATTTCCAATTTCTATTCAGGGATCCCAGCTCTCCGGTGTGCGGGTGAGTTCTGCATTGTCCCTAACACAACGTTCCCTTGGCCTGCTCTCTGGGATTCCCACCCCACAGTCGTCCCCCCCACACACACCAGGAACAATGCACCTGTGGGGACAACCAGGGGAGGCTAACTTGGTGTGTTCTTCTGAGCAGGAGGGGGGACAGGAGCATCTCCCTGGAAGCAGCAGTCTTAGATCAGCTTAAACCAGGGAGTCCAGTTTAAGATGGGGCCTTGGGGCTCCATTACACTTCCTTGCCCTGGCACTGCTGTAGGCACGTCACGGCACAGCCAGGCTGTACCCACAGCCTCCCCATTCCCCCAAAACTGCCTCTTGAGATGTTTCATCTCTTGTTACACACAGCTCAATCCCTAGTTCACCACCGCCTCACACCTAGGAGCATCCAGGATGAGAGCCATGGAGTGGAGGTATACTAGCACTGTGCTCCAAAGCGCTTCATGATGATGACTCCAAGCCCAGCACACCCCTGTGTCCACCAGAGCCTGTGCCTGCCAGCAGGGCCATCCATCAGCAGTGGGATAGCCATGGTGCTATGTGGAGCAAGCAGAGCTTGTCTCTGGCTCCAGAGAGGAGCAGGGCAGGGGAGGGGATGGCGAGACATCTGCTTATCACCCCCCGACCAAGGTCTGTGAGGAGCCACCCACTCATTAGGACTTTCCAGAACTGTGAGTTTCCTTCCAGCCTTGCCAGTGGGTGCCAGCTGTCTCCTTTCTCCAGCTGCACAGAGGGACGCAGAGACAGATGACTCTGTCAGAGAGGAGCAGGCTCGGCTTGCTGGGAATGAATGGGAATTTGATTATGCTGCTCTGCATAGCTGGGCTAACATGATTAAAAGGCCAGCAGGCAGGATCCTGAGGAAGGAGGGCCCCCCTCTGCCCCCCTCTCACTGCAGCTGGTGTAGGCTCTCCTTTCCTTCCTTCCCCGCCCTGCCCAGCTGGGACAGAGGGGCTGCCCACCCTCTGCCCTGGGACTTCACAAAAACCCAGGGCCAAGCCAGACCTGAAAGCAGAAGGAAGAGAAGATCGTGGAGAGCCACAACCAGCTCCCCCGCAGCCACGCAGGGCTCCCACCTCCCTCTCCCCAGCAGACGTGGACAGGTCTCCCCTCTGCCCTGCCTGTGACCAAGCTCCCTTGCTATTTACATTACAAAGCAGCCTCCTCCGATCTGCTCTCTGCGTTATATTTAGCTCCCTAGCACAGAACACCCTGTGAGATGCACAAGCTGCATCCTATCTGCCAGCTGGGGACCACGTCGAGCAGCTGAGGTGCTCCCCATTGCTAGCAGGAAAGGGAGCTGGTAAGGAGACGTCCTGCTTTGCTCCACGGGGACTAACACCAGGCTGGGGGTCACAGGGACCCCTTTTCCAGCTGCCACAAGATGCTTGTGATGAGCCCTGTGGTGTATGGGCTGTGCCGGGTGCCGCCTCCAGAGGTGGCTGAGAGCAGAAAGAGACTGCTCTGACACCCAGCATGTCCCTCACCCCATAGACGTAGCCTGTGGGGAGCCCATGCAGTGAGCTTTTGTGAGCTTGTGGTTTCCTTTCTAGGTAAACAGCTCGGAGGGCTGGGTTGCTGGGAACAGTGGCAGTGACAAAGGCCATGCTGCAAGTGTCACCCCAAAAGAAACGAAGAAAGTGTCAAAGATGAGAGAGAGCCCAGAACTGTACAGGTCCCCAGCCACGCTGGAGAGGCTGCAGGGTGCTACTGCAGCCAGTCAGCACCTATCTCAGGCCTCCCTGCCTCCAGGGCACAGGGTTTTTGCTCTAGGGAGCAAAGTTCCCCTAGCCTCTAACTTACCTTATTGCCACTGGAGCTGCCCCACTTGGGTGCTCCTGACCCACTGCAAAACCCTGATGGAGACACTCAAAGCTTGCAGGAAGCTGACTTTGGACTCCCCTTGGCAAGAGAGTCCTTCTGGCATTGCAGAGGCACCTTCCTACTGGGAAAATTGTCCCAGAATGTGCGAATCTGGTGCACAAGCCAGCATCATTAATAAGCTTGGCACGAAACTGCTACTCACAGCCCTAAATATAACCCGCGTGCTGAGCTCTCTTCCACCCGCCCAAGGCGCCTCCATACACTGTGGCAGCTATTTATGGAAGGAACTTTATTTTCATCGGCTTAATATCATTTCTGCTTATTTCAAAACCTTTATATGGCAGCTCATGGTGCTTGCCCCTTGTGATGACTAATGGGTCCCAGCAGGAACAAGCAGGTTGGTAGCAGGAGGACTGGGGCCTCCAACCTTTGCTTGACATTAAGGACAGCTCTGATGCCCACAGAGGTCCTCCAGACTCCATACTGGGGTTTAGTAAGTGCCTCCAGGGCCAGGCAGCTCTTTGAGGGGATTTTTGTCAGCCCTCTCAGGGTGTCCAGGAGCTTGCCAGCACTCCCCACACGGAATGCAGGAGGGGCATCTGGTGAAAGGTTAGCCCAGCTCTGGGCAATGGCTCCATCACCGCCTGACCTACCCCAGGGAGCAGCCACATCCCTGCGTGGGCATCACAGGATAGCACAAACAGATTTCCACCCCCAGACACTTCCTCTCCTGTTTCCCCTTCCCTTTGCTCGGCTGCCTGAAACAGAAGGTGGAGGAAGAACCCCATGCAACGCTCCAGGCTTGGGGAGGAGTGGCTGGAAAGCTGCCTGGTGAAAAAAGACCTGGGGGTGTTGGTTGACAACTGGCTGAACATGAGCCAGCAGTGTGCCCAGGTGGCCAAGAAGGCCAACAGCATCCTGGCCTGTATCAGAAACGGTGTGACCAGCAGGAGTAGGGAGGTGATTGTGCCCCTGGACTCGGCACTGGTGAGGCTGCACCTCAAGTACTGTGTTCGGTTTTGGGCCTCTCACTACAAGAAGGACACTGAGGTGCTGGAGCTTGCCCAGAGAAGGGCAACGAGGCTGGTGAGAGGTCTGGAGAACATGCCTTATGAAGAGTGGCTGAAGGAACAGGGGTTGTTTAGTCTAGAGAAGAGGAGACTGAGAGGAGACCTTGTTGCTCTCTACAACTACCTAAAAGGAGGTTGTAGCGAGGCTGGTGTTGGTCTCTTCTCTCAGATTAGTAATGATAGGACGAGGGGAAATGGCCTCAAGTTGTGTCAGAGGAGGTTTAGATTAGATATTAGGAAGAAATTCCTTACTGAGAGAGTGGTTAGGCACTGGAATAGACTGCCCAGGGAGGTGGTGGAGTCACCGTCCCTGGAGGTCTTTAAAAAATGAATGGATGTAGCACTTGAGGCTATGGTCTAGTGGTTAGGGAGATGTTGGGGTGAAGGTTGGACTTGATGATCCTGGAGGTCCTTTCCAACCATAATGATTCTATGATTCTATTCTATGATTCTATGAAGGAGTGCATCCCAAGCACTGCCTCCTCCCTCACCACTGGCCTGCAGGTGTCTGACTCCACCAGACTCCTCTCTTCTGCAAAGCCCACACTGGATGGAGTGAAGACTCTTGCAAAGACATCCTTTTGAGGGCTGAGGGGTTAGAAGTGCTTTGCGGAAGGGCAGCATAGGCTGGAGTGTTTCAGTGGAGCCTCCTGCCTAGGGTGGCCAGGGCAGGACGAGCAGGATGTAAACAATCTCCAACAACCTTAGACAATTCTGGAGCAAATTCAGGCTGATCAAATTAGGCTGCAATATGGTCCCTTCCTCCCCTGGGAAGGCTGGGTAATTGCAGCTGTCTAGTCCATTTGCAAGATGTGCTGTGCACATCTGGAAGAAGACAGCTAAAAGGAGAAAATTGTGCTCTGTCTTCTCTGCTTGGCATGGTAGCCTTCATCTCCCCAGCTCTGCTTGGCACCTCCATGAGCAGCCCCGGGTACAGAATGAAGGCCAGGAGGGCTATGTGTTGCCCCATCTCATGGCAAGGCTCAGGGACGCAGGGCTGTCTTGGGGAGGACTCTGCCACCCTGGCTGCTGCTGCTCGCCACCCACTGCAGGAATAACAAAGTGCTCAAGATGAGGCAGCTCCGGGCCCCTCCTGCTCTGCAGACGCTAATATGGTTTTTCATTAGTTCCCATTTCCACAGTATTAGAGAGTAATTTGCTCACGGTTTGCACCACAGCCCTTACAAGCAGGGAGAAGGGCTGCTGTACATGTGGGAGCACAGCTTGGGGGTGACTGCGACCTGGGGTCCCCAAGTTCCAGGCTGGCAGCAGGAGAGCCTGTCCAGCCTCTGCTCACCATGGCAGCAGGCATGCCACCAAGATCCTCTGTGCTGGTTTTCCACCGCCTTGTAAAGTACCTGGTGCTTGCTGAACATAGCATGACATGGTGACATTGAGCACAGGAGGACACAGAGACACCCCTGGGCAGGCCAGCTCAGGAGAAGGGTAAAGGCCCTTGCAGATAGCCCAGAGGCAGTGCTGCAAGTGCTCACTTTTACTCCAGACAGGTGCAGGATCGAAGGATTTCTCCTCACACCTGAGAACCATTCTGCAAAGTTCAAGGGTACTAAATGGTAGAAAGGCTGAAAATAGTGAAAGAAAGGGGAGGGTGAGACACCAGACCCTATTTGCTGTGAGAGAAAGATAAAGCTGAGCTCCTGGAGGTGCTGACCCAAACAGGACTTCAGACATTATGGTTGAAGTTGGGAATAGGAGCTCACCTGAGCATCACCAGGCAGTGGCTCCCATAAACTCCCTGGGAGCTATGAAAACCACTCTTTGCCTCTTCTTGGCCTTGGCAGGGGTGGGTAAGCACAGCAGTCCTCACAGAAGAGTCACACAAAAAACCAGGACAGATACTCCTCTTGCTGCAAGGTGTTCCCAAAAGGCACATTTCTAGCCTAAGCCCCAATCTCAGCCCCTTCATCTTTGCACCACTCTCCCCTGGTGGGATCAAGATTTCTGGACCTGGGGATCAAGCAAGGTGACCTTTGCCTTGGGGCAGAGGAGGAACAGGAGAACCAATGTTATCAGAAGTCCCTTGTATCCATACCCTGAACAATGATAATCCGGAGCTGCAGAGGGAGAGGGAAAAGTTCAGCCCACTGCCCTCTACCAGAGCTTGTGGGAGGCTGTTGGGCATGGACCACCTGGAAATGGGCCTGGGAGGCATCACAGCCCCAGGACAGGAAAGTAGAGTTGGGTAGAAGGAAAAATAAGGGTGTCTATGAAGGTGACAAGGGGACTGCTACTGCAGAAGGGGGTGTTGCAAGGGTGGGGAGGGAAGGGCCTAACTGGTCCTCTTGTCCCTGTGCTGAGATGGTTTCTGGTGGGAAGGCACTGGTGGGAAGAGCCTGCCCTAAACCCATAGAAGGGAGATACCCCCAGGACAGGACACCTCCACCCCAGCCCAGCCCCAGCACTCAGGGACCCGGCAGCTCCTACCTGTAGGAGACCTGCTTTCTGATGGCCAAGTGCAGGAACTGCTCCTCTGCCTCTGCCACCGCCCCTCTCATCTCTTTGCAAGCTGGATCCACACCGCAGAGGCCCGAGAGTTGCACTCGCCTGGTACTCTCTGCATCTGCCACTCCGCAGAGGCTTGCTGTGGCCCCCCTGGCCGCCTCTCCATCGCCCCCGGCCGCGGTGAGGTCTCTCCAGTTCCCAGGACCTTCAGCCATGCTGGAGTGAGGTGTCTCTCCAGGCAGGGAGTCTTGCTCTGTCCCCACAACCTCTTGGGCAGCTTGGTCCTGCCCCACAGGGTTCCAAGGTGCTGCTCCGCTTCGCGTTCCCAGGGGACGTGGACAATCCCGGTGAGACTTAAAGAGCACGGAGAAGAAGCAGCATCCAACTTTTCACAGTGGTATTTATTACCCTCTTGCTAGCAGGTTGGGCAGCTCAGGTGCCGCAGTTCAGCCTCTGTCTCTGCCACCGTGAAGCGAAGGAATAGCTGTCAGAAACCCGGAGGCGATGGAGCTGCTCCTCGGAGGGGCT
Organism: Eurystomus gularis; assembly: GCA_013400335.1. Taxonomy (NCBI): domain Eukaryota; kingdom Metazoa; phylum Chordata; class Aves; order Coraciiformes; family Coraciidae; genus Eurystomus; species Eurystomus gularis. The sequence goes on along the minus strand of VZZY01007093.1, from coordinate 96,780 downwards.
GGCGCTGCAAGGGCAGGAGGAAAGCAGGGAGCATGGAGCACCCCGGAGAAGGGCTCCGAGCAGAGAGCGCGTCCGGGGATGGTGATGCTCCCAGCGAGTGAAGGAGGGCTTGGAGTGCCTTCTGCAAGGGCCCCCGGGGCCAGGCACGTCCCACAGCGTCGCTGGCAGCAGCAGCCGGCGGGGAGAGGCAGGCAGAGGTAGGCAGTGAGGAAGGTGCCTGTGCACTGATCCTGCAGCAGCCCACAAAAAGACAAAGCGGAGAGTGAGTGAGTGCGTGTGTGGGGAGGGGGCTGCAGAGAGCTACATGGAGCCTGGTGTCACCTTAAGAGACACTCGGAAAATGGCACTTAACCCTTCAGAGGCTGGGAGGCAGAGGAGGGTGACAACTCCGCCGTCCCTTGCTGCTCGCAGCTCAGCTGGCGACAGCCCGCCTGCAAGGGCTGCCTGGGGACCTGGGTCTCAGCCGCTCATCTTAATCAGATGCGGAGTCAGGTAAAGTCGGGCAGCCTGGAAAACTGCGTGACAGCAGCCCCAGCAGAGCAAAGCACCCGCTGCTCTGGCTCACTGTCCATCAGGGAGAAGATCTGTCCAGGGACGGGGTCCCGAGGTCTGGGCAGTGGTACCCGAGGAGAAGTATGACCATGGTGCGTCTCCGTCCTCCTTGCCATTTGGGAGGCCACGTTATCCCTGCTTTTTACTAATTCAAGGCATTTTTTCTCCAATCCTGGCATTTAGAGATAGAAAGGGTCTTCTGTCCTCTGCCCACGTACATCAGGAGAGTTGCACCACCTCTCTGTCCTGGGCTGGGACTGGACTTTGTGACCCTAGCCCCAGCTCTGGCCTCCCTCAGCCTTGCCTGTCCTCATGCTTTGGATGCCAGCTGGGGTGAGAGATCCCCACAAAGCTCCCACATGTGCCCAGCTGCTTGTGCTGGATTTGTTCTGCCCCAGATTCACATGCTGAGGCTTTACCTGCTGGACAAGGAAATTTGATCTTCTGGTCTCTAGGAGCCAGCCCCTGGATCAGTTGCCCATGGGAAGATCCTACAGTTATGTATTACATCGAGAACATATTGTCATCACCTCTAATCTCAGTGTCTTCTCATGAAGGGCTGGCACGACAGGACCTGGAATGTGTCCTCAGCCTGCTCTGACTGTTTATCACCTTGGGGGTTGTCAGGAGCAGCTCATCCCTCTTGCCAGAGCTCCCCATCACCTCCACATGGCCCTCTTGCACCTCTGTTGCAGGGTGCTGTGGCAAGCCACATTCCCACCCTACTCCTGACCCCAGCTGGGAAGCAGCAAGGGGCTGGAGAAAGGGCTGTGCCTTTCCCTGGGAGCTACAGCCCACCAGCTCAAGTTATTGAAGCTTTGCCTGGTCCTAAATGTCACGATGACATCTCCCCCCGTCCTTCACCTGTCAGGGAATTTGTGCCTCCCAGGGTCACAGTAGCCCCTGAGCCCACTCCTTCATGCAGTCGTGACTTGCAGGGATTCCCACACCCTCCTTGCTGCATGACTCAGCCCCTCCAGCCCCCACAGGGGTTTTGTTCCCCTTGAAAGCGGGGGTGAACCCTCTCTGACAAGCAGAGCTTGCCCCAGGGAAGCAGCTTCAGCCTCCCTTGATGGGCTGGAGACCTGTCCAGGAGCTTGCCAGCACTCCCCACACTCCTGCATGGCCCTGCTCGGTGTCCTCCTGCCACCCACACTGTGGAAGGTGGGAGCAGGCTGTGGGGAGGGGGAGGCAGCCGGTACCCGGCTGCTGCAGAGGCACCTGTGGCACCTCGCTGCTTCTCACCATCCACCGGGCCATGCCTCTCTGCCTGTCCCAGGGCTGTGGCCCAGGGAGGCCAGGACAGTTTGGTGTGCCTTACCCCCGCTGCAGACCCCCACTGTGAGCTCTGGGCAGGAACTGGGGTGGATGCGATTTGGAGGCTGGGGGATGCATGGGATCCAGGCACGGGAAGGAGGGAAGAGCCTCCTGGGGGGTACTTCTTACTGATGGCTGCATCGGTGCCACAGGAAAGGTGCTTCAGGGAGGGAGGCAGAGGCCCTTACTGCAGGAAACCTCCCAGGAGCCAGGCGCAGCAGAGCTCTAAGGTCACAGCACCTTTGGTCGAGGCAGGGAGAAGGGAAGGACAGGGGGTGCCTCCTGCCTTCCCAGGTGGGGCTGATCCTGCACTACAGAAAGCCCCTCTGTGGGGAGGAGCAGCCAGCAGAGGATTTTGTCTCTTTCCATGTGTGTACCAAACTGTATGGCCATCACACAGGCAGCGTGTCCAGATTCTGTGTGTCTGGAGAAGAGGAAACATCATGGGATATGCCTGCATGAGGGGATAAAGGATTGCTCAGGCTTCTGCAGCTCTCTTTGCCCATCCATCTCTGCAGGACATTTCACGTCTGTCACTGACTGGGTCACCCTTCCCTTGGAGGATGCCATCAGAGCTCCATGAGGACGTGGGAAGAGCAGGCAGATGCTGGCTGGGGACAGTGTGGCTGGGCAGTGAGGTTGGGTCAGTCCTCTCCTCCTGGCACCCAAGGCACCCCTCAGCTGAGCCAAGTCACCTGAGTACCTGGGGCTCACCCACCTACCTGGGGCACAAGCAGAAGAAAGTCTCTCCTGTGCCCTGGGCAGGGATTTCCTTCTCCATGGGCATGCAGGGCCGAGTGAGAGCAGCTCAGTGTTGCCATTCAGATCCTATCCTGGCTTTTGCAGACACAGGCAGGGCACGGGCTTTCTAGGAAGCAGCATTTCTAGTGAGTAAAGCTCTCGGAGATTACAGTCTCCTCCCCTGCATACAAGAAGAGGGACCTCCACCTTCCTCCCCTGTAAGCCCCGTTTAAACCACTAGGTTAGAAAATCAACATGGATTTATCGAGGCTGAGGCAGACTGAGTCAGCGACCGGCAAGGTGCCATCACTATTAACAAGCCTGCAGCACCTGAGAGGTGTCAGGAGGTGCAGCCATCCTGTTCTTCCCAGAAGGTGTCCAAAAGCCCAGGCTCCTTGCCAGGCAGCAGGACTGAAGCTTGACAATCCCCTGATGGTTCTGTGTGAGAACTGCTAGCACAGTCCCAAATGGTGGCAGCAGGTGATGATGCTCTTCTGAGAGCCCTAATAACACATGTCCTTTTGTAACAAACTTAATGTACCCATCAGGCTGCTGCCACACTCGGCCAGTGGCCCACTCAGCAGCAGCAAGCTGCAAAAGCCAATTCTTTTCTCTTTTTTTTCAAGTTGGCCTGGTAACAGGGAACAGTTGGGAATAATTTGTCTCTGAAAAATGAAGCCCGTGTTCTGTTAGTGTTCTTTTGTCCAGGGCTTGTACGTATCGACAGTGCAGAGGCTTGTTAGAAATATGACCCTACATGGGCAGAAGCACACATGGCGTGGCACAGCTTGGTTGAGGTCATTTGGAGTAGACCCAGCGTAGCTGTGTGAGGCTGAAGGTGACTTGTAAAGAAGGTGCCCTCTCGTTTTGCTAATGCTCTTGTTCTGCTCTAATTAGTCGCTGTGGCCAAATTGGTAGATATGATTGGCTAGCTGCGTTTCGGAAGACAGAGCGATGATCAAAAGATCTTAATGTGCCTGTTTTGAGCAGCTCAGAGTTATCTGGTAGGCTGCAGAATTAGGAGGATTTGTCAAGATGAAGGGAAAGTTGCTCCTGACGTGCAGGGGGTTCTGGTTGCTCCAGCTGCATCAGTGTTAAAGGAGCCAAAGCCTGAGAACTCATCCTTTTAAGAGCTGCCCTCTTGCACCTGTTTCCCTTGAGGTTTCGGAGCATGCATGAAGGGTGCAGGCCAGACTCTCCCTGGAAGGCTGGGTGATGTTTCACAGGAGCAAAGCAAGAGCCCCTCCCTCAGATGAAATCTGGTGGGTGTGGGGAGAAGCCTGGTTGCATGGTAAGAGAAGGTGCATCACACTGACAAAGGCGTAGGACACTGCTTTTGGACGAGGTGCCACAGGGGAAACATCAGACCCTCAACTTAAAAGTAGTTCTGTCCCAGGACACAACCTGCAGGGCAAGGTCAGGCATTTCCTTGCATCTGAGCGTGTGAGGAGGGGAAGGGAGCTCTGCAGGGGTCTGCAAAACCCATGTCAGACTAACCTGCTATGGATCTCATGTCAAACCCCCTCTTGGCAGAACAGATCCAGCCAAGAAAAGAGAGCTCCTGTCTCTCCCAGACACTGTTCAATGGCCAGCCCTCTCACAACAGGGAGGCAACAGCTCAGTGCTCTACTCTCCAGAAAGAAATTGTAATTCATGGAAAGAGACCTTTGCAAGCCCTGGGCCTCATGTCCTCCTCCTGTGGCAAAGACAGAGCCCCGCTGTACCAGCCCAGCCAGGGCCAGGAGACAGAGCCACCTTTTAGCATCTCTGAGAGGGGCTCCTGCTTGGGCTGCCTTCCGGACATGGAGGGCCTGGTTGCAAGGAGTTGTTTCAATGGCCGAGTTCTAATGAACCCACTTGGGAGTTTTCTAGAAAATGAAGATTTGTTTTCTAGACCCCCTGTTGCCTTGTGTTTCACAAAAAATTAGGAAAAAAACCAATCAATTTTTGCAGATGTAAATGGACTGTCGGAGGTTCAGGCTGACGGACAGCCAGGTCCCAAGTTGTTACTGATCTGAGCGCAGCTGCTCTGGTTTTACAGTTAATGGAAGAATTTAAGGATTTTTTCAGATGGGATGAAACCAGAGCCATGGTGCTACTAGCAATATCTTTGCTATACAGACCTTCTTCCATCATCTTCCTCCTTCCAAGAGAATGATGTTAGCAGCATTTCAGAGGGGAAGAAGAAACTGAGGCGGAACAGTTCGATTTCAGAACTGATGAATGAATGACGGTGCTGCTGGAAATAAAACATGCAAGTTTGCTGCTAGCCCCTGGCACCGAACAGGAGGTCCCAGCAGCGAACCAGTTCTGCACGCAGCCAGGAAATGGGACAGTTGGGGAGCAGGAGGTGAGGAGCTGTGCGTGTGGGCTGGCTTGATAACCACGCCTCAATAAAAGGACCTGTCAACCCGGGGCTGATGCTGCATCTTTTTATTTTATTTTTATTTTGCTTCACTAAGCAAATGCAGAGCAAGTGATAGAAGGAGGGGAAAAGGTGGCTTGTAAAAAAAAACAAACCAAACCAAAACAAAAACAAACAGGAGGGAAGAGGCAGCTGCTGGAGTACAAGGGGAAAGTGAGCTGCTAACATGAAAGAAGTTCATAGATGCCAAGCCCGCACTAATTCTTAATAAAATACAATACTGAAAATAGGATCTGAGAGTCTCCAAAATACAATATCTTAAGGGATCGGCAATAATACAAAATAAGGTTCATTATGTACAAATGAGTTCTGCTCTTGGTCTCTGTACAACGGTGGGAGTGGGAGGCACAGGGACATGCTCAGTGGAAGTGTTGGGGTGGAAGAAGGTGTGCTTGGACCCGGCAGTGGTTCTTTGTGCTAGGATGGATGTGGAAGATGGGGAATGCAGTGGTATCTGGTGACCAGCGGATACTGGGCGAACCTTGAGAAGAGCGGAGCTATGTAGAAGGCCTTCTTCTTCCTCAACCCACTGGCCACACATGTATGGTTGCAGCTAGCTGTGTCCAAATTAATCTTAAATGGCTTCTGGGGGAAAAAGCAGTTTTCAAAAGGGAGAAAAGAGGGATGTGAGGGCCCTTCCCTCACTTCTCCCAGTCCTTGAGCAAGAGCCATTCTTCCTCTCCAGGGAGCCCTCTTCACTCCCAGCCTGGGGGGAGAGGAAAGGTTGGGGCAGTGCAGAATGAGTCCAGGGTGCTTGAAGAGAAACAAGCCACAGAGGAGCCTGCTGTGAGACCTGGCAGAGTGCCCAGGGACTCCCATGTACAAACATGGGACAACCTGCCACATCCCAGAGCTCCAGTACTCATGTCCCACATTGTCCTTCCATCAAACGGCAGCTGAGGGAATGGAGCGAGGAGACACTTGAGCCTTTCAGCAGGTCTTTTGCCGAGGAGGAAGAAGGGTCAGAAATGGGTGTCTGGGTGCTAAAGAGGATGGTATAGGCTTGAGATGAGGTCATTTCAGCACCAAACTTGGCAGGTCTGGCCCGAAGGCCAAGTATGGCAAGAGTTTGCTACCTTTGGTGCCAGCACTTAGAAGAAAGAGGTGTAAAACAGTCTTTGGTGACTCTGGCCAATTCTAATATGTCACCTCTTTCCTGACAGATGTACCTGTCACTAGAGATGCCAGGATGTCCTCAGTTGCTTTCACAACACTGCCGTGCACAGAGAGGATGTGAGGGGAATGACGGCTATCTGCTAGCCCTCCAGTGGGCTGCAGAGCTCCCCTCGGTGGTTCTTAGAAAGACCCCAAAGCATGAAGCAGAATTGGAGATGGGGAGCTGGGATGGGGATCGGTTTATGGGAGTGGGTTTCTCTCACACACTCTCAACAGGAGAGTCCTGCAGAATGGAAAGTGAGAAGGCCATTGACCCGGTTAGCACTGCACTGTAGGGCCCAAGCTGGGAACAGAATGGGAAATGCCACCCCTGCCAAACAAGGGTGCCGAGCGTGGGGAGAAGTGGGTTGTGGTTGAAAATTGTTCTCTATTTCGGAGCTCTGGATGCCCAGAAGCTGTTGGCTAATTTTTACGGTGGTTTATCTGTCTGGGATCTGTCTCCCCCACTCCGTTTGTGTGCAGATCTTTGCAGATAGTTGGTATAGAAGTTATGTAGACATGTCCATCAAGAGAAAACTAGAGCAGGAAGAACTAGGTTTTCTCTCAACAGAAGCAGAAGTATACTAACAGATGGAGGGGAAGGAATGAGCTCAAACTCTCCAGAGCCATCTCTCCAGCACCAGCATGACCGACTCCTAAGCCCTCCAGGCAAGACAGTAAATAAGCACTCCCTCTCTCTTCTTCAGGTGCATCTGATGTAACCAAGGGGTACATGCCTGGGGACAGCCCCCTTGGTCTAGAGGCTTTGGGGAGCGAGCTGAATAGTTTGGAGGCTTCCCCTGATCTCCCTCCACTCCAAGGTGAGCCCACACCCATAGGGTAGTGCTCATTCAAGCAGGAGGTGAGGCCAGGAGAACAGGGCATCTCAGGGCTTCACCAGACATTTATTCCTGGTTCTGGCAGTCCTGCAACTCCCCTCAGAGAGATCAGTACTAACAGGGGGGCATGGGGAAGGGGAGGAGCTGAACCCAAGGCCAGTTTAGGAGTGTCTGAATGCAGCGTCCTCTCCTGCCAAGTCCCCTCAGTTGCTCGGTGAGGAGGGAATCCTGCGATCAGACAGATGAGGCCTTGAGGTCCAGCAGCTGCTACAAGTATTCAGCTGTCTCACTGGAGCTTGTTTCACTGAGGAAAAGAAAAGACAAGGCATCAGTCAAGGTTCATTGCAGCCTCCTATGCAAATTCACCTCTCTGTGTGCCCAGCTGGTTTGCTCTGACCAGGATGGAACCCTTCCCCACGGCACTGAATGACCAGCAAGCCTGGGACCACCTGAATCACCCAGTCCTACTCAGCTCTCTGCTAGCGGGACACTGTCTTATGGAGCCCCAAACTTTTGCTCTTGAATGTAAACTTAGTCTTATGCTCCCAGACAGCATTGACTTCCTTCAGCCACTGCTCTTTAGCTGACTGCCTGTCCTGGGCAGCTCAGTTGTCCTTAGCTTGCAGCAGAGGGGACATGCAGCAGAGGGGACATGCCTTGCTGCTCACTCCCAGACACCATGCTGTGTTTTGGGGCTCAGAGAACCTGCTTACCTTTCATGGAATTGCTCTTTGAGGTGAGTGAGAGTTGGGTCAGTTTGGTTCTGGTCAGGACCCTCCAGCTGGGATTTGCTCAGATATTTGGTTGTTTCATGTGTCCTGGCCAGATGAGGCCTTGCCTCCTCAGACTGCTCTTTTTTGGCCTCCCACCCCTCAGGATGGTCCATGGTTAGGAAGGAGCTATAGCTCTCTTCTAAGGAGTCAGCACTCTCATCATAGAAAAGGAGGGTCCGTGACTGAACTGGAAAAAAGGAGAGCATTGGTTAACAATGAAGAGCAAGGTCTCTTGCGATGGGTGTGGGTCATGACGGTGGTTTCAGCACACGCACACCCAGCTATGGCTGTGTCCACGTGCAGCAGGAGGTCTGCTCTGTAGGATACCCACCATCCCCCAGCTTCCTGAGGCAGATGCTGCCCTGGACACATGGCCTTTTCAGAAGACAATCAATGTGCCCTGGGACTTTTCCCTCACATTTCTTCCTTTGATACTTGTCACATTTTGGGACAACGGTTTAGCAGAGAACGACAACAGGCCCAAACAAGGTGCTGTTATCAGAGTCTGTTCCACTGACAGGCCAGGAACCTCTCCTCACCAGAGCCCCAACATGAGGGGTAGGCACCGAGGGTAGGACGCTATCCCTGAGCTGAGAATGTTGAGAGAAGAGCTGGAAATGGTTTGACAGGGTGAAATGGAGGAACCACGTTAGACTCACTCTTACTAGTTGTGTAAATGTCTGGTGCTGGTGTTGCTTTCACTGTCTGTGATGCTGAAGAGAACTCAGGGAGACAGGGCATCAGGGATCCCAGGATCAAAACAAAGCAGAGTGCCAGCACCTAGACAGGAGATCAGCACAGAGTTAGTGCTGCTAGCCATGAGAAACAACCCCCCCGCCACACACAAATAGGAGGCTGTGTGAGAACCCCTGGTCAGGCTGACAACTGGGTCATTATGGTCCCCCAGGGACGGAACGGGCTTACTTTGCCCACTCTGCTGCAAAGCTAAGAAGGGAAGTCAGAAGCTTCTTTGTGTTGCTTTATTTGAAGTATTTCTAGTTCAATGGTGAGAACTTGCCCATCCAGATGATGAGATATGAGGGAAGGCATGCTGCAGAACAAGCTGAGAAAGAAGGAGACTCAACAGTAGGGATGAACTTGCCTTGACCAAAGGGAACCTGACCATTGCCTCAGCAGGAGCTGCAGTGGGCCATAAGAAAATACATTCACTGGGAGAAATCTGTGAGGTACCACAGCACATAGCAAAGTCCATGCTACTGTCCACGTGAGGGCAGAAATGATAGAAGAACTGCAGCCACCTAATACCTGGCAGGAAGGATGGAGAGTCCAAGGAAAGGGTTAAATTCATGCTTGACATGCATGTATGCAGGACCATGTGTTCCTGCCTTCTGCTGTCAGACAGATCAGTCAGAGCTACTGGGCAGTGATAAAAGGAGAGAAGCAGAGGAAAGCTCCCTGGAAATCCCCCTCTGGTAGTTCTGCACCTGTCTCTAAATTCTGCCATAACAGTAAAGCTCCAGAGTGAGATGCCAGTGCTGACCATGAGGGACTCTGTATTTAGAGACCTACCAGTACAGAGCAAGGGGAAATGGTACAGATGATAATGATGCATCTGTTGGTGACTTCTACTACCTATGTACAAACTAGCTAAGTTTGACCTGTGGGGACACCTGTGAGGACAGCCAGCAATTGCTTGACTGCTTTTCAGAATAGCCACTTATTTCGGAATAGCCATGCCTAAGGAACACACAGATGCTGGTACATCAAGGTAATTTTGACCATCAGTGGATTGCAGGAGATGTGGAAGATCGAATAATAGCATGGGGATACTATGCTACGTAAAGAGGTATTTTGTCTAGATGCTTCATGGCTGGTTTTAAAGTAAGGAAATGAAATGTGGACAGCATGGATGTCATCTAAGCGCATCACATTAGGCACATGAGGCATTTAGAACCCTTATTGCACAAAAACAGGGAAAAAAATAAATTCTGAATAGACGTTCCTTGGAATTATGACAGCCAAACACACAACTTCCAGACAGGGGAGCCAGCCCTGTGAAGCCTGGTCTTCTCTTCTAAAACAAAACAGGCTTTATGGGCTGGGAGAGAGCAGTATACTTAACATTTTGCTTTAACATGCCTTTCAACTGGGGCTTTGCAAACCAGCATTGTTTTCACTCTGTTTTGTTTCAGGTTAACTCTGATTGATGCTCTCATTCAGTTCCAGTTCAAACTCTGTAACACTTCAGGAAAATAACTGTTGGTTTGACTCAGAGTACCATTCATCTCACAACTTCTGACCATCTCACTATTCTGACCTCTTAAAAAGTGAGAGAAACTAAGATAGAGGGAACTACTGCAAAACCAGTTGGAGAGGTGGAGGCAAAATTAATCAAAAAAGGACATCCTGAGAGCGCAGTCATCAAATGGTTCACTGTCAAACTGGGAGGAAGTAGCAGATGGAGTAGCAGAGAGATCCGTTATGGCTCTGGCAAGATTCAACATTTTTAAGCTTAACTTGGATGGTGGACTGCATCAAATCTGCAGATGGGACAGACTACAAGCAGACTGCCTTTTGGTCAGGATTCAAAGTCAGAATGATCTTGAGCATGGGGAGAAGTGGTCCAAGAGAACAGTGGGCAGATCCATACAGATAAATGCTGAGATCTGCAAGGTCGCAGGACTGATTAACAGAGAAAACATGTCAGTGACTATGCGGCCAGGCAGCAGTTCTACAGAAGAGTATCTGGGAGTTAAAATGGAGCAGAAGGTGGGCACAAGTTGATGTCACTTTGCAAAGGGCACATCTCAGCCCAGGCAGTAGGAAGAGGTTTCCTGGCTAGCTCTGTACCAGCCTTCAGGTGGAACACTGCGTCCAGCCTTGGGACCCTGCTTCCAAAAAGATGTGGGGCAATCAGAGAAAGTCTGGAAGAAACCTCTGGGAACAAGCCATTCAGTAACTAAGCTTATAAGGGAAGACTGAAGAAATCCTGATGATTTAGCAAAGCAGACTGAAGGGAGTTGCTCGAAAACCATAGTTTTCAAATATGTAAAATGCAGCTGCACAAAGGGAGGGTAAACTGATCTTGCTTACAGTGGGCAGAATAAATTGTAATGGGCTTTAGCTGTTGCAAGGAAGATTGAGATGAGATAGCAAGAAAGCTTTATCTGGGAAAGATAACAAAGCATTGGAATTATTTGCCCGAGAAGGCTGAGGGCTGCTCATCACTGGAGGCCTTCAAGAACTGGCTGGACAAGTATCCAGCAGGAATGACACAGAGCTCAAAAAGAAGGATACTGTGCTCCACTCCCATGCTGCAAGGCATGATGATTCTACATCTCTGTTGTGATAAGGAGGGCTGTATTTGAAAATGGCAAATGGGAACTTGGAGGCCTATGAGAGGAAATGGCCAAAGATAGAAAAGCCAATTACAAATTCTTGAAATGCTTCAAAGCTAGGAAGCCTGAGAGAGTTGTTGTGTGGGCCGGGATGCTGTGGAATGAAGGGAGCAGCAAGAAGAGATAAGACATTGTTGGCAATCTAAATTAGGTATTTTATCAGCCTATAGCACAGGGCATGTCTGGAAGGCACCTTTTCTGGACTTGCTCATTCCAGGTAGTAGCAATGAAGAATTGCTGGAGCCAGGGGTGCTGTGATGATCTGCTGCGTTAAGGAGCAATGAGTCACTGGACACAGCTGGGTCACACCCAAAAATGTGGAAAGAACTTGGGAATGAAGCCACAGAGCAGCCAACAGTCATTAAAATCTGGCCTGACATGGGGGCAGCAAAGAGTAGCAAAAGTTTGTGCAGATTTTGAAAGGAGAAAGTGCTGGAAATCACAGAGCATGGGCTCTGGAGCCAAGGACACTGACTGAACCAAGAGCAAAAACACCTCAGGACACTGAGGGTGCTGAGAAAGTGGGGCAAGCACCTCACCATCTGCTTGTATTTCATGCCTGTTAACAGTACGGAAATGATAATGGAATGTAACTAACTAACTGACAAATTTGCCACAAGCAGCTACAATCCTGCAAAGACATCACAGGGTTGAAGGTTATGTTTTTACCATGGATCAGAAACTTTCCCCTCAGGAAAAAATGAGATGAAGAATAAACAATTGACTCCATGGCCACACACTGGCATGCTCCAAAAGTCCCCAGTGAAGCCAATATTGCTTAACCATGATCCTCCACTATGAGAAATGAGCAGCAAACAGGGATTACCAAATGCAACAGACAAACCTAAACCATTTTGATTAGTCAAAAGGGCAAACAAAGAGAATTCCAGCTGGACTTAACAAAGCTCAATGTGCAGATGTAGCCAGAACACATGCCATTTCTTGCTGATAAACACAAGGTAATGTCCACTGGGAGGAATACTTGAACCATTCATCTGCCCTGCTGAGTTAAACATTAAGAATGACCAACTCATCAAAAGAAAACTCTACCCATTACAATGGAAGATCATTGAAGATTTTTGCTGAATGGCTGCTAGCTGATGAAAAGCAAACAAAGTGTCGTTTTGCCCAAAGAACAAGACAGTAAAAACGCAGGAATTATTCTAATCCTGTTGCATAAACACCCAACACTATCACTATATGTATGACACATGGCCCGGTCCTGGTGACTCTAACACAAAAAGAGAGAGCAGATGTAACCGGCAACAGAGCCAGGCAGCGGGGAAGAAGAGAGAGACAAGCAATCGACACAGCTGTCTGGGGAAGTATGGCCAATAAGGAAGATGGAAATGAAGCTTTTACCATTAGGCAGGTCCCGGTCTGCGTGGAAGCCATTTTGTAAGGTCTGGAGACTTTCCCAGCTACCAGAGCCTGCAGCTTCTGTAACTGCTGGAGCAGAGTCCTGGGATAGGAAACAACCCAAATCAAAACTTGATAAGGAGGCAGCAGGCAGTAAGTCATGCAAGAATACCACTACCCCCTTCATATTTTACCCTGATTATCCCTTCCTGTGAAAACAGGTATCTCCTCCTTGCTGTATCTTGTCTAAGTTCTCTGATCAAAGAAGACTGGGAAGTGAGAAACATAAAAGGGCGAGTTTGAGATATAAAGCGTACAGGAACAGCTCCAAGGTGCTGTTACATTGAGGTAATGCTCTTTGCAACTTTCTCTGCAACTACCCATCATTATGAACGCACCCTTTAGGACTCCTGAGTGCCTCAAAGCTCTGCCAGTCATCTCCCAGAGCAATGGATAGGCAGGATACCATGAAAACCAAGCTCTGGGAAAGAGGCTGAACTTGTAGTCAGGTCAGACCTTGAGCACAAGCCCGCCTGCTCCCATTTCACTCAGAGATGAACACTCTGCAGCTCAACCTGTGTCCTGAACCACGTGGTGGAGAGAGAAATGAAAAACAGTTTTGATCCCCTCTAGCTTCTTCAGTCTTGGCAAACTCTGCAGAGAAATGTGGGCAAAGCCAAATCCCAAGTTCAGCAATCAATTTATTCTCTGGCTGCCCCAGCTGGAACATGTGCTAAGATCTCTCTGCCCCACTTAACTGAACTTGGGCATTGGCACACATAAAATCAAAACAATGGTAGGTGTGTTACTAAAAGTCACCGAACCCTTCACTGGCCTGGTGAAGAAATCTGGGATGAGGAAGACTACAGAGCATACAGTTCCCAAGGACTGCAAATTACTGAAACGCAGACTACTGTGTGTTGAGCACTAACTGCTTTACACAAATATGTTTGAGCTTTTATAAAATGCCAGGTCCTGGACCCAGGAGATTGCAGGAGAATCCCAGCTTTATCTCTTTCCTAATCCTCTTCAGCTCCTTGTACATGCGGAGAAAAGCACAGAGTGCTTTTTTTTTGAGCACTTTGGCAGTGCTCAAAACCCAAACCCCGTTAGAAAAAACACGAAGTGTATTTTGAAAAAAATCTCCTGATTTTGCAGGGTGGGGCTTATACTTTCTCAGCAGCAGGGCTGCCTGCACTCCCAGAGAGGCCAGGCAGGATGCTGTGCCCATGGATGAAAGCACTTGGACAGCCACTTCTCCTCCGGCCACGCACACACCTCAGCCAGATCATGCCTGACAGCCCCTGGTTTCGGCACCAGTGGCTGGACTGGAAGCTGGGGACACAGCATTTGTATCATGACACAAGTAGGAGGAAGGATTGTGGCAGGGTGTCAAGGAATATTCCATGAGCTGCAGTGGCAGCAGACCTGGGGGACGAGGACTGGCTTTCTGGCTGTTAAGTGTCTCTTTTGGTTTGAGCTGGGGGTGATAAAAACAGGGCTATAGAAATGAGTGTCCCACTCACTAGCCCCGCAGCTGACCCTGCCCTTGCTCACACCTGCTGTGCCTAGTAAGAGGGAGGGAAGATGGGCCCTCCTCCAGTTCCTGCTGCCCATCCCCACTGCAGGGCTGGGAGACTTCATCATTTGCTTCCAAGGAAGCAGATTCCCTTGATGATGAGTTGGCCAGCTCTGCATATTAGGAGCAAAAGTGCTGACCAGACTGTTGGGCGAGGGAGGCAGGGACCTGCTTCAGGGCTGTGGAAGCAGCTTGCTCCTTTCAGGTGAGCAGCAGCAGCAGATGGGAGAGAGATTCTGCAGGCTTGCTTTGCAAGGGGAAGAGGCAGGGCAAAGGCCAGGGCACTATAGGCACAGGGAGTTGCCCTGGATTTGGTGGGAGCTGAGATCTCTACCCGTATGAGAGGAATGGGCTTTCCCTGTATTCACCCAGTGTTTTGTCAAGAGAAACCTGAAACAGCCACATTATGCCTGGGGCCTTCTATTCCTCCAAAGAGCACAAAAGCAGAAACAGTGGGTGTGAGAGGCTGGTGTGAGGGGCCTCCCTTGACACATATGCCTTGGAGACAACCAGGGGCCTGGAGGGCAATGGGGAGGGCAGCATGAGCCCAAAGGGCTGCAGGGAGAAGGAGGAAGAGACGTGAGAAATGCCTTCCCTCCCTCCCCTCTGTGCGGCGTGGCCTGGCTGTCCCAACACAAACATTCCAGGCTCGCTAACCAAACCCAGCTGCCTCACTGCTGCCATGGGCAGAAAACCAGCACCTCACTGAGCAGCTCCCACCCCGCCAGAAGCTGGGGGAGCCTGCCTTGATCCTTTTGCCGCCCTGCCCCAGTGCTCCCCTGGCCTCCCTTCCTGCCCAGAGAAGGGCAGCTCTAGCCCCTCTTACCTGTTTGCGTTTTCTAAGGTCTCCACTTTTTTCCAGAGTTCATTGTTTTCTGTTGTGTATGTCTCAACCCTGCAGGAATAAAACCCATAGTCAGTTGGTTACAAAGGACAGATAGATAAAGAAAATGTAGTCCTTGCCTCTCTTAGGGCGTGGAAACTCAGTAGCCTCATTCACCACCTGCAGATACAGCACTGAAGCCATGTTCCCGGCCCACCTGGTTGCAGCCAGCCCTGATGGACCAGTGATGAGACTGCAGGTGGACAGTTAGGTGTGACAGTTCCTGGGTCTGGCTTTCCCAAGAGCTGGGAGAGCCAGTAGCAACCAGTTACAGACAGGTCAAGTCAAGACAGCCCCAAAGCTACGCAGGCATTTCCATCACTTCCGAACCCCCCTAAGGAGAACGGAAAAGGAACAGGGGGACAAATTCAAACCTCTCCTGCTCAGACTGAGAACCTGTCCTGGCTGTGTGTCTTGCATGTGAAAACCAGGCAGTTCTGTGCAAACACTGGGCCAGCCCCGACTGCAGGCACTAGAGAGCAGCAGAGAATCTGCAGGCTCCTTCCCACCGCGGCGGGTAATGGGAACGTGGTCAGGCTGACATTGGGACAAGGAATGGGGAATGTCTCCAGACCCGGAGGAAGGCAGACCAGGGACACAGCCTGATCCTGCTGGATCCAAGCGTTCCATGTAAAAACTGGGCTTGCAGCAAAGGTGTCAAACTGAATGGTGAAGGGCCCACATATGGGTTTTGACAAACCAGCTCTTAGAGAAAGCCAAATTGACCAAAGACTTGTTCCATTAAAAAAATTCACTGAATGCTGCTTTTGGTTCACATTAAACCTGGCATTGTTTGAAAGCCATCTGTCACAGCAAGGCACTAGCGGAACAAACCACTGAGTACACACAGTTACCACAGCCATGTCTGGGGAAGAGGCCCCAGCATAGAAAGCCCTGGACTGGCCACTTGGGCAAGGCCAGCCAACTCCCCAGCCCTGGCTTGAAGGATCCGGGTGTCAATGTGAGACACTAGCTGGAGGTGATGTGCTCTGGACACACACGTGCACACCAAGGTGCTTATGGAAGGGCATGAGAACTTGAAAGTGCCTTGAGTCATCTGTTTTCAACCAGCGCTTCTGCACACTTAGAGAACAGAAACAAATAGCATTAGGGAGGAGAGTTAATTAAAGTTGCGTTTGGGGGTTGGTTTTTTCCATTTTGCTGATCTTGGGTGGTGTTAGTAACAGGGAAGGAGATGTTAGTTGCACCTGGAACCTGGCATCCTTCTTTGCCTAGGAATGACCATCAGGGGCTGCTAGTACAGAGGGAATCACAGGATCAGGCCCTCAAGAGTTATTTTCTACACTGTCAGCGTCACGTGGCATCACCTTAGGCTTATGCCTGCCATACATGCAGGACCTCAGGGTTGCAAGGAGAAAAAAAAGCTCATGCAGGTAACGGTGGAAGGGGAGTGAGTGTGGGGAATTACTGTAGTGTAAGGTTTTTCTTGCTATCAAATGCTTGTATGTCCACCTGGGAAGAGAGGTGTTCAGTGCCCTCAGAGGGCCTGCTGCTTATGGGACAGACAAACAAAAAGCAACTTCTAGTGGGGAAACATGACCCTTACCCAAAATCCCACCTTGTTGGGAGCCAAAATGGTCTATGTTCTGCAGGGGACAAGCCAAACTCTGCAGTTGGAAACACAAGGTTTCTAGAGCCATCTTTATCCTGCAAGAGGATTTCTAGGAAGGAGGGGAGTTGAGGCAGGATCCCAAACCAAACTTCCGTGCAGGCAGCCTTGCAAGAAATCGTACTCTTTGAGCAATTCAGAGACAAAAGCACTAGAAAGAGGGGCTCTGCACAGACAGGGCCCTTTTTTCAAAGGTAAGACTGAGAAGAAGAGACTTACTTTTTCTCTAGACACTCCACATATTCCTTCTTCTTCCTGCGACTCTCCTGAGCAGAGATCTGTGAGAGGAGCAGCCATCAGAGAGAAGTCAGTACCATAAGCCTCTAGACATTTCTTTTTGGCTCCCTGATCTTATCTGTTCCCTGCAGTCACAGCACTCTAAAGGTAAATGGGGGATTCAGCTTCCAGTCTGCCATTCCTACTGGTCTTAGGCCAAAACCAGGACAGATGGCCGCTGTAGGTATGCAGCCTTCTTTAGCCTGTAGGCCATAACTGTTTGTTGCAGTATGCCTGACCTCCTCACCATTGAGAGCATCTTTAGGATTGTTTTGAGCTCCTCTGACTCACATGGGTACGTGCTGTGGCCATCTGGGCAGATTCTGCCCCAGACCACTTCTGAGTCACTGGGTGACTAAGTCAGTCTCATCATTTCTCCCACGGGATGCTTTCTAATCACAGAATCACAGAATCACTGTGGCTGGAAAGGACCTTCAAGATCATCAAGTCCAACCATTATCTAACTCTACCAGACCACTTCTACACCATACCCCTGAGCACCTCATCTAGATAGCTTTTGAACACATCCAGGGTCGGTGACTCAACCACCTCCCTGGGCAGCCCGTTCCAGTCCTTGACAACCCTTTCGGTGTAGAAGTTCTTCCTAATGTTTAACCTAAACCTCTCCTGAAGCAACTTAAAACCATTCCCTCTTGTCCTGTCAGTTGTGGCATATAAGAAGAGGTCAGCACCCACCTCCCTACAACCCCCTTTCAGGTAGTTGTAAAGAGTGATAAGGTCACCCCTCAGCCTCATCTTCCTCTGACTAAACAACCCCACCTCCCTCAGCCATTCCTCATAAGGCCTATCCTCAAGACCCTTTACCAGCTTGGTTGCCCTTCTCTGCATCCTCTCCAGAAGCTCAATATCTTTCTTGTACTGTGGTGCCCAAAACTGAACACAGTGCTCAAGATGGCCTCACCAGTGCCAAGTACAGTGGGACAATCACTTCTCTAGTCCTGCTGGTCACACTATTCCTAATACAAGCCAGGATGCCATTGGCCTTTCTGGCCACCTGGGCACACTGCTGGCTCATGTTCAGCCAGCTCTCAGTCAACACCCCCAGGTCCCTTTCTGACGAGCAGCTTTCCAGCCGCTCCTCCCCAAGTCTGTATCTTTGCATGTGGTTGCTGCTACCCAAGTGCAGGACTCAACACTTGGCCTTGTTAAAACTCAAACAATTGACCATGGCCCATCGGTCCAGCCTGTCCGGGTCCCTCTGAAGGGCCTCCCTACCCTCAGGCAGATCAACACACCCACCTAACTTGGTGCCATCTGCAAACTTACTGCAGGATGTTTTCAATCTCCTCATCAAGATCACAACCTAAAGTCACACAGGCCCTGACTAGCTAATGAGGTCTGTGCACCACACAGTGGCTCTTGTTTTCCTGGCCCCCACAGTAAGGCCTGACCAGGCCAGTTTGTCTGATCTGGGATCCTTAGCTTGTGGGCCCCATCCCAGACCACACACTCCCAGGAGTTGGGCTAGAAGCTGCACTTCCACAGCATGCCTGCATAGATGCCCCACGGCAGCAATTCTCTGGGTTGGGAGGCTTGTGCCAGTGTATTAAAGGCAGGATTCCACCTTTTCTAAGCTGCACTCCAGCTGAGGAGATGAGGGCAACTATAGCACTGGTTAGCTGAGGATGCTCTGGAATCATGGGAACTGCATGATTACATTTTTTGCAGTCACCTTGTTCTTGATTTTCCTCCTGACCCTCTTCAGTGCTTTCTCCTCTGCTTTGGTGAGAGGCAGCTTGGTAGGAATGGGGTAGCCCTCGGCAATCAAGGTGCGTTTCTCCTCTTCAGTCAAGAGCAGTGGGCCAGAGGTCCCTTGTAACTTCTGAAACACAGAGAGCAACCGTGAGCATCAGTTGTACCCCAGTGATCCTCCTTAAAGCCTTGCAGAGCAGGTAGGGGCTCAGTACAAACAGGTGCAGGGTAGTGCTCTTCCCTGCTCTCAACCTGATCCTGGGGACACAGCTCAGCAGCTGCCTTCCTCTTTTACTGGGAAAAGCATCTGCTCCTGCATGATGAAGCTTGCTACACACTTGCACTGCAGGATCCTGCCAAAGAACTTTGGGTGATGGTTAAATCTCAGTCTTGTGTTAACAGTTATGGAAACTCTGAATCTTCTTCTTTATCTTCCATTAACCTCCTCAGAAAGCCCTCCAGTGTACAGGTCACTTTGGAAAGTATGGCCTGAAAGACAGCACTTGCTACAACAAGGTATCTGCTGGTAGGCTTTGTGCAAGACAAGGTAGCTGCCCATAGGCATTGTGACTCTCCTCGCTCCTTTGAGCACCATCCTGTCCCCACATCGCTGTGCCAAGACATCACATTGTCTTGCCATAGCATTTCAGCTTGGAGACCTTAACAAGGGCAAGATGCCCACATGAGCCTTGGAAAGCCTCCGATCCCCTCTGAGCACCAAGGAGCCCTCTGTCCCAGTGACATCCCGCTGCCTCCTTACATGTGGTGCTGTGAGGAGAGGCGAAGAGGAGATGGCAGAAGAAGAGCGAGCAGCAGGTCGAGCTGGGCTGGAGGGTGGCAGGGACTGGGGGCTCTGAGATCCATCACTGTCACTGCCATGGCTGCTGGGTGGAGTTGGAGGCATCTGCACCAGGTCATCTACTGAGAAATAAGGAGATCAAGTCAGCTCTCATGTCAGCCTGTTGGTACAGGCATAAGGGCCCAGACTAGCAACAGGAAAAGGCACTGCCATAACACAGGACTGAAAAGAGAGGGTGATGAGTCTCACAGGACTGGGCGGGTCTGAGAACAAAGCTGCCCAAGACAGAGGTGAGGCTGACCTCAAATGTGCTAAACTAGGAACTGCAGGAGTCAGAGAGCTGGCAGGGGCTTTGCCAAGACACTGAAGGTATTTACAAAGCAATAAGGTACTCCAGTGTCAACCAAAATGGAGTATGAAGCCTGTGATGTTTTGCTCCATAGCCTGTTCACAAGCACAGGAAGCTCTGTAAGAGAAGAGCTCTTTCAAAAGCACTGCAGGGCTCACACACTTGCCAGCACACTTGATCCAAAGGGGCTCCAGTCATTCAGTTGGTTTCCAAGCACTTGAAAACTGTCCCCACTTTGTACTGGAGAGCCCTGGGGGCCTTAACAGAGGTGGGAATATGCCTAAGGAATGTCTCTCTGCGGCAGTGGGAGTTCCTATAGTGCTTTCATTTGTGCATCGGCAGATTTTCAGATGCTTGGGTTTCTTTCAAATTAAACTGGATCCTGAATTTCCTGACTTTCAGATGGTTGTTTTTGGATAAGACTACAGTCTCTCTGAGGATTTTATAGGCACTCTTGCATATTTCCAACTCTGAAGTAGCCTGTTTTGCCTGGGAGTCCCTGTCTGAACAATTCTGTGTGTGGCTGCTGGTCCAGACACTGATTCGAGTTGGAACAGTGCACATGCTCACTCCTTTTTGGGTCTGTGCCCCAGTGCTACCTTGTATGCATGGCTCTGCATGTATTGTCTCTTCTCCCTCTATAGTAATGATCTGTATCTGAGTAATATAGAGGGATGTAAGTTGACCAGCAAATTCTATCTTCTTACCTGCAGGTACGTTTAGAAACTGGTTCACCTCTTTGGGTTCAGCTTTGATCACAGGTGCTGGAGTCATCTCTATGGGAGTCTGCGGAAGAGGAACAGAAAGAGCTCTTGGGCACCGCCACCTCCCCTGCCCAGAGGGCTCCCACCAGTTCTGTTCATAGTCGCTGCTCCCCTGCTCTCTGTCCTGCCCCATCACACAGCTCTGCCCCAAAGCAGCCTCTCACCACACATAACAGAAACCAAGTGTCCAAACCTAAGTCCCCTGAAGTCTGTGTTGCTGGGCACACAGAGTGCAAACACATTTGCAGAGGAAGAGGCAGTGGCAGATGGATAAACTACCAAGCAGTGCACTGAGTACCTCCAAAAGGGAGCTGCCTTTCATCCTTGATGTTTCTTCCCTTGCTAGACGCAGATAGTGCAATTTAAACCAACCTATGCATTACCATGGGAAGTCCCTCTTTGATCTGCCTTCATCAGAAATGGGAGTATAGAGGTTGTACAGAAACAGAACAACCCCTTTGCCCCGCTCACATGATTTTCACCAGGGCCGCTGGGCAGCTGTTTCCAGTTGGAGGGGACAGAGAGTTAAATAAAGAGTAGATTTATTCCCATCTGGGCCATGCTGCCCCTCAGCTGCCTGGCTCACCAGCCCCCAGCCCACCATAGGCTGGGGGAGTTTTTACACTAAACAGACACATTGCAAACTCCTCCAGACTGTAAACACAGCTGAGAGAGCACCATGGTATGGCCACTGAGCACACACAGCAGAGCTGTGAGGGCACAGCAAGTTCAAGCTGTGTAAATAATGGAGGAAGTTTGTGCACAGTTTTGGCTGGAAGTACTCATTTGTTTTGGATGGTTGTTTAAACGGGAAGATGCTCAGCATGAGTGAAAAAAAGGAAGTGAACCCCAGAGGTGCTCTACTATTATCTACTGAGATGCTACAAGACAGCCAAGGTCTGTGTGAGACTGGCCAGACCTTCCCAGACAACATGTGTGGACTCAGGGCCAGCCTAACTGAGACCCCAAATTATACCCATGTAGCTGTGGCATAAGTAAATCTCCTTCAGACAAACAGACGTCTTAAGAACTTAGATATGACCAAAAGATTTGGTCTCTTGTTTCTTAGAAATAATAATTTCTGCTGCTTCATAGGAAAAAGCAAGCAGGACCTGGAGTGGGACCTCCATTTCCAGTGAGCAGCTGAGAAAAGTGGGAGGCCGTATGATAAGCCCAAGGCCATGAAAAAGACAGTGGCAGAGCAGGGGGTCTATATTCAGGAATAGTGGGGTCACCAGCATCACATCAGTTGACATTGTTCTCTGAAAAGTGAAAATAAGCCAAGAGTGTCTATAGAAATACTGGCAGATTGGAGGGCACAGGCCTCCAGCACATGCAAGCTTAAAAGCCTTTGGCTTTACTGCCAAGAAAACATGCTTGTATTTAACCAAGATTGTAAAGCCTCCTGTGCTGGAGAAAACCCTCCGTCCACTGTTTTCTCTGGAAGGATATTTTGCCTTGTAGCTTCACTGCAGGGATCAAGAACACATCAGGAGTGCTGCTCCTCTGACTGCCATTTCAAGAGGAGAATGACAAAAACTGCAGTATCTGGGCTTTATATCACCTTCTCCTGTCTGTCCAGTGGCTAAATCACCTAGCAAGACCCTGCTGCAGTCACATGGCTGGGTCCACAGTGATCATCAGGGGTGCCACTGTGTAAGAGCCCAGTTTCCCAACGGATCTTAGATGGGCTCACCTCCTCGGGGACTGGCAGTCTCTGCAGAGGGTTGAGGTTCAGCACTGGTATGGAGCTGGCGGCTAGCTGGGACTCAGGCAGGTCTAGAGCCAGGTTCTGTTCCTGTTTCACCATGATGGAGCAGAGCTTGGGCCCCAGCGACCACACTCCATTCTCCAGCTCTGAAACATGCACAATGTGAGAGTCAAACTCCAGCAAGAACAGGACAAGACAAAAAAAAAGCCATGCAGACAGCTTCCCCTGGTCTGAGGAGGCTACCTTTCCAAGTTTAGCACTGTCACCACTCAAGCATGTGCAGGCCCACAACACACAGTACAAAAGGGAATTAACCTCTGGGTTCCCTGCAGGGAGAAGGCAGGACAGAGCTAGAGGGATTGTGGCTCTGCTCTGCTCTGCCTGCGCAGCCTGAGCACTCGAGGAAAGCTGCAGGGTTTCTTCCCCCAGTGATGTCTCAGTCTCATCCTCTGGAGCTTATTTATATTTAGAGCTCAGTGAGAGGAGGATGCTAGGCCCTTGCTCCTTAGGCAGCACGGCCAGCATCACAAGAGCTGCCAGGTGTGCTACCAAGAATAGTACCATCTCTGTGCTAGAGAGCTGGCGAGAGGGCAAGCACGATGACTGTGAAAGGCTGACAGTGCTGCTCTGGCCTCCCACTGATGTTGTGCCAAGTACCAGAGCTTTGTTGCATGAGATGGAGGAGGACGGTCCATTTCTGTGGAAGGAAGGTCAAGGTGCCACCTGCTTGTGAGGTTGCTCCCATGGCTGCTGCCCTCAGTGTCACCTCTGAGACTCCCTCCTCCACTCCATGCTGCTCAGAGAGACTGCTGCCTACGGCTGTGCCCTGCTGCCATTGCTAGCAGGGACAGAAGCAGCAAGGGAAAGTGTTGGAGGAGAACTGACTGGAGCTGTGTGGGCACGCTCCCCTTGCCCTCTGCCTGCTCCCTCCTGTGCATGTCTGTGGTGAGAGCCTGGCTTGTCACTGGAAGTAGAGATCCTGGGAGCTGGGATTCAGGCAGTGGTGGCTGAGCTGCAGCTCAGATGGGAAAAAAACCTGCTCGGCAGGAGAGCTGCCTCGGCTCTGTTCTGAAGTTTTGGTCCCCTCATTGCTCTTCAAGCACTTCAGCCTGCCAAAAAGCTACTCCTAGCTGGCCTGCAGCCTGCATCCTTCTCCCTAATCCTTATCCCTTCCCTTCTCCTTTTTATCTGATGACAAGACATGCATTTGGCTTGATGCAGGACAGACTATCACGAAGTGTGTCACCAGACAGTGCCCCAGTTTCAGTTTGCTCAACGTGAGGCCACAGTTGGGCTCACTTCCTGACCCTTCTGCACTGCTGTTTGCATAGAGCACTCCCAGGCCCAGGGACGTTGCCTAGCTGTCTGCTGCTCAAAGCAGCTCTGCAGTGCAGGTCTCACTCTAGAATATGCCCTGGCAAGAGGAAAAGGGGAGAAAGGTCCTTCTCAGCTCCAGAAAAATCTGCACAAAGTACAAGCAAGCAGCTGTTCATGTGGGAGTTGCCATCTGAACTAAACGGTAGTTTAACATCATCTGGGAGTTGCCATCTGAACTAAACTTAACAGTAGTTTAACATCATCTTTGCCCAACTCAGGCTCTGTTACCCTCAGGAGAGGACAGGGCAGAATCCTGCCTCTGGCTTTTGCTTGGACACAGTAGTGCTAAAGCTTGGGCAAGAATTATCGGTTAACACAGCGTTGCCCTCTCAAGTGGAATGTGTTTTCTTCCTGTCTTTGGTCTAGCTGCTGTTATTTTGCTGCCTAGACAGGTCTCACTAGCAGAGGCTCCTTCCTTCCAGCTCCCTGTGTGACCAGATACGTTCAAGCACAGACAGGAGTTCCTGTGGCTGCTCCGTGTGCGCATCAGCTGCACACACTGCTCTGAGTGCTGCTGGATCGCTTCCCAGAGCTGCCCACAATGCAGTGGGGCCAACGTCATCAGGCAGCCTCCCAGGCAGGGGTGCCCTGCACAGCCCCGGCAATGGAGAGGCTGCTCAACGCACACAGGCTGAATTGTGATTCCTTTGTCCTGCTAAGGGCACCAAACCTGCAGCTGGTAGTGAAGCCTCCATTACACCTGGATGCAGACAAGCCCCTTCTGATGGGAGGAAGCAAGGTGTTACACAGCTTGCAGGCAGAAAACTTGGACTGACTTCTTCTGCCTGACACAGAGATGAGGGACCTTGAGAGCTCTTCTAGTCTATCCCACTGCTCTAACCTGTATCAGTCCTGACAGATGGTTGTCTGAATTGATCTTACCCCTCCGAAAAGTGATGAAGAGTCCATAGCTTCCCCTGTTAAATCTCTTCTACAGTTTCACTATGCCCACTACAAGGTTTTGTCTACTGGCTAATCTGAAGTTCTCTTACTGTGATTTTAAGCCTTTTCTTCCTCAGCCTCCCTTTCTGTTGCAAAGTTTTGCATTTCTTTTTTTCTCAGAGGGAGGAGCATCCTCTAGCTGGGAGGGCTGCTGCTGAAGCAAGTTACTAGACAAGGGAGAGCAGACCACCAAGGTCTTTCCCTGTCCAGACTTGACCCAGTGAGAGAGCAGCCCCCAGTGCTATCAGTCCAGACAGCGCAAGGAGCAGACACCCATATAAGTATGTGCTGTTCTCCCATTTCCTGTCTACATCCTGACCCTGCTCTTTCCCATCCTTGGAGATTTATCTGGGGAGCAATTGGGTTACAGAATCAGAAACACATTAGGCATCAGAGGGTCAATGAGGGACTGAGGAGCGGGCATTTTGTATGGACACATCCATGTTCTGCTGCCTGAGAGGATGTTTCAGAGGTATGGCCAGTCTGTAACCGCTGCAGATTTCACTATGTGCTCGTGGGTGAGGCATGCCAGGGAGCTCCTCTTGTACTCTAGAGACTGTACGTAACGGGAAGAAGTACAGCTGAGAGATAACCATAGCTACCCAGCATTGAGGAGGTGAGGCAAAGAGCAGGGAGGAAGCAGGATCCATTCAGGAGTGCAGGCAGTAGCCCAAGGCTAGTCCAGCACCCACTGTTCTGCACAACCCTGGCTCCCCCTGCTCCTGGCGTCAGATCATGCCCAGCAGAACTGGGGGCTTGTCCTGAGAACTGAAACAGCCAGTCCATATGTGCAAACCATCTGGAAAGCAGACTGCTGATAAGCGGGGTCACAATGCACCCAGTGGCTTGCCCTAGCTGACCTGTGTTAGTGTTAGTTCCCATGTGGGAAGGGGTAGGATTTGGGAGTGTTTTGGAGATCTGCAGAAAAGCTGGGAGAAAGCTGATAAATAGCAAGCCTCAGCCAGCTCCAAGCCTAGACAGAGCCCGGGCATTCCTGAGGAGCTCTGCTCCTGAGCAGAGCTTGCTTAATGTTAAAGAAAAGCCATTCCTGGGCAATTAATTTGGGGTGAATGTCTAAAAGGACCGAGACTGGATGGAGCTGTGCCAAAAGGACTGCACAGTATTACAAATTCTGGACCTGACTCAGGGCTACATTAGAACATGACTCACGTCCAATTATGAGCCAAGATAGCCCTGGAAAGATGGGTTGCATTATCCCACTGCAGGAATGGATTCATAGATACCCCTATAGCTGCCATATAAATACTAGGCCTTACTCCCTATATAGAGCTGATCTGTACTCTCAGAGAGCAAGTGCCAGGTCCACCTCAAGCTCTCCTGGGTTATCAGCTGTACACCCTGTGCTAGCCTCTGCCCAAGGATCAGTGTCACACGCCATTCAAGAGAGTCATGGTCTTGCCTTGGAGACACTGCAGCTGAGGCAGGAATATGTTCAGATGCAGAGAAGAGGAGCAAAAGTGGTGACAAGTGTCTCAGAGAGGAGTCCCTGATGTAGCTTCATGCAGGCAGACTTCATTTCACTGCTTCCTACAAACTTATGCTTTTTGCTTCTCTCATTCCCAAGCCTCATCTCCTTCTATGCATTTGCAGGGGCAAAATAAAGACACATTTATGTGCTCATGCTGGCTTGTTTTCTATTAGTCGCCCAATTGCCTGTTTGGGCTGAGTGCCCTCCAAGACTGTACTGGAGTTAAAGCTAAGGAAAAAGAAATGTAAATGGAAAGCTTTTTTTAATGCTAAGGCAGAACTTGCTTGGCCTTCCAAGAGCCTCTCTCCCAGCGTCTCTCCGAGTGGTCCCTGAGGAATGTGGCACTGATGGCTACCCCCTTTGCAGGGACCAGGGAGGCAAAGAGGCTCTCCTCCTGCCTTGGCGTTTGTACCAGAGAGCTAGGATCATTCCTGGCCATGAGAGGAAAGCCTCTGTCCCAGGTCTCACTCTCACTCAAAGGAATGGCTTTCTCATTCTCACTCAAAGGAATAGCTTTCTTCTGTGTATGCTGAGCTTGTACCACTGCTTTTTCAGGCAGGCTGGTGTCCGTCAGTTGTTGGGACACCCACACAGTCCCACAAATTACAGGACTCTTTGCAAGGATGACTCTAAAAATATCCAGTCATCATAAATTATCCTGAAATGAATTGTTTTAAAAATAGGTTTTGAAATGACTGTTCCTCTCTGTCTCCTGCTAAAAGATCTGCTGGTAAAAAAGCCACTCAGCTTTCCACACGTACCAGCACTGGTTGCAGCCAGAGACTCATGCTTCCTATATTCAAGCCAAAACCCTGCTGCCTGATGCCAAAACAGACCTGGATCTAGGGCATCCACACCCAGGTTTGCAGGGTCCTAAAGAGCCCTTGCCTTTTGCTTGCCAGAAGCTGGCAGCACACTAAACCACAACCAATTATCATTCTTGTAAACACAGCCCGGCAAGGGAGCAATGTGACTGTCACAGCACAAACCGAAGGAAAAAATGTGTGCTGTATTTGACAGCGGCAGATCAAATTCTTCCCTGCGTTAGCCATGCGCAAGCCCAGCGAATAGCCAGGTTGTCCTTATATATGGAGGCCAGCCAGAGCCTCTGCTAATGGAAGTGCCTGAAGCTGTGCAACGTGCACCTCTCATGCTCACCGTTAGCATTATCTTCAGTCTTGACAGGCACGAGGGGGCTCTGGGGAGCAGAGTCTCCACTGAGGGAGTAGCTGTGCTCTGCCTGGATTCCTGGAGTGGGTGGATCCAGGTCCATGTCCAGCAGTGGGTTCTTCTCAGCCAGTACTGGGTCGTCAAAGAAACTGCTGAAGAGGTCGTTGGAGAAATCCTCCATGTTGTCAGAGAAGTGATCCAGGTTTTCTGAGAAATGCTGATGAAAGAAAAAGAGAGAGTGTTAGTGTGAACTCCAAGAGGGATCTGAGAGCCAAGCCTCAGCAACAGCCCTTTTTGGATGGGAAAAAGCAGTTCCTATCCCTTGCCTGCATCAGTTTGATAAAACCACCTTGAATTAAGATAGAAAGGGCTGCGGTGCTGTACATCTTCTCTGCCTGTTTATCTACGCCACAAACACTCACGAAACTCTTCTAGAAGTTCTCACATCTCCCCCTTCCTCTGTGGGTACCTAGCTTCAGCTTCCTAGCATCATCTCACTGTGACGAGCCAAACAGAGCACAAGGCAAGAAATCCCTGTGATGACAAAATGCATGTGTGGCAGAAAATCACGGTCTTCAGCACCTGTCCTTGGTGACAGACACTTTCTCATGTTCTCTGCCAGCAGCAACAGGCACTCTGATGCCCCAGAGAACATCAACCCAGCTGGTGATTTCTATCAGAGAAAAAAAGATCAGTTGGACCAAGATAACAGGAAGGCCCCCTGTTGTATATAATTTCCTCTGGGATTTCACAGACCCTCTGTGGACCACATGAGGCTGTCCTCCAGCCAGATAATGCCCGTGAAATTCAGCTCCCTGATGAAGTTTAAACACTACAGATGGGCTGTTAACAACAAACAATCATTGCACTAATCATTCCAGTAACAGTCAGTGAGTCTGGCCAGTGCTGCTGCAGAGCTGGGCTCCTGATGCTACAGGCAACCTGTTCCCTTTGAGGCATACCCTCCTATTCAGAAGTCAAATCACTAACTTTTCCATTTGCTACAACAAAGCACTGCTTGGGCAGGGATAAAAATGATGGTTGCCAAACACCAGCTGAAAAATTATCCCTTTTGTTGGCAGATTGAGGCTTCTGGCTCAGGGAAAGGAAAGAAAAGACAAATACATTCAAGTGACTATATTACACAGACGGAACTGTGTAACCTAAATGAACAGGAGAGAGCCCAGCAGAGTCAGACTGGGTCCCCCCCACCTGGAAAAGCGTCTGAGTGGGGAGAAAGGCATTGAAAGCAGCATATTGAAAGACCAAGAGCGACAGGGATGGATGAGAGAGTAGGAGAGAGCATGCAGGTCCTAGAGTGGAGATGTGAATGCTAATTAATTCCAGTGTGAGAGCTGAGCTCAGGAAAGAGCCTGGCTCCCAGAGGCACACCTGGGGTGTGTGCAGTCCTTTCTTTCCCCAGCACTAG
This sequence comes from Eurystomus gularis, assembly GCA_013400335.1. Classification (NCBI taxonomy): domain Eukaryota; kingdom Metazoa; phylum Chordata; class Aves; order Coraciiformes; family Coraciidae; genus Eurystomus; species Eurystomus gularis. The sequence goes on along the minus strand of VZZY01007093.1, from coordinate 68,149 downwards.
GACTGAGGGAGGAGTTGGCCAGAGGACCCCGGATGCTGGAGCCTGCAGGTTCCTGCTCCTACAGGAAGGTTTATTTGTTTTACCTGAGCACAGTATCACTCTGTCAACATTATGCTGGCTGTCAGAACATTGGAGTGAGGCTGAGGGGTGAAGTAGGCTCCAGCTGAACAGACCCACACTTCCCACCAACTGGGGGAGGGAGATATTGAGCTGCAGCAATCTCCAACATGCCACTGCCCTCCAGCTTCCACCATCATTCCTCAGCCACTCAGTTTAAAAACTCAGATGCCCACAGAGCATGCTGGAAGTGGGGAGGAGTCCCTGTCACCTTCATTATGCCTGACACAAGGTTTCTCTCCCTTTGCTTCCTTCCCACTGCCTGAAGCAACAGCCCAACACACCACCATCCAGGGCTCTGCTGGGAGGGCAGACGCTGCATGTGCAGGTAAAGTGGAAAAGGGACACTCATGCTAAATCCCAGTGTTCAGGCCCTCCCTGGGATGTCTGTGCTGAAGTCTTCTCCACTTGTTCCCATACCTGAAGCAGAGTTGTCAGGGTAGCTTGGTAAAATCTACCCACCCATTTCCAAGTTGCCTAGAAGCACTTCTGCACTTGAATCAAGCAACAGAAAACACCTCTCATCTGTGCTGAGCATAACTGTTCTTCAGAGGGAGCTGAGTCAGCAGATGGAACTGGGTTAGGTATTTATCTAAAAAGCACTGGAAACCAGGTTTTGTCCTATTCTCCAGCACAGAGTGGTAAAGAATTCGGAGTCCTGAGCATAAGCTCGAGAAAGTGCCTGCTCATGTAACAGCTGTTCTTTGTCTTGCTTTCTCTAAACAACACAAGCAAACACAGGATATGAACTTGATAGCCTTACGGTAAGGGTGAGAGCGTAACCACAGAGAAGTGAAGAGATTCAGAGTTCTGGCTGCCAACGCACCACCACAGCAGAGCAGAGCCAGGATCCAACAAGAGGCATTCAATTAATATATACTGTTGTAACCATCAGAAGTAGAACCACAACATAACCCTGGATGAGAAGCAGAGCTGGATGGACAGCTGCAGGGAGAGCTCTCCGCAACTCCATCAGGTGCTTCAAATTTCTTTCACAACTATGCATTAACAAAGGCAGAGATGGGAGTGAAGAGAGTCAAGAAGATACATTTATGCAGTAGTTCCACACACTATCTTTTAGCAGCATCCCAGCCACACTTAGAACAAGGATCTCTTGGGATGTGCCTCTTGTTTTATTCTGAAACCAAAGTATTTCCCCAGCAGCGGCTAAGGGGTGAGACATGAGTAAAGTGTGCAAGAGGCCAGTTATCAAAGCCTTAACACAGGCACCACCACTGGCAAAGAGTAATTGCAGATTTCTGGTTCTTCTTTTAGACACTACACAGCAGGCTTGCTGCAGGACCTCCCTGGAAGTAAGGATGAAGGCAACAACCATTCTCCCAGGAGTTCAGGTCCCCAAGGGACCATTCTCTCCCAAGAGACAGAAGTCTACTGCACAGCAGGGTAAAAACACGAGTCATAAGCAGAGAATGAAACTCATACCCTCCCTGTGAATCCAGAAATGCCGGGGCATATAGCACTCTCTGGGTTCCTGGGTCTCATCCTCCAGCACAACTAAATACTGGCAAAGCCTTAGCAAAGTCGGCCCCTTTCAGCTCTCACCAATCATACACATACCAGCCCAACATCTCCAGACACAGATGGTGGAGAGAAGGGAGCTAGCCTAGGAGATCTGGAATAACTATGATTATTATCAAGAGGGGCTTGATAAGGGATCAGGAGGATCAGGAGGATCTAGGGAGAGCACCTAGAGCTGTCACAGAGCTGGAGATTTGCTGTTTTACTCAAAGAAGGTAGTAAGAGGCAGAGGAAATCCGATGAAGGAAGGGTAAAACAAACAAAGATAATGTCATAGCTTTGCAGCTGGCTATATCCACAACATAAACTACAGGGCAAGCAGGAAGCTAAGCCACCACATCCCAGGAAGACTGCTATGTCTCTTGGGTTGGCTTTGTTCTCTCCTGACGCCAACAGGTATTGTTAACTTTAGATTTCTCATTATAAAGACAGCCACGCGTGCCATGGTACCGGGGAAAAGTATCCTCTTGTTCAGATCCAACAGTGATGGGCATAGTGAAGAGCAGTCCAGAGCTTATTTTGGATAGATACTATCAAAACTGCTGCTAATCAGTTTAGATCAAGCCTGGTAATCCAGAATGAACAAACTCTGTCCCACCCAGGCTCGCTGGGGGAGCTGCACCTATCTGGCAAAACTCAGAGAAGGCTTCAGCTGTACTCTTCCGTAATGCGTGTGAGAGAGAAAGCTCTGTGAAAACGCAGGTCCCAGGATACAGTGTCTTGGGGCTGTGTGGATCATGGCAGAGCATGGCAGGGTCAGTGCTCCAAGATTCTGAGTGATAAACAGAAGCAAGTTTATCACCAGCTTTATCCTGGCTGGAAGGTCACATGCCAAAGGAGGTGCCCTCCTTTCCCACCCAGACTGAGGCAAGCACAGCTAAAGGCCTTCATATGCTGGCACTAAACGAAAAGATTGTGCTGAGCTTTGGGGAGACTTTTGCAAATGTTGTGGCAATGAAGATCTCAGCAGACCAGAGACACTTGTTGGTGGAAGGTCCAAGAAAGAGTCCAGAGGACTCAGACACGAATGGACATGAGATGCACAAAGATGCATGAGCAGAGCACGTTCACCCTCTCACAGCCTCTTCAAGGCCTAGACTCTCTCCTTGAGAGTACCACCCAGCCAGGCTGGGATCAGTCAGCTCCCACTCCGCAGAGAACTGACCAAGAATTTATACAAGTGACAATGAAGAACTCTGCAACTCTGCTGAGATTCCACTTTAAGATATCTCAACTAGCTTTCACGCAGATGGGCCTGGCTTGAGCAAAGGGGACCAGTCAACTGGGAAACGTGATCCTTACCATCCTGGCCCAGAGAGAGCGGGTGTGAAGTGTACTGGGGAAAACAGCTTCCAGATGGGATACGAAGCTTGCAGCACAGTCTTATTTTGTATTATTCACTCCTGGTATCTCCCCCTCCCTTTCACACCCTCCTTCCTTCTCCTTCTAACTATGCTCCAAAGCCAAGAAATAGCACGAGATTTGTTTCCAAAGCTGTATTACCAGTGAGCGGTCAGGGAGGGGGCAGCCAAGGGACAGAAACGCAATGGCGAGGATGTGCTGGATTTCCTGATCCAAGCCAAATTTCTGGCTGCCCTTCCCCCCACCACAGTTCTGTAAGGATGGGGAGGCAGTGCCCGAAGGGGATGAGTCAGTGTGTGCCAGGACAGGGGAGACAGCGACCACTGCAGCTCCAGGCCCAACAGGGAGCCTTAAGCTGCTCTGGTGCCACAGGACAATCTGCTCAGGCTGAGCCCACCTCAGCCTGAGGAAAGAGCACGAATCTGTCATCTGCTAGCTCCTGCTCCCTCCCACTTCTGGTGACTGACATAGGCACTGACTCTTCCAAACATATTTCCACCACATGTTTTCATCCTGACCTCATGCTTAGGGTTGTCTAAATAGCACACTGTATGTGCGTGCGTGGACTTCTCATTTGAACACCCTTTCCTGTTGTACAACAGTTATCTTGGGAGCTAATGTAAGGCATCCAGACATCCAAATGCAAGCTATTCACTGGTGTTAGACCTCTGGGGTCCCCAAGCAGAGACTGAGGCATTAAGCCTTTTCCCCCTGCCCGACTGCACATGGGATGCCTTAAGGAGCCACTCTTGTAGCCCAGTGGCACCATGCATGGCTGAGGAGGAGATGGTTTCCTTCCCCTGGATCCACTTCTTCTCTGTGGTCACCCTGGCTGCATCTGTCTCTCCTTTTTCCTTTCATGCCTCCATCCTTTGACTGTGACTTTCCTGTTCCCATCTCCAGCTGAGCTGAGTGGAGACAATTTCCCTTCAGGATCAGCCTGGTTCTCACAGCCTCTCTGCTCCCACCACAATGGTCTTGCTCCAAAGAGAAAGTGGTGAGGGGCTAATCCAGCTGGGCGGCAGCCCAGGCCCAGGAGACAAAGGGCCTTTGCAGGTTGGAGGTTCTGCTTGTGCTGGCAGGCAGTGCAGATGGGGAGGGGATTCTTCTGAGTTTTCTCTTTTCTTTTTGAAAGTATTTTTCCTCTTAGCTTGCCAAGATAAATCTCCTGTCCCAGCTGTGACATCTGCATTTCCCTTCTCTGCTTTCACTAAGGAATTAAGCCCCCTGCACTCCAGCTGCACAGCCGAGGTTTCCTTTACATTCCAGGAAAGAAGTGTCCATACACTCCAGACAGTCCTTCTGCTCTCTTTAAAATGTGGTGAATTTTAGACCTTATGAAAGAGAAGGCCTTGACAGCATTAACAAGACCCAGGCAGGATGGACAGATGTTGTGCACACTTCTCCTCGCTGCACAACTCTCAACGGGCACAAGTGATCACCCAGCCACCTCCAGGCTCTCTCAAACCCCACTGGTGTCCCTTCGTCCTGGCCCATATTGTTGCTGTCTCTCCTCACATCGCACAGATCCCTGCTGCTCCATGCCTGGTCTGCCCAGGCTCCCAGTCTGCCTGGATACTTTGCAATCGACCCGCCACTCTCTTGCTGTTCCTACTTCTCTGTGTGGCACGGCTACGCCACCTGCAAATCCCACTGCTATTTCCCTCCAGCAGCAGGACAGCGTCCTGACAGCATCAGCCTTTCTCAGAGGCTGCCAGCAGTGCCCAAGCCACCTGTGACTATTTTCAGCATCACGACCTTGGACTGCTTGGTGAACCAAACGCTTCCAGGTGGTGGGGGGCGGGGTTTGACTGAATCTGATCTCCAACCAGGCCCAGAATTTATTGCTGTCTGTGGAGTAATTCAGAAGGACTGAAAGAAGGGGGTATGGCCACTGCAGGCAGGGCAGGTGACCCGCTTCCCCAGAGCTCGGCTGTGCCCTCAGCTCCCTCCCCACAGACCCCGCAGCCCCCAGACCACCGCTGCTCCACCCGCTACTCCTCGGTGGCAGCGGCCACAGCCAGCTCGCAGGCACAGCTTGCTGTGGAAACCTCCTTCCCCCGCGCATCCGTGCCAGGCACCTGGATTTACCATTTCCAGCACCCGGCGCCACAAGGCCTGGGCGGGACGACGGAGGCTGAAGACATAACCAGGGAAAGGCGACTGAGGGAGCAACGCCAAGGCAAGGCGCTACCCTGAAGCGCGGCAGCAGCCGCCATCCGGGCTGCCGAGGCCCCGGGTGCCCACAGCCTCTTCCTCCTTCCCCCGCCACCACGCCGGGTGCAGGGCCCGGGCTTGCCCGGCGCAGCC
>VZZY01007093.1:51983-62607 GCA_013400335.1 Eurystomus gularis | reverse complement strand
CCTGCGGTGCCCGGCTGCCGCACGGCTCGGCTGGACGCTGACGCCAGAGGGGACGCTGAAGCTCCCTCACGGGACGCAGCCTTTGCCCCGGCGTGGCTCGTTCTCATCCTGCGAGGTCTAAATGAGCGCTTCGGAGGGCGTTGTCCCAGCCTCTCTGAGAGACTTACGCCTTTGGATGCACAGTGCTCTCATGGTTCGCGTTACCCTCCGTGGTTTTGTGCGTTTTTTTTCCCACCAGCCTCCCTTACAATCCCAGTGAGGGTTAAAAAACAATCAGCTGACAGAGTGGGTGATGTTAAAAGCATAGGCACGACACAGACCACATCAAGATTCTGTGGCTGTGATTGTAGCCGTGTAATACCCAGCTCAGAGTCGGTGAGCGTGCCGTTTGCTAGGGAGGAATCTTAGGAGGCACCCCGGCATGGGAATGTTGTCTTTAACTTCCACGTTTTTGCCCCTGGAAGGAAAAAAAAAGAGACAAAGGTACATGGAAAACTGAAATCTGCCAGCCTGTGACTGGGTTTCCCTGTGGCCCAAAGGCATCTGGTGCTGCAGTGGCAGAAAAGCCACAGGCACTGGTGTACCCACAGTTGGGTTTAGTGTGCTGGGCATAAATGGGATTAGCAGCTGGTGTGGGCAGTGGTGATGTGGGAGAGACTGGAAGTGCCCTGCCAGGGGAATGAATGACTGTGGAGCTGGGCAGAGCTCAAGGTGGGGTGAATCAAAAGACAAGTGGCATTACAGTGTGGCCATCTGTGTGCCCTCAAAACACAGGGTGTGGAAGGGTGTGGAGCAAGTATGCCTGCACTAGGGAGGAGGGGGAACATGGCAGCCTCCCCTAAGCGAGCGAGGCTGCACTGGCCTGGGCTGGAAAGCAGCTGCAGTACACAGTCTGCCTGTTGCAAGAGACTCGCTGAATCTGCAGAGACAGCAGCACTTCTCCTCCCAGCAGCACCGCCCTGGAGGATAAAGAGGAATGCCTCAGCTTTCCAGCAAGCTTTTGCTGCATGTATGCTACATATGCAATGAACATCCCAAATTTCCTTTGGCTTACAACTCCCTTGCAGCTGACTTTGATAAAAAAACCAGGACTTAAACCATATGCAGAAGTGGACACAACCCTCCCAGGATGAAACATTTAGATCAGCTGTTCTTAACCCTCATTTGGCTGAAGATTTGAGGGCTTTTTCTAGGAGTCTGTGAAAGGTAAATAAAGAAGTTTGTCCTTCAAGGCCTTTCTTGAGCTTGGAGAACTGAAGACAACTGCTTGCTACAAAACAAAGCTGCCTTTATTTCTGAGCCATTGTGGCAGCTGAGCTGCGTTCGAATGGAGATGTGTGGAAGGCGCTCTCTGTGGGAGTGCAGGTACCGCTGGGCAAGCTGGCAGGGGTCTCTTCCTCTTCTTTGCTTCTTCCCAAGCCGAGGTCAGTACTGTCTCCAGGCAGAGACTTCACATGAGCAGTAGCTTTGAGAGAAAGAAGCTGGATCATCATCATTGCTCCCAAGTCTCTGCTCTCTTGTCTGAATCGGTGCAGCAGTTTGCAGCAGGCTCCCAGTGACACCTGAACCCCACACCAGGACTCCTGGGGGCCAGGAGTCTTCCAGCTGCTCTAGCAGTGTTTGGGGAGGGGGGTGGTGGTGTCATGTGATCTTTATCTCCTTATCATAGAATCATAGAATGTTTCAGGCTGGAGGGGACCTCCAGAGGTCATCCAGTCCAACCTCCCTACACAAGTAGGGACATCTACCTAGGTCAGGTTGCTCAGAGCCTCATCGAGCCTGACCTTGAATGACTCCAGGGATGGGGCCTCCACCACCTCTCTGGGCAGCCCCTTCCAGTGCTCTATGACCCTCATGCTAAAGAACTTTCTTCTAATATCCAACCTAAATCTATCTTCTCCTAGCTTAAAACCATTACTCCTTGTCCTATCACTAAGAAGTATGAATGTATGAAAGTACAATCAACTATCTTTCGGAAGGCTCTGTCTGTTGTGTTACCCCAATCCACCTCCACCCAGGCGTGCCCTTTGCAGAGCCCAAACACATCCATCCTTTCTCTGTCCCCACAGAGGCACAGCAGCCAGAACACAGCTGGGTTTCCATTGCCACGCCTGTTGGTGTGCAGCACCCCTGCAGAACCTAGGGCTGCCCAGCCCTGCAAATCTAGAGGCAAATCTAAGACAAAAAAGCCTACATGGATTTAATTGTGTGTGGCATGTCTGCCTGGGCATTTTAGGGAAAAATTCCGCCTGATGGAGAGGGACACATGGTGCAATGAAGGGCAGCAGGCAGGGCAAACGGAAGAAAATACTCATTTTCTCTGCACGGCTTTATGAAGTATCCTGCTATGTCGCAGTGAAGCCAGGTCATGGTATCGCCCAAAGACATGAAATACAGCATGAACGTTCAGTGCAATTAAAAATAAATTAGAGGTGCAACTGCTCAAGCCAGTCACCAGTAAGTGGAATGAGGAAGTTTATTCAATAACCAAAATAAACTGGAATAAATTTCTTTATCTTTAAATTTCTTCCATCTTTATTGGAAGCTTCTGGCCCTGCCCTACACAGGCTTGGAGCTGCCAGAGCTGGCAGATCTCTGCTCTTACACAGCCTGTCACCCCCATGCCATTACGGGCCTTTTTTCTGCATCTGGCAAGAAAGGCACCCTGGGAGATAGAGGAAATCTGCTTTGGGAGACAACTGGAGGAGGAAAAGTCTTTATTATCTTTACAATCAGCTTAATTTGTCTATTGAAACTGTTTCTCTTTAGTGCTCAGAGAGCAAAATCAGAAATAATTCACATTTTGTCCCCTGGCAGGTCCCTGGACACCCATAAAGAAAAGCAGGCCTTGAAAGAGGAAGATCGCTGCATTCTGTTCAAGTCCAAAAGCTGAGACATGCAGCTAATACCAAACATTACTGGTGTCTTTCATTCTTTGGGCCTTTTTAAAGGGCAATTACAGAGCAACTAAGTCTGGACCAGCCGATTTGTGACTCAAGGATGTGAAGGATTTTCATTCAAAGTTTTGAGAGAGCAAGAGCTGGGACTCTCTTCAGTGGCCAGGCTGGGCGAGTCTGGGTTTTGCAACCAGCAGACTGAATGGGGTCCTGCACCAGGGCTGTTTTCAAAGCAATTCAGCTTGGAATGCAGATTTCTGACCTGCTGCCAATAACCCAGTGGAAAATCTGTGCCCTGAGCAGCAGATAGGAAATTAAACTTCAGCTCCAATGCTGACAGTATAATTTTCACCTCAGCAGTGGCGCTGCAGAAACCAGAGTCTCTGGAGCATAAGGAAGTCCCTCCTAGCCCGCGAAGGGCAGTAACACCTCTTAGACTACTGGGGCAGCCTGGATTAACACCGTCCTGGAGGAGAATGAAGGTGTGATGTTGGTGAAAAAGGGGTCAAACCCTGTGTTTCTGTATTGGGTCTGGCTGAGCTGGTTTTCCCCATTGCAGCTCTCATGGTGCAGGGTTTTGTGCTGGGAGCTAGAAGGGTGTTGGTAACACCCGTGTTGTGACTGCTGCTGAGCAGGGCTCGCACAGCACCAGGGCTCTTCCCAACATTCCCCTCCAGTGGGATGGGGTGGGCAAGGTCTTGGGAGGGGACACAAGCAGGACAGCTGACCCCAGCTGACCAAAGGGATATTCCATACTGTATGATGTCGGCTCAACTATAAAGCCAGGGAAAAGGAGGAGGGAGGGGGCATCTCTTTGTCTTCTGGAGCAACCTCTACGCATTTTGGAGTCCTGCTTCCCAGGAAAGGGCCAGACGTCGCCTGCTGATGGGAAGTAGAGAATAAATCTTTGTTTTCCTTTGCTTCTGTGTGCAGACTTGCTTAGCTTTGCTTCTGTTACCATTAAACTGCTTTTGTTTTACCCACAAGGGTTTTTCTTTCCATCTTATTTTCCTTCTCCTTTTTGCTCTGCTGAGGAGGGAGAGGAAAAGGTGGGGGGGTGATAGAGCAGCTTGGTGGGCACCTGGTGCTCAGCCGGGGTTAACCCACCACTGTTTCCAAAGAAGAGCATGGTCAGAGATGGTCTCTAACTAGGCAGAGATAAGGCAGTTGCTTCAACCATGGGATGAAAATCAAGGCTGAAGGAGGAAGGCACCCTGTGAAAACCTTTTCTCAACACCTGGCTCTCCAGCTATCCCCTCTCCAAGATGGACTTCTCCACAACAAGCCCCAGCAGCCAAGTACCCTGTAGCTGGTGAAGAGAAGTAAAAACATGAAGATGCCTCGGATCCTGTGCTCAGGTAAAGCCAGAAGCTTCTGGAAAGAAAAGATCCCATGTTTCTTTGAGGACAGGAAACCCATTATGCCCTGAAAACTTGCCCTGAAAGCTCCTGTGTCTATGATCAAGCAGACATCTGCACCCCAGCATTGGAGGGTGTCTGCAGAAACTAGTCATCAATTTGGGAATCCATTCTCTGGACATCTCTGGAGCAGCATAAGGAGATGATGGATGGCTTCATGGATTTTAGGGCCTGGAGGAACCCGTCTGGTAATCAAATATGGCTCCTTACATAGCTGAGTGCTGGAGCTATATTCATGCCTCCTGCTTCAAAATCATCACAAACTCATCATCTGCAACTGAACTTCACCGAAACATCTCAGTTTAAAGGTTTCAGATAAATCCACCCCTTTCCGAAAAAAAACCCCAAGCTGTTGTAGAAGCTAACTGCAGTCCCCAAACATATGAGCCATTGCAAAGAGGGACTCTCTAGCTTAAGCCTCCAAAGTGTTTTCTTAGGCTTTTTGCTCTTAGATGAACAAGTCCCTACCACCAGAGGTCTTCCTGAGAACAAAACCAAGTTACCTTTTAATCTGTGGAGTGTGGCATGGCGTAACTACCCTCCCAGCTTGTTCTGCAGACAGTAGAAACAACCCTGGTCTCATCTCAGGCAGGGAGAACTTGAGGATTTATTTAATGATGGCAGGTTGTAGTCATGTGACTCCACGCTAGCAGCAGATTCAAAGATTAAATTATATTTCTGTATAATTAATTGCTACATTGTAATATAATCAAATCACAGGTGTGAGTGATTTCTGTGGCAAAAGGAGTTACAATCCTGCCATTGCGGCCGGTGCTGCAAAGCAATAATGAAGGCTGTGCAAGCCCTAGAAAATCAAGATAAAATCTGCAGTGGTTTGGCTTCTGGGCATCCTTTCAGGCATGGTCTTATTATGCAGATATATAATGCAGGACCAGAAGCAACAATAACCTCTTGGTATCCATCATGTTTTTATGTGCAACAAAAGAGAAGAAGCATCAGTGAGATCTTCCCCTTTTGTCCCTTAATCCCAATGCCAAGTGAATTTTCCTAAGTATGGGGTTCTCCATACACATGAAATCCTTCACAGGTGCCTGGTATGTGTCCAAGCACAGATGTATCCAGCCCCTGTTCCTGCCTGGATGCTCAGAGCACCAGACCTTCTCGTGCCACCCATCTCTGCTGCCTGATTCTCCCCTGCTTCACTCCTCCATCGCCTTCCTCCCATCTCCTCCCTCTGAAAGGGTGCACACATCTGGCTTCCCTTTATTATGTGATAAATCTCACCCTGCATCTTGGGTTCATTTTCTGAAAGTTTTGAATGGTGTCTTGGAAATGCTGTTGGACAATAGGAGCTCTTTGAACCCAGGCCAGCTGGATGGGACTCCTTGCACTGCAGCTGATTTGCAGGCTTTGACGGTCTTTCTCGACTCTTTCCTCTGTTCTCTTTTCTTTACAGCATTTGAATTGTCCTCAAACTTTATTTCTGGAGTGGGCAGTGTGTTTCTGAATCTTTTCATCATTATATTATTATTAATTATGGTCATGACTATTTCTCTTTCTGCTGGCACTCCTGGGTGGATCTCTCCTCTCTCTCACTTAATGTCTTGGGCAAGACTACCTTGGCTTCAGCTCACTTAAGCAAGTGACTCAGAATCCCTGGCCCGCTCCCAGGAGAGATGCAAGAGTTTTGCCAGTCAGTTTATAAAGAGGCCATCGTTTTCCTCAGCTACTCTCTCAATCAGCAGAGCTGAGTTGGGTGGAAAAGCTCAGCTCTGTGGTTCCAGTGAGTCCATATATTACGAAAGCAGAGTCCTGCTCCTTCCAGGTGCAACCAGGACAACTTCTGAGGCAGGTGGTAGGATTCTCCACTGAAAAGAATTTTGCTCCCTGGGGTTCACTGCACTCAACTTTCCTATTCCCAAGCCTCTGGAGGAAACAAAGCTAAGCGAGCCATGTGAGCATTGCGAGGGAGGGAGTACTGTGTGCTCATGTCAAACTGTTGCCTAGTGGCTCATCGCACAGCTACCCACACCTCTTGAGTCAGAGTGGAGAACAGCGTACTCTGAAGCAGGCCCCTCGTATTGCTGGGTTTGAGGTTTGCTTGCAGCAGTGGTATGCTGCACAGAAATCCCATCTTCATCCTCTGAGCATCTCAGACCTTTCCAGCCATGTGTGAGGGTGGGAGCTGCTCTGTTTCTGGAGGCAGGAGGGGACCTATGGCTCTACTGTTTGCCCCTCCACCCACTGAATTTATGTAGTGAAGAAGACAACTTTGCTCCTGTGTGGCTCCTATAACTTAAAGACTTTCAACCTGTATGCTTTTATGGAGACAGATGTGCAAACCCTCCTCATTTTATGTGCTAGGAAGGGCTCAAGGAAAAAGACATGGCTGGTCTTGGTGAGGCATGGCTGTCTCCTGTAGATCACAGAGGGAATGAGAGTCTGAGTCCTTCCCATCAGACTGCACTGCCTCCTGGAAATGGCACTGAGTGATGGAGGGAAGAAGATCACAGGCCTTGTCCTAGCAAGGGTGGGCACTTGGCAGCGTTGGACCACATCCTCCCCAGCTCCCCTTCCCACGTGCTGGGAAGCCTACCTTCTTCACAGGGCGGCCAACAGCCCTGGTGCTCCTCAGCACTGGTGTTAGCAAAGAGGAGGGACTGAGACCATCAATTGCTTTTCACTCACATCTACCAAAGGGAGGAACAGGTCTTGGGCCAAATAAAATTCTCTTTCCTCCCGTTCTGCTACAAGACACAGCAGGGCAGGGAAGTCCACAAGTGGCTGGGAGGGTGGTCCCACCAGCTCTCTCTGTGCTGGTTTTGAAGGCTGAGCTGACTCCTGAGCTCAGCTGCAGCGGCCCAAGCACCAGGCAGAGGTGTCACCCTCTCTCAAGCTGCTGCACAGTACAGACCACAGCACGTTCCCCGTGCAGGGCTGGTGCTTCCCAGCCAGCAGCCTGGCCCCCGCTGGCCTCTGCTCTGTGCCGGCGGGGTGGCATTGCTTCTTCAGCTTCAGGAATGCAAACCACCCGAGCAACTCTTGAGGATCAGCCAGGAAAAGTCCACAAATAGCAAGAGGAAATCAAATAGCCCACTCCAGACATGCACCAAATACTAGGCCATCCAGCACAAGGAGAAAAATCAAATGCTGGACGATGGAGATTACATCATGCTGTGGATAAACCAGCAAGCCTGTCCAGCTGGGGCCATGCCAACAGGTCCAGATGGCTCAGGAATGCTAACTGCATAGCTACCTCTCTCTTGTCTTTGCTTTTTCTTCCCTCTTTCTTTCCCTGTTCTCCATCCATCCTGGCCTCCTTCCCTCTTCCCTTTCCCAGAATAAATAATACACATAATCCAGTTTCATCAAATATCAGAAAGGCATCTGAGACCAGTGGGCAGGGCGCTGCTCTGGACACAGGTCTCTGGCACCTTCTCATAGATATGGAGGCTGCTGGGTGACCTCACCACACAGCATAGCTTCTGGGGTTGACATGGTAATGTATGCCTTCATCTCACCTGAGGCTTCAGCCCCTGGTTACAAAGGAGGAGGTTGCCAGGGCTGCTCCCCTGGAGCCTGAGGCATGCAGGAAAATTAAGAAATGAGCATTGCTCCTGCTCTGCTGCAGCTCACCCCAGCTGCTTACAGCTGCCACCGACCGCTCACCGTGGCTGCCCTTACAAGGGGAGCAAGAAAACAGTTTTGCTCTTGCAGCTAGCAGCCTCTAGCCACCCCTGTGGTACTAATTAGCTACAAAGGAGGGCAGCACCCTCTGTTCTGTCCCCAGCAGTGACCAGAGCAGCATCTGGTACTCAGCTCTCTCCCAGTGTGATAAAAACAAGCCTTAAAGACATGTAAGAAAAGAATGAAAAGCGTATGCTTTTGCTGGGGCTGAAAAAGGGCCGCAGGCGATTTGCTCATTATTTAATGCTAATCCAGCTGCTGGACTGGATTAGCAAATTTGACAAATCCTGAAGAGCAGGAGAAGCATCAGAAAATGGAAAGCAACCATTGCATTGCTCTTCCCAGTGGACAGTGGCAATCCTGACTTTACAAGAGGTCAGACAGACTTGCTGTGGGGAAAAGGCTGCTCCAAAGAGAAAGGAAAAGTGCAACAGCTGTGCTGAGCAGCAGGAGGGACTGACCTGGGCCTTGAATGCCCTGCTACAGGACTGATAAAGCCGTAGCACTTTGGTACTTTCAGCCTGCTACCTCCTTCTCAGATACAAACCAGGTGAGACAGAGTTTGGGAGCCTGGGGACTCGGCAGAGCCCTGGCCACACAGCAGTTTCAGGTAGAAATGTAACAGGGTGCTCTCAGCAAGCTGTACCAAACCCAGGGAGAAAGTTAGGTTTTGCAACTGAGCCAGGATCTGGTTGTGGAGTGGAGGATGAGGTATGAGTACAACCCATTCACTGGATTTATAAAACACAAATTGTTTGGTTTTCAGTAAGGCTCAAAGAGGTCAGGCCAGCAACAGCATGGGCCAAGTACTTTAGTTGAAATCCTGATGCTGACCAACACAGTCACTCAGACTGACACAGAAAGATTCCTCTGGATTGGCTTGAAGTATCTGGGGCCAGAATCAGACACATGCAGTCCCCAGGGATAAGGAACAGGAGAGGGGTGAAGGATAGCTGAGACATCAGTGGAGGATGGACCTGCCAAACTAAAAACGCTACATAGCTGCAAAGTCATTCAAAGAAACTCTAACCTGGGAAGCAAAGTAATAGCTCCTATGGACCTTTCCTGCCAGATGCCTACTAGCAAAACCCCACCCCAGTCTAACTTTTCATTAATGGCTTCACCCATTGATGGCACTGCCCCATAGCAGTAAGAATGAGGAGGTGCACTACTTTAGAGTGAGCAAAAGCTACACCGCTGCAAGTGACACCCTGAGGATCTCATGCTAAGTAACTGACAGAGCTGGGACTAAAATGCAGTTCTCCCATTCCCGACAACTTCATTGCAGTCCATAAGGAGAGAAAAAACACAACAAAAATAAACCCAACATAATTCAACTGGCAATTCAATATTTGTGGCTCAACGTCACCTCATCAACTCTCAGAGTCTGCCACATTTGCTTAGAAAGAAGAGCCAGATTTCCAGCACTCCCTGAGCAAAGAGCTCTCAGATCGAGAAACTGAAAAGGCTTTGAAAGAAACCTTCCATCAACAGTCTCTACAAATGTCAGAGCTGGTTTCCTCCTCCGTGAGCTGCCTGGCTTGCAGTCCCTCCCCTGGGGCAGCAGTGAGCTCAGCCAAAAGCACCTGCACTGCTCCTTCCTTCAACTGTCATGGATTTAAAGGACTCATTAACAACAAGCTCCTCTGACACACAACACCTAACTATTGAGGCTCTGGACACACGTCCTCTTCTTCATACTAGTCTCCCTCTGCCTGAGCTACCACTTCTGGAGGGAAAAGCTCTCCTCGCAGGAGAGTGAGGGCTGCAAATACTGCAGAGCCAGGAGCAGGTTCAAAAGGTAGACCCTATGGGCCTCAGCCAGCAGCCTCAGCTGCAGTGGTCCCAACCTGGACATGCCATGGCATGGAGAGTAGAAGCCAGTGCCATGTGACACTGTGGTGGGGAGCTCAGCACAAGGGGAGCTCTTCAGGCATTGGTCTAAGGAAGCTCACCTGTAGGAGGGATGCTGACAATCCAGTATGAGTGTTCAAAACCAATATTGTATCCAGCTCCCTCCTTTGTAATGTGCTTGGTGTCAGGCCCCAGCTGTATTTCTCCTCCAGCCTCGGCTGCCAGGTTCCTCCCAGAGGAGCCCTGACATTCCTGTTGCAGGGGAACTCCTGACACAGATCGCTAAGCTGAACGTGTTACGTTGCATCTATTCTAGGAAAATGTTAACTGCATTTTGAGCAGGCTTTGTTAATCAGGTCAGCCAGACTGACCTAAACGAACATTTTTCCTAATCAAGACAAAGTCACAGTGTAAAGAAGCCAAAAGCAACTTTGTTGAAGCAGTGAGGGATGAGTTCTCTGGAACAGGCTGGACAGTGATTGTAATTAATTACCTCACATAAGGCATCACCTTTGAGCCCTAAAGATGGTACTAATTACCCCAGCACTGGTTTAAATTACACACTAGTTTCAGGGAGAACAGCCGTGCACATTGCTTCCATCCTGTAGAAGGAATTTTTGCAATCTTAGAAAGTGAGAAGATAAAATAGGAACAGAAAGAAAGGAGTGAAAGAGTGTGTGGGTATCTGTGTTTCAGTGTTAAGCATCTATCACTTGGACACTGACCAGATTTCAAAGGCAGACAGCCCTGGAGAGATTTAAGAAAATAGAATTAAAAGGAGAGAGAGGAGAGGAGAGGAGAGGAGAG